>LR732078.1:3658333-4088979 GCA_902506015.1 Armillaria ostoyae | reverse complement strand
GCGCCTTGCTCATGAAGGCTACCGGTCACCACTTCCCTTCTTGTTCTTGGCTGAGCACTGCGCCAATGGCGCCGTTGCTGGCGTCTGCTTCGACTCTGAAGCGTCCTGTTCTGTTTGGGATAGCGAGGATGACATCCTCCGCCATCTGCTTCTTCAGCTGTTGGAATGCCTGGTCTGTGCCGCTCCCATGTCCACTCGGCGTTGCCGGTGAGTTGGGTAAGGGCGCGCACCACCTTCGAATAGTTCTTGATGAACTTGCGGTAGAAGTTGGTAAAGCCGAGGAACGACTGGAGCTCCTTCTTCTTGGTCGGGGTTGGCCACTCGGCCGATGCCGGCGAGTTTACGGGGTCCATAGCGAACCTGGTCTTCACTGATGATGACCCCAGAGGTATTCGGTCTCGAGTACCTCGAACTCGCACTTTTCGGCTTGAGGAACAGCTTGTTCTCTCTCTTAGCTCTGAAGTACTCGGCGTACGATGCGTCGGTGTTCGTCGAGATCTTTGGTGAAGATGAGGATGTCGTCGAGGTAAATGGTGACTTTTTCCTTCGGAGATGAGGTCCTTGAAGATGTCGTTCATCATCCATTGGAACGTGGCGGGGGAATTGGTGAGTCCGAAGAACATAACGGTGGGTTCGAACAACCCTCGGTTCGTGCGGAAGGCAGCTTTATGCTCGTCGCCTTCTTTGATTCTGACGTTATTGTATCCCCAGCGAACGTCGAGTTTGGTAAAGTACTTGGCCCCCTGGAGTTTGTCGATGAGTTCGGAGATGAGAGGAAGGGGTAGCGGTTCTTGATCGTCATTTCGTTTAGCTTGCGATAGTCCTGTACGGGACGGAGGGAACCGTCCTTTTTCTTGACGAAGAAGAAGGGTGATGCGAACGGCGACTTGGATTCTTTGATACGTCCGGAATCGAGATTCTCGTCGAGGAACTTGTCGAGTTGTTCCTGCTCGTTGCGGTTTAAAGGGTATACCTTGCAATCGAGTGTAGACTTGGCATTGGGGATTAGTTCAATGGCGTGATCCCAGGGCTTTCGTTCAGGGAGGTCGTCGAAGTTCTCCTTCGAGAACAGGTCGCGGAAGGAGCGGTAGTCGGACGGTACCATTTCCTCAAAAGTCTTCGTGGGTTTCTCCGCATGGGCGGCGGCAGCGAGATCGTTGGCGTGATGAACGGCTCGGATGACGAGCTCTTCTTCCATGTTGACGGCGAGAATGGTATCTCCGTCTTCGAGTTCTTCATCCCAGTGGTCGTCGGGATCGGCGTCGGGGAGCGGGAATGGGTTTTTGACGCATTGACAGCGTCCGAAGATTACGGTGCCGGTTTCCCAGTTGATAACCGGGTTATGGCGCTTCAGCCAGTCGTGGCCGAGGTACAAGTCTTTGGCCCGAGGTTAGTGACGGCGAGGTCAATTCGTTCTTCATGGTTGCCAATGGTGAGGTGTACTTCCACGTATTCGGTGATGTCACCGTCCTTGTTACGGGAACCGTCGGCGTTGTATACGATAATAGGAATGGCGGTTTTGACGGTATCGAGGCGATGTTTCTGGACGAAGGAGCGATTGATTGCGCTGCTGGTACATCCACTGTCTATGAGCCCTCGGGTTGCGAGGACTTGTCGGTTCGTGAGCGTGGTTAGCTGGACATTTAACATGAAGTCTCGGCTACTGCTCTGCCTGCGTCGCAGATAACGAGGCGGTTCATGGAGCTCGTAAAGCCGCTCCCGGGCTAAGTCGCCTCCCTTCCTAAGCTCAGAAAGGAGTTCTGGGGTAAGTTCGGGGACGCGGTCAACATGCGTCCAAACGTATAGCGCGGCGCGTGCTGCGTTGTCATTTCGTGCTTCGCATACCGCGCGGAGCGTCCAGTCTACCTCGAAGGGCTTGTACCACTTCTGGAAGACGATCGGCTTCGTGGAGGGCCGAGCTGGTTCGTTGCTCGTTGCGCCTGTCTGGGTGATTATGGGGAGTCGCTCTTTGGCGAGCCAAAGTTGGAACGCCGTGTCGTCGTCTTCGTCGGGAACTTCAATGCAGGTTACCGAATGCCCCCTATTTACTGCCTGGGCGCTAGCAGCTTCCAATCCTGCGGCAGTCTTCTTCATAGCCGTGGCGTTGGCATCACCGGCGGCTTTCGACGGGCGTTCTTCATCGACGTTGCCCGGGGTTATTGGCGAGCGGAGATTCGTCTGGTTCGCTTCGACCAGTACGATGCGCTGAAGCGAGGGGTTCGTCCTGACAGGTGCGTCGCCCCGGACGTCGAAGAGTCGAGCGGGGACAACGGGAGTTGTCGAATCCAACGAGCGTGGCTGGCCGATCCCTCCTGCTGCACCTGGGCTCTGCGATGTCATCACCTCTATAACCTTTCCGGGTCGTCCGACAGGGAATGGCTGCTGTTGAGGCATCGTTGTCTCCTGGGCCAGCGGGACTCGTTGTTGATTTGGGAGTCTTGCGGTAGTCTCGCCACCTAGTTGAGACTCAACGTCAACTTTCGGGGTGGATGGTCTTTCGACCTGAGCCGCTTCGTCGTAGAGTTTGCCTTTCGGCGCGCTCATCGTCCCATCCGTCATGCGGGGCAAGCTCGCAGTGTCGATGGGTGTCACCGTGAAGGTTGACTTTTCGCCGGACGCTTTCATCGATTGGGTTTCCCCGCATAGACTACTCGCGCGGTGGTTAGCGTCGGTCTGTCCAAGCGTTAGCAAGGGACGCGTCGAGAGGCTCTCTGCCTCATGCCCAGCGGGATTGGCCGCCTTTGCTTGTGCCCTGGCAGGCGATGTGTCGTGACATCCTTTGAGGGGACTGTCGTTGTTGTTGTTGCATTCTTCGACGCTGAGTGCTGCGTATCGGTTTTGTGATTCTGATACTGGGGGGCTAGTCGTGCTAGAGACGTTAAAAGCAAGTAAATTCGAGGCGGGTATATCCGAATGCGTAGGGAAAAAGTCTGTGTCCAAATGCTTTGTAATACTGATAGGATTGAATGGAGTACCTACGAAAGAAGAATGAGACCGTCCAGCGGGAGACAAGCGCGCACCAGTAAGTAAGTCCTTGGCGATCTTAGGGGAATTGAACCCTAAGTCGCCGCTGCTTTTTCCTCCTTTACCTCTTCGACCTTGGACTCCATCACCGGTTCCTTGGTAGCTTGTACCGACCGGATATCTCGGTAGTCCTTCTTCTTTGGGCAGTCCTTGCCCATGTGCCCCTTCTCGTGACACTGGAAGCATCTTCCTTCTGCGCGTAGCTTCGTGACGTCTATGTCCATTGGTTTCCCCGCCCCTCCGAATGTTGTCCATCTCCCGACGGCGTCTCTTCCTCCGCTATGGCCACTGCTCGATGTTTTGGGCATCGGCAAACTTGTCGCGTCGTCTGCCTTGGTGTGGCTGGTGGCAGTAGTGGTCCCCTTGGTGGGGCGGTTGTCGCGAGGGTTGCCGGCGGCTTGGTGGAAGGCCCAGTTCTTTTGTCGCTCTTCGTACATTAGAATGATCCTGGCCTTCCATTCGTCGTAATCGCCGGGGATGTCGCGTCCTTGGCCGGTGATGGTATTGGTATAATAGGAGGGAATGCCGAGGCGCGTGGCTTTCACCATTAGCCCTCGGGCGTCGACGTCGTGGCGTCTTCCTGCCTTGGTGGCCAATACTTCTAGCTCCTGGAAGAAGGTGGTGGCGGGTCCGCTGCCCATGCGAAGTTCGAACATCTTCTTTTCTTGAACTTCCATGGCCGCGGGGTCTCGGAATTGTTCGTTGACATTGTTGATGAATTCTTCCCAGGTAGGGTATCGGAAGCGATGAGGGGCGGGGCCAGCTCCCGACCAGTATTTGAGTCGTTCGTGGACCCACCAGGTTTTGGCGGCTCCGTCAAAGAGGGAGGTGGCGAAGGGGATCATATGGGATGGGAGGATGAAGAAGGAGGCGTGGGCTTCGAAGTACATCAGGCAATCCCCGATGAATCGTTCGATGTCTTCGTGATTCCCAGTGAATACCTTTGGTATGGCAATCATAGTGGGACGGACGTTCATAAACGGGGCGGTGGCGTCAGCTTCTCCGACGGGTTGAGGGAGAGGATCGGGACGTCCCCTATCGGGAGGTGGGCGTGGTACCGAATATCTGTCGTCGCGTCGCCAGAGGGGTCGATACTGATTTGGGGGTAGGGGTAGATGAGCGGGTTGTCGTCCTCGTTCTGGATCCTTTCCTGCGTTAGATGGTCGTAGTGGGAGTCCATACTTGGTAGCATGGTCCTGATGTCGCATTTCTTCATCGTGGAGTTCTTTTTCGAGTTCTGCGATGCGATTGAGGAGCTTTCCTGCTGCCTCTGCTGCCTGTCGTTGTTCTTCGGCGAGCGTTTCGTCGGAGGGTTTGCTAGTCCCTCCTTCTTCTTCGTCCTCGGGGCCTTGACCCGAGAAGACACGGGTGGAGTATTGTGTTGGTCTATATTTTTGTAGTCGTCGGGAGTGGGGAAGGTGGGTCGGTGCGGCCCATGAGGGAGAGTCGGGTAGTGGGAAGGGTGCTGCGGGGAGTTCTTCTATGTATGGGTTGTAGTCGTAATGGAAGTGGTCGAAATCATTCTGATCCGCCTCCTTCCAAGTCGGGGCGGTCTCCCAACTGTCGTGCCAAGGTCTCGAGGGCGTCTTCGATGGCAATCTGTTCCTCATGAGTCCTTCCTCGATGGGGACCATGTAGTCGACACCCTGCGACGGGACCATGGCGGGATCTATCTCGGTTTTCAAAAATCCGGGCCGTGAGGACTGCCTCTCGTCCCAGGCGTGGTAACTCGTCACCGTAGGTGGCGGCGAGGTGGGCGTCCATTGATACTCTGTTGTGGGCTGCGAGGTTATACCGTACCTCGACGTCGTCTCTTCGTATTTCCCATGCGAGGGATCGTTCTGGTCCGAGTATTTCTCTGTCGACATTTTCGAGACTCGGCCACTCGTAGTCGAGTCCGTCGGCGTTAAGCGGGTCGTCGGGTCGACGCGGGGGGGGGAGGTGGAGAATGCTATCATCCCCGTCATCGTCTGGGAAGGGGAGTTCGAGGGCGTCGAGGTCGTTCTCGTCGTCGGTGGTGATGGTGATGACGCGTTCTGCGTCTCGTCTTCTTGCCACGGCTCCGAAAAAACCGTTGCCTTCGTCGGAAGATTCATCAGCTGGCCATGGGTTGGTGGGAGGTCGAATGAAGATGCGTTGTGCGGGTGCACGGGGTTCTTCCATGAGGGGACGGGGTCGTACGGGTAAGAGGGGCCGCTCCGGGGGTGGTAGGTCGTCGGGATCGTACTCGGGGGGGGGGAAGTTCTCGTACCGAGCCCGTAAGTCCCCGATGTCGATTTCTTCGGAGGCGGGGGAGGGAGGGGGCGATGGGGTGTGTCTAGTGTTACTTGGCCCCGGAGTTGCGTTTCTTTGTGGGGGTTGGGGAGGAAGCTCGTCGGAGTTGTTTGATGTGTGGGGAGGGCGTGTCTGGAGGCGTTGCTCTTCCAGTATCGGTCGAGCCATCGTGGCGTTTGAGTTAGCGTAAGGGAGGACGTAGTGGAGTGGGAATGGTCTGGGTGATTCCCTCCTTCGAGGTCGTACGAGGAGGCCATGTCGATAGAGGTAGCGGAGGATAGCTTCTCTCCAGGTTAATACGATGAGGGCGGTGAGGAGGGATGTTAGGCACAGCCCCACGATGGTGGTGACGATACCAACGAGTTCTTTCTGTGTAAGGTCGGGGGTCATAGGTCTTTCTTCTCGCGGCTGGCGGTGGAGAGAAAGAGAGGAAGATTCGAACTAATTGTTAGGCCTTGCCTAACATGTGATCATACAAGGACGTTGCGTAAGTTGCACTGCCTTCGTATTAGGGCGATCGTGCGTGATACGGCGAGTCTTATAGATGCGGTGTGCTGGGTAGGCGAAGGTGTGAATAAACTTTAGTTCGAATCTAGGGAATACATAGTGAGAACTAAGCTACTTATATACTAAAGACCGAATGCTATATATAGATGCGGAAACGAGTAAGGCGTTCGGTTGTTATGCGTAAAACAATGAAAGAAGTGTCTTTGGTGAGCGATGGTAGCGAGCCGTAGTACAATACCTGAAGTCGTTCGATATAGGCGTGGTAACCGGGCCGGTCGGGCCAGTTGATCCGCTGATGTCCGTGATAAGATGCGATAAGATCGAGATAAGATCGAGATAAGATATGAAAAATGGAAAAATCGTAACACTCCTCATAATTATCAGGACTCTGGCACTGTGGGAACCTTTCTATGCCGAGGGTCGCAAAAAGAAGGAAGCAGGACCAGCAGAGCTCCGCTCGATTCGCATACACGAAGCTTCGGCTCAGCTATCTGGTACGAGACGAAGTGATAGAGTGCCAAAGCCTACGAAGCGGTCCGATGGAACTAGTTAGTCCACGCGGATGCGTTGTATTGTGTTATTTACCAGTGATCTAAATGGGGAATGTTCCTCACATGGAGTGCTCAAGCTTCACAATGTCTGCTACTTCACTCGTATCTTCCCAATAAAGTTCCCTCTCTGAATGAAATCTCAACATTCAATTCGCAAGTATTTAACTCAAATGATCTTATACTGGCATTTATCCCCCTCATCCTCTCTCACCGAATATGTGGAATTACAATCCCAAGAAACATGGGAAGAGCGGCCCTGCATGGGATGTAACTGTTAGCGATGGCACGAATAATCAGCCCTCTGCTCCAGCCACTGAGCGTTATCAACACACTCATTTCAGCACAAAGACAAAAGCCGGACCAACTGGTGAATGGGTTCGTCCCAGCATACGTTGATGTGCTCGGTAACGGTGAGTGACAAAAGACCAGTGGGCGGAAATGATCTCCAACCGACACTAAACCTCTCACAACTCTACACTATCACCAATTGATTGAATTCGGGTGTTTTGAGTACGATAGAAGCACTCTGCAGACTCAATAATCAAGGGATGTTGTTCAAAAGACACTTTATTCATTACTAGTGAGTTTTACAAGCGTACTACTCGCACTAGTGGGGTGGGTAAGACACAATTGACTGAATGTGACTTGGTTTTGAGCTACTGCGCTCGTTGGGACTATGACTGCTTCGAAATAATGGCACTCTTGGCCCTGTACTACTTCCTACAAGTGATCTTCACTTGACTAGTTCGCACTCTTGGCTTACTAGTGGCACTCTTGGCCTAGAAACTGCTCCTTACAAGTAATAACACTTGACTAGTTTGCACTCTAGCTTACTAGTGGCACTCTTGGCCTAAGAATAATACTTTAACTTCGAGAAATTGCAAGAATTACTTCGAAACACTCTTGGTCTTTGCAGGACACAATAGTATTGCTCAAAAGGGACTTCAATTCACTCAATTCTATAGGTAACTTAGCGACTAGTAGCCGCTTCGTCAAGGTTAAGCACAAAAGCCTTTAATTGGGGCACTAAACTCTTGTTAGTCACTCGCAATCACAGGGATGGCTTGCCTGCCGTTGCGAGTGGCTATTCTACTACTTATATACTGTAAAGAAAGGTACAAAGTGACACAAACAGCTACACTAGTGGGGTATTTTCGGTACTGATTTCTTGGCTAGGCCCGAAACATCGCGCATAGACACGCAATAGTCGGTCTGGAAATTACTATTGGACGACTAGTGAGCCACGAAGCTCAGCTAGCGGTTTAATCTCACGTTCTTGACCCAGCAACGCGCCACTAGTGCCGGAGATGAATGACTAGCCACATCCTCGTGCTCGCAACTGTAGTCAGCCATGATCGAAAGTGCAGCCGGGCTATACTAGTACCGATCATAATAGATCTGATCACACTAGTCGGATCTGGGCGTAACATTAATCCGTTGTTAATTCATTTCTAAGTCCTGCTTCGAGATTGCTGCGTGACTAGTTAACCTGACTTAGGCGTTTCTGCCCCGATCGGTCTGCTAGTGACTGAACTTCACGAGATCTGTGTATTCTGCTTCTTGTTTGGTGTGCTAGTCACGATACTCGTCTACTAGTGGTCTTATATTAATTAGTCCAGCTAGTATTCAAGTCACTAGTACGGCCGGCTGGTAGATTTGACCCACTAGTGGTGTCGCATCTAAGTCCTGGCTTCACTAGTTGCATACTGCTGTAACTATCAGCTCGAAGCCTCAGCTATAGTCCTTTTACTATCACTAGTATAGGATAGGTATGCAATTGTATTGTTACAAATTCGCAAAATCTAGGTGTGAACGCATAGACGGCGTATCAACATCATAGTACTGTTACGCTTGCTGCTCTTGAATCTGAACATCCTGTTACGGAGGACCTATACCCATCTATCGTGGACTTGTCTTCAGGATCATTTTTAGATCCGGATTATGTTCCATCTGCCGAGGTTCTTGAAGGTATCGAAGAGATGGAGACTATCACTCGCGCTGAAAGGCCGCTAGGCGTAGGTTTGTTATTGCAGTGTTTTGAAGTCTAGCTGATATTGCTTGCTAGGATCATCCACTTCTTGTTTGGTCTTCACAATGCTCAGAGTTTCTCAATGAAATCTTGAAACTCAATGCTTTCAAAACCGAGGACAATGCATGCGAAGTTTGCAAGGTTGACTCTGGCCTCTTTCGCTGTCTCTCCTGCATGGATACTCGGTGCCTTTGTCAAACTTGTATGGTTGCTGCACATGAAGGCTTGCCACTACATAGAATAGAGGTATGTCAATCAGAATCAATTCAATTCAACAAACTCTGATGAGATGTGCATAGGAGTGGTGCTCTTCATTCTTCCGCAAAACAACACTAGCTCAACTGGGGCTTAAGTATGAACTGGGACATGAATATAGAACTCCGTGCCTCTTTCCTGCCATCGTTCCAGATTTCGTTGTCGTTGATACAGAAGGCATTCACACCGTTAACATGGCATTTTGCAATTGTACTCAAGGGATCCCACGGCACATCCAGTTACTCCGTCAATGACTTTTTCCTGCGATGACGATATACCCGCATTCTGCATTCACATTTCGTGTACTTCACTTGTTCCAGCTTCTTTCATTCATGTCAAAGGTCTCTGCATACGAGTTTTATCACACATTGGCTCGCCTGACCAATAATTCTGGAATGCACGCGCCTCCAGTAAGACATTCCCTCATTTATTATCTCATGTAGGATTACTCATGAAAATCAGGACCGCTATCAGGCTTTTCTTCGGGTCTTGCGAGAGTGGCGTCACATTTGTGCTTTGAAACGATTCGGACGTGGTCATGAACCAGAAGGCATACAAGGTACCAAACAGGGCAAACTCGCTCTTCGTTGCCCTGCATGCCCTCAACCAAGCATCAACTTACCCCCAGATTGGAACCAGAATCTGTATGTTTTTTCAGAATTATATTCATGGCTTTCCTTGGAATTGACTTTCCCCAGGGCTACTCGCTGGTTATACCATCTGTTTCTAGCTATAGATGCAAATTTCCGGCTCCGTCGATTGAACGTCTCCAGCGACTGATCTGATCCAGGACTAAATCTCAGATACGCTTACTTTGTTGATGAAACTGCTTTTTGCAATCACATCGATATGTTTGGAAAGGTCATTCCCGAGGAAGAGAAGAGTACATGCAATAACAACGATGCTGTCAAGCTTGCAAACAGTAGAGGCGGACATGGTGCCACGGCAACAGGAGTTGGTGCCGTGGTCTGTGGACGACATGATATGAAACGTCCTCTCTCAGTCAGAGATCTCCAGAAAGGCGAAAGGTACGTATTTGATGATAAATTCTGTTTAATGCTGATCCTATTGTTAGATATCTCAATATGGATTACTTTGTTCTATCAACCCTAACGGACAACACACCTCCCGACTTGGTGATATCCTATGACATTGCATGTCAATGGCACAAAAACTTTTTCGCCCGAATCTCCGAGTATCCTGAATTGTTACGACCAAAGCAATTAGAGCGGAATATACTTTACCTCGTGCCAAAATTTCATTTGCCCGCCCATATTTTGAAATGCCGCGATGACTTCTCGTTCAATTTCTCCGCCAAAGTCGGTCGTACTGATGGTGAGGCCCCTGAACGTGGCTGGGCTGCTACCAATGCTTTAGCAGCGAGTACCAAAGAGATGGGTCCAGGTGCTCGTCGAGACACTTTGGATTAAGGCATAGCACAGATGGATCCGTCCTGCAGATATCAGGGTACCTGAGAGGTCATATCCGCATCCGCGGGTGTGGCTGTGCATGGATATCCGTATCCGGGACATCCGCATTGCAGATATCTGCCTATTATGACCAAAAAATAGATTTTCACATATGTTGACCAGTATTGGCTCGTTTATTCTGAGATTTGTAAGACTAATTCTGCACTATGAGAGGTACCTAAACGCTATGTTTGATTACTTGATGGTGCTAAAATTGGGGGACAGAAAATACAGAAGAAATACAGTATTTATAATATCATTAAAGTCTTTGATCGCTTCCCATGGGCCAGGGTCATCTCCGATTTAAAATCGGACGGTGGATTCGGAATCCCTGACCTCGAAAACGGTAGGCTGCATCTGCATACTCAGTATTAGCATCCAGGCAATTGCTGAAAAAATGTAAAGACCTGTAATAGAACATCAATAAAATCTTTGATTAACTCCCATGGGCCAAGATGACCTCCAATTGAAAATCGGACAGTGGATTCGGAATCCCTGGCCTCGAAAACACTAGGATGCCCCTACCACATTAATCTCGCCATCCAAATGATGGCCATAAATAATAAATGAAGTTTAGACAAAAAATTAAGAAAATCTTCGTTTGCTTACCATGGGCCCGGATGACCTCCGATCACTGATCGGACAGCAGATTCGGATTCTGCGACCTCAAAAACCCTAGGACACTTATTCTATAAGTGGAGAATGATCCAACCGCAGATGTAAATAGAACATCCGCGGATATACTCAGTTGCTCAAGCCATATCCGCATCCGGCGGATCCGGATGCCACGGATCCGGATATCTGGGCACAGCCACATCTGCAGGTATTTTTTCGGATATCTGTTCGGATATCTGCGGATCATCCACATCCATGCTATGCCTTACCCGTTCTTATCCATGAGGGGCCTGGAGAAATGCTGTGAAGGGCATGAGGGTTTTGCACGTTGATGTAGTCGTGTTTCAGTCTCAACATTGTCAATGTGTGATATGAGTGATTTTTCAGGGAAAGAGATTGGCAGTATTTTCTTGGTGCAGCAGGTGGACGCATAGGTGGAAATAAAAAGGTGATAGGCAAGGACAAGATTGGGTGCATGTTCTACTATGCTATCAGTATATATATATAGCATCCTTTTGACTCCTTCCTCGCCAGTGGTTTGACTAATAAGTTTGGCTCATGAAGCCTTGACCGGCAGATAATAAAGTGACAAAGGTGGGATAAGCTGCGGGTTCAGTTGTGATACTGACAAAGACTGGATACTGTTCTTCACTTCGCCAGACTAGCCAGTCATCGGCTGTGTTGGGTTCAAGATCAGCTGTACCCCAGCGTGCCATGGCCATTGCACCCACCTCATGTCGAGTCTAGCAAGAAATAAATGTTAGTAAAAGTTCTGTACAGAAAAAAAGGGAACATACAATCTAATACCTCGTCTCAACACAAATACTCAGCGAAGGTGCCTCGTCTGTATCAAGTGCATAAGCCTAACTCCCACTTCCCGATGCCTCCAGCAAGCCATCCTTGATCCTCGTATCCCTTGCTCTCTGGATTGTATCCTTCTTGGCCCGCTTGAGATTATCTATTCAGTGCTTCTTGATGGCTTTGACTGCATGGGAGAATTTATTGACAAACATGGCATGTCCTTCAATGACCAAGTGACGAGTTCGGATGACGCCCATGAACTCAGTGGGGACTTTGAGTGCGTCAAGTGCAGATTCTTGCTCGAGTAGTTGGATGTCACTTTGGGTGGATCCGCACTCATTCATTCTCCTTTCCTTGGGTGCGATGGTGACAATACAATGTTCTTCGTCATTTCACCAGGCTGGCAAGTTATCAGTTCATTGGCACTGGTTGTATCTGAGGAAAACCTTACCTTAGTGCATCATGGTCGTTGCGTAACCTTCAGTTTGGAGTCTTGCAAGGGACAAATGTTAGTGCAAGTATGATATCATTAACAGATGTACATACCTTCTCCAAATCCTCACTGCTGACCATCTTCGACCACCATCTCAAGTCTGTACATCCTACAATCGAGATAGGTTGCTGACTATACTAAGGAAAATGTGTCTAACAACATTACTTAGCAAAAGATGAAGGAAACAGGTCAAGTTGACATACCAGTGATACGCCATCTACGTGTTCACACCTAGATTTTGCGATTTTGTAACAATACAATTGCATATCTATCTTGTACTAGTGATAATAAAAGGACTATAGCTGAGGCTTCGAGCTGATAGTTACAGCAGTAGGCGACTAGTGAAGCCAGGACTTAGATGCGATACCGCTAGTGGGTCAAATCTACCAGCCGGCCATACTAGTGACTTGAATACTAGCCGGACTAATTAATATAAGGCCACTAGTAGACGAGTAACGCGACTAGCACACCAAACAAGGAGCAGAATACACAGATCTCGTGAAGTTCAGTCACTAGCAGACCGATCGGGGCAGAAACGCCTAAGTCAGGTTAACTAGTCACGCAGCAATCTCGAAGCAGGACTTAGAAATGAATTAGCAACGGATTAATGTTACGCCCAGATCCGACTAGTGCGATCAGATCTATTACAATCGGCACTAGTATAGCCCGGCTGCGCTTTCGATCACGGCCGACTACGGTTGCGAGCATGAGGATGTGGCTAGTCATTCATCTCCGGCACTAGTGGCGCGTTGCTGGGTCAAGAACGCGAGATTAAACCGCTAGCTGAGCTCCGTGGCTCACTAGTTGTCCAATAGCAATTTCTAGACCGACTATTGCGTGTTTATGCGCGGTATTTCGGGCCTAGCCAAGAAATCAGTACCGAAAATACCCCACTAGTGTAGTTGTTTGCGTCGCTTTGTACCTTTCTTTACAGTATATAAGTAGTAGAATAGCCACTCACAACGGCAGGCAAGCCATCCCTGTGATTGCGAGTGACTAACAAGAGTTTAGTGCCCCAATTAAAGGCTTTTGTGCTTAACCTTGACGAAGCGGCTACTAGTCGCTAAGTTACCTATAGAATTGAGTGAATTGAAGTCCCTTTTGAGCAATACTATTGTGTCCTGCAAAGACCAAGAGTGTTTCGAAGTAATTCTTGCAATTTCTCGAAGTTAAAGTATTATTCTTAGGCCAAGAGTGCCACTAGTAAGCTAGAGTGCAAACTAGTCAAGTGTTATTACTTGTAAGGAGCAGTTTCTAGGCCAAGAGTGCCACTAGTAAGCCAAGAGTGCGAACTAGTCAAGTGAAGATCACTTGTAGGAAGTAGTACAGGGCCAAGAGTGCCATTATTTCGAAGCAGTCATAGTCCCAACGAGCGCAGTAGCTCAAAACCAAGTCACATTCAGTCAATTGTGTCTTACCCACCCCACTAGTGCGAGTAGTACGCTTGTAAAACTCACTAGTAATGAATAAAGTGTCTTTTGAACAACATCCCTTGATTATTGAGTCTGCAGAGTGCTTCTATCGTACTCAAAACACCCGAATTCAATCAATTGGTGATAGTGTAGAGTTGTGAGAGGTTTAGTGTCGGTTGGAGATCATTTCCGCCCACTAGTCTTTTGTCACTCACCGTTACCGAGCACATCACTGGGTCCCTGCTACGTCTTGTGGGCCCACCCTTCACCTATCATGTCGAGAAAAGCTGAGGAATAGGATGAGTACATAGACTCAAAGAAGATAAAAGCTGTCTTACCTTCAGTGTGGAGACAAACAAAATCATCTTAGAAACCAAGTCAGGTCGTGAACAGGAACAGAAGAAGGATAAACAAGCTCTTACCAAGTTTTTTGAGCTCGGTGGTCGTGGTGCGAACTCATGTTTGCAGTGTGATAGGGTCATAAATCAACCAACACCATCAATGTTCACTGACCTGCCTCCTATATCATCTTGATGATGAGTGGTTTGAAGTGGGGGTCAGTCAAAGAGTCAGGAAAGGATGAAGAGGATGTATGAAATGGCAGAAGTATGAGGAGATGGATGTTAATGTCAAAACCAAGAACAGCAAAATAGGCTAAACACAAATTTTACCTTCGCATGGAGATTCCCAAATATACAACCTCACCTCTGCACTACTGTCATATGATGGAAATGATGCACCCAGTGCCACAGTCGTTTTCCAGAGTTAAAGGTTCGGCACTATGTTAGGACAAATGCATACCATTTGCCTTCTCATGCTCTTTGTTGATGTTCGTCTCTTGGGAAATGAGAAAAGTCAAGACTCAGGGATTGTGCACTGAAAGAAGGGAAAAATACGGCCTTACTCGGAGCGGCCGAAGGAATGTTTCATCTTCTGTTGTAGTAATCTATTGCATTAATACCATTGTTTGCATGTACAGTGGAAAGAGACAGGTGGTATATACTTTGTGGACATTTTCAGCACTAAAATACATTGTGAGATCAGTTTATCTGCCATCTATGCCTTGACGAGAAGAAATGACTCACAAAGTGGAATCAAGGTGTCCTCAGGGTCGCATTTAGCAACCCAGAAAAGGAAATGGGAAACTTGATAAATGAAAACGAGCTTGAAGATGGGCTGAAATAATGGAGTCAGTTGCAGATAAAGTGGAACACTTTTCAATATGTATGGTATTGCAGATTCTTGTGGTATATGCCATACTTGAAACCTTCCAAATGACAAGCAGCTTTGCATGCAGACGTCCGATCCGATGTTTGGAAACCAACTTACCAAAGCGGAGACATCGAGGCTGCTTGTATTTCAGAATTATGGTACAGTCAGGAGATGTTTTATTCCATGTCAAGTTCATGTTCCTGAGTGAAGCATGCATCAAAATTCAAGAAACATGAAGTAGCATAGATGGTTGACTGAGATAGGGTTCATCATCTAGTTTCTTCCAAATTTTGGGATGACTCCACCATGCTGTCATATGTGATGATGGGATATGTTCTGTGGTGTCAGATGGAAACCATGTCATGCAAATAGACCACTGAGTATTATTTGCTTAGCAGGTATACTAAGTACGCGTGAGGTTTGTTTACACTGCAATGTCATTTGAACATACCTACAATATCAATCAGCATCGTTTCAAGCCTTGGGAAAGTAGAAGCACAGAAGTGTGCACTCAATGTCTAAACTATGTGAAATGGGATCAAGGGCCAGACACGTTCATACACAAGATGCACCCCTCAAAAATGAATGACACATCAATCAGGGTCTACACATCGACATCACAGAGGTGGTGAAAAGCTTTCAAGAAATTGAGGGTCGAGTAGGCCTTTGTCCAGCAGTAGTACAACGTGAAATCAAATAATTGAAAGTTTCTATCAGAGTCAAATAGCTTGAGCTTCCGAAATGAAGAAGATTGAGGTTACTACATCTGCTAACAGAATTCGTGAGATTGAGATAATTCTTTGAACATAACGAGTCAACGAGACGGGGACCTCATGGATTTAGCTGGGATATCAAACAAGTGCATGTGCCACACAAATTTGATAGTGGAAGAAACAAGATAGTGAGCCTGGTGCAAGGAGCAAGAATGGAACTTGGAACGTGTGAAGATAGTGGTTGGTGTGGAAGAGTCACATTGTGGACATACTGGACCGGATCCCACATGTGCTTCATGTGCCTTCCTCTTTGGCTTCTACTCTCAGAGTCTCTTTCTCTACCCAAAGAAACCTCAAGAATCAGGGATTCATACCCATCCACCAGAGTTCATCATTATGACACATGTACCAAAGTTTGAAAAATTGACATTCTCCGTTTTTGCAGCAATACACATCATAGCCTGCACACAATCAGTATCCGTCAAACAATCTAATCTACTCTTATGCAAATAATCTAATCACAAATAATCTAATCGAAGTCAATCTTATCCACAGTGTGACTTTGTTTTGAGATATGGGCGCTATGGCATCACCACTTCCTACAGGTACCACAAGCACCCGCACTATATTCCTACATATTGCAAGTGTATCCCCCTCTTCAAACAATAATCATACGCTGACCAACCGCACAGCCCCATATGTCTCTGAGCATTATTTCTTGGAGGTGAGCATCAAGATTCAAGATTAAGGGAAAGCCTATGATACCAATGCTGTTCCAGAAGCATTAGTGAACTCTTGAAGATGATTCTTTGTATGGGGGGGATAACAGAAGGTGAGTAATTGTTCTGAATATACAATGGAACAATACTCACCAATGTAGTGAATGGATGTGGAGGGAGCGACATACAAAACAGCACACATGTGGTCCCATGCTCAGCACAACGTGTACATCACAGGAGAATGAATTGGCCCAGTCAAAGACTCGCGATTTACATTCCAGGAGAGGAACATCAGGCTTTTCCAGGGTGCCACGGGAGCCCCTCCAATGCAAACCAAGCTGTCAACGACGTTCAACTATTCCAAGGGTGCTGTGGGAATGTCTCTGATGCGAGCAATGTTCTCAACGATGTGTCCGATTTTGCTGAAACTGTACAGATTGAAAGACAGGTCGGAAGAGACATGTCTGACAGCGAGATGTTCAATACCGGTGAGTGAACAATTTTTACGGTGTACCTACACTAAAGATTAGTGATCATCCTCCAATCATCCTCCCACTAGACCACGATTTCCCTGATGTTCTGAGGGATGCCTTTGAAGATGAGGTCATCAATGACAGTGAGTCAAAGTGCATCTGAAGCTGAAAATCATGAATAATATATGTTCAGCTTACGATCTTACGGCTGTATTATATCTGACGTCGACCAATGTCAATGGTGGGACCATTGAGCTGTAAGACAGGCCAGGAGGAAGGACGAGGGCCAGTTTCTTGCTATAACGTCCAAGTACATTTATGCTAAGGTACTCTTTACATGCTGTACACAATCATCAGCAAAAAGAGAAGAGTATAAGCACAATGATGAACCAATTGTACACACACTGTCCAGATATCCAATCATAATCCCTACTACTGCCCTTAAGAGAGCGAAAGTCAACTGTGCTCACCATCGACATGCTTTCTTTTTCCTCGGAACATCTTGATCTCCCCCTTCTTTAGCCAGCCCTAGTTTCGATGCAGCTCTCATCTGCTCCAAGCTCTTGCCGGGAGTAACAGTGGTGCTGCCCTGAGCGATTGCCACTTCCAATGTCTGATTAAACTGCAGTCATTAAAAATGATTTCCACACGCCATAAAACAATACTCACTTTCCCCATTGTGGTGGTGTCATGACCTCTTCATCCTGGCATTTCCATTTCCACCCACCAATGCCTTGGTGGCACTGTCGCCTGCCTTTTTGAGGCCACCCACAGTCGCATTTTTGGGTTTCCTTCCACTCTGTCTTTTACCATTACTATGCTCTGAAGACACTTCCCTCTGGATTCCTGGCTGCTCATTTGACTCCTCCTCCTCCTCCTCCCCACTTGTGTGGTCTTGTTTATCTAGGTCCTCCACCGTCTCCTGCACTTGAGTCAAAGAAATCTTTCAGCTGTGACTCTAAGTCACCACTGTCAGTAAGTGGACTTGACAGAGGGTTTACGTCCATTCCTGTTTGACTGCCTCCTTTCTGACTCCAAGGTGACGTTGGGATGATTACCAACATTTCATCCTCGAGCTTGGAAGGCGAGAGAGAGTCACTTTTCAAACGGGATGGTGCAACAGGTGTTCTGTCTTCTGTCGTCCAGTTTGCAAGAAGGGATGTCAGTGTCTTTCAATTGAAATAGTGAAATTACTGTTTCATCCTCAAGCCTGGAAGGTGATAGGGAGGTATCATTCAAATGGGATGGTGAAATGCCCCAGTAGTGTCAGGTGTGATCCTCAAACAATTTGACTGGGAACTGGGCACAATCAGGTCGTTCAGCATGGTGGCAGATGGGATGGCAGAAGTATGGTCAATCTGAGCTAACTTGTCATGGGGAAGGCTGTCCTAAATGCTACAGGGCCCGGTTGACCATTTGAGGGCGATGTTGGTTGTTTAGAAGTTTTGTAAAAACAAAATGACTTTTCTGCACCTGCTGTACACTCCGTTTCTAAATATTCCAAAAGCAGAAGGCACTCGTTCAGAGAGTACGGTTGGACATCTACATCTTGCAGTGGCATGGGAAGAACATTGTCACGCCTGCAGCATGTCTAAGCGTGTAATTTTGCGAAAATCAATAAATTACACTTAGGCACTGTGTAGACTTAACGAGCTCGCTGACAGTGCAAGCGGCATGAGAAGAAGCAAGGTCACTGAGTCAGGATACCCTTCTGTCAGAAAAGAAGCCACGGAATTAAAAACATAGGACTTCGCCACTGCACTGTACCTCATGGGCATGCATGGCAATAAGGCTGACTTAGCAAGCTTGCTTGCAATGTCATCCATTGGCACTAGGGATTCAGGCTTGGTGGGATGCACTTGTACTTGGACCAAAGCTAATTTAGATAACTACGCGTCGATAATCAATGACGCATAGACCCTGGAGATCCGGAGAAGCGATACCATGCGAGAGATAATCAAGAGAACCACCGGGCATGGTCTAGAAACAGGTACTGGCCGAAGGGATTAGCGAGCGGACTAGAATTCCGATGCGTCTCTTGGTTACCGTGTCTAGACTATGACGCTGTCACCTTCAGAACAGAACAGAGAACCAAGAATGACGTGTGATCGATGATCGCGCGTTAAACAGCTATTGAGTGCTAGTCCGTGGACAGCCCCTGCTGTTGGGCGAGCGACGTGGACGCCGCCTAGTCCTTTGAGACTACCAAACAGAGAGAAAGTGGCACTCTGCCAAGAGAGCTGTGACGTTTCGGACGAGGAATTATCGGCCGACACAAGAAGTATTTTACTAATAACCCGTTTGTAACAATCAATCTCTCGTAGTATAAGTAGGGCAGACTTTCATGTATTAAAAACAAGCTACCTACCCCCCACGTACAGTAATAAAGTTTTCAGTGAATCTGGACTTGTTGCGACGCGTAAGAGTTAGTAACTTCGAGTCTCGGCTATACCAGAGAGTTAGCGAGCTCACTAGAGAAATTGAAATAAGAGAGACATTTTGGATACGAAACTTCGGTTTTACTTGAGAACGAACGAGACCTGGTGTCAGTGAAGCTGCACCGGTCTCTAGAGAGAAACCTGAGAGAAAACATCTGAGAGAAACTCTGTTCCATTTTCTGGTTCAGTAGTAAAATGAGAATTGTGTTGTGCCGGCCTCTGAGTAGGTCTTGAGGAGTAGTACGAGAAGTACGAGAGAATCAGCCAGCTTGAGCTGTTCTAGCAGTTGCACGAAGTGTGACAGGTGTGCGCAGTTGGACCTCGCGGCACCATTGTTAGAGCGAGCGCACTGTGTGTGAGGACTCGTGGGGATGTTTAGTAAAGGAATTGTGTACTGTGATTGAAGAGTGCCGAGGGCCTCTATCGCGACGAGTTTAGGACTCAGACTTAGCGAGCTAGGAAAGGAATCGAAGTCGTACGCAGTAGAACCTAGCGGCAATTCGTATCTTAGCGAGCTCACTGAATGAACTTGATCGTTTTGCAGATCTGCGTGTCCGTGTGTATTTTCTATTGAAATATCATTTGCCTTGAGGGTTGCATGGTTTGCCGTGCTCTCTTGTAAAAGCTCCAAGGAAACCGAGAAATTGAGAATTGCTTGACAATTGTACGCGATCACGTTGCATTACTTAGCGAGCTCTCTAAGATATTTTGAGATACTGTCAGGGCGCAAGTAGAATTAAATTCCTTGCTCCCTTCTGCACTTATTGAGATTGGTGTGTGTGTGTGTGTGTTAGTGGGATTGAGTAGTGGTTTAGAGTGTTGTTCACACTAGGCCGCACTTAGTTTCACGAGTGCCCATTACCAGCCTTGTCAATGTGTGCTGCAGTGTCATAATATTTCTCAGGAGAAGTTGTTAAGGTCTGATAAGACAGCGATACAGAGGGATTGCTATAATCTGCGAAGACATTAGCCTATTAACAGTCAGGTCATATATTCAACTCACTCCATATAGCTTCAAAATGCATCCTGATAACGGTCGCCCATTGACTTAGCAAGGTTTTGGCTTTGTCAAAGGGAAGAAAATATGGAAATTCATGTGAAATTGCTGCCGGCTCATGTAGTTCTATATAAGTCAGTCAATTGAAAGCATAACCATGGTAATAAACCATTTAGACATACTGGGCAAAACCTGGCGTTACATTCTTCCACCTCAGAACTTCCTTCACCACAGCACTCACAAACGGCAGTGAAACTTCATCGGCAAACCATGGGAGTTCTCCCAAACTGAGGACTGCATCAATTTCCTCCTGTGCCTTCCTCTGTGCTTCAGGGTTGGCTAACATCGCTAGGACGAACATGCATAAAACTGATACTGAACAAGAAAGTGAGTATATACGGTATGGTTCTCGGCATGAAAGTTTTCATACCGAATACATTCCACCTATCATAGAGAAAGTAAATCATCAAGAAGTCATCCCCCCAAGACAAGACAGCCTTGACCAGTATACATTGTTGCTGCTGTCAATTGAATTCAAGCTTCCTCAGAGGCTGTATCTCGTGCTTGATCAAGCTTCTCCAGACTGTAAGAAGTATAAGAAGGATTCGCCGTACCTTCTGCCTGTATCCAGTTCACATCAGAGCACCTCTGTCAAAGAAATACATCAACATACTATTCTCAACTTTGCAGCCTTAAAAGGCATTTCTTTCATCATGTTCGAATATTGCTGCCACTTCTTCGCCTTGCACTTGCACCTAGGGACCATAAGCTAGAGTACAGGTGTTCAAATCATACACTGCAAACCAGGGAACCAGTCTGAAAAAGATTGGCCCTCTTTTGTCAGCCAGACGTTCTTTAGAGTGAATTTTGACAAACCTGGAATGTACTTGAGTAGGGGAATTGAATCAACAAGAAATGCACCAACTTTAGCCAGCGAGCAGAGATGCACCTCTGCAGCCAAATGTATGGGTCATTCTCCACAAGCACTTCCAGCCCATAGGCGATAGATAAAATGGTACATCCCACAAGGCTAAAGCATAGTTAATACCTTGGCCCAGATAAACTCGACCTCAAAATACACACTGTTGAATATGTTTAAAGAACTTATTGGGATCTTCCAGAAGCCACCTGAGAAGCTTGCATTGATGGTACCGCTCCACAGCGATCAGATTAAACTCTTGCTGGAAGAGCCACCATTGTGCCCACCTTTAGTAGGGTGTCAGGTTATCAGGAACAATAGCTGACATAGAAACTTACTAATCATTCATTTCCTTGATTGGTGAGAGCAAAGTCGGGCGGTGATGACCAGGTAAAGAGCACCTATCATATTCCATTAGGCTGAAACTGAAGTCCCAGCCCATTAGCTCATTGGCCATTGTCATTTGTGGTCTATCAAGGAGGATAGCCATAGAACAACATTATAGAGGCACTGAAGAAAACCTGCTGGAACATATGGCTGAGTGGTTATTGAGAAGCTCTGTAGCAGCTTCAACGGTGTTGAGAACCATGATTGAAGTACCAGCAACATTGAGGTGAATGATGTCCGTATCTACAACGAATAATAGCCTCAGAAATGCAGTGTAACTCAATACAAAAAATGTACTATATTCCTTATACTATTTGTTGTACACCTCCCACTCCAATGAGATTGGCATGTTGAACAGATTTCCAAGCAATGGCGTTTTCCTCAGTCCAGATGGAAGAGGTAAATGATATCTAGCTCAAGTCTTCAGGTATACTGTAACCAAGACGATGGCGAGGAAAATAAAAGCAGACATATGCACTGGCAAAGTCATTGGTGCGTCTTTGCTTTTACGGCCAAAACCAAATTCAAAACCATCAACATACTGAATAGTTGCCTTATCTATAAGTATTCAGTAACACTCGTCTAACTGCTCTCCTAAATGCTAGTCCAGACCGCAAAATATGGCTGATGCTCAAATTCTGGACATTAATTAGTAAGTGGTGGACATACACCTTCCTGACCTTATCCCAATGCTTCCAGACCTTGGCGGAGTCCAAAGTACAACTCATGTATTAGCCGTGGCAAGTACAGTACACCCAATCAGCATGTGATCAGTCAATTGTGACCATCCCTGGAACCATACAAATACTGATACTCCCTTGCATCCTTACACCCGCATTCAACGTCCACACATCAATATTGGTACAGCGGCCCAAATCATAAATACCAAGAAGAAGAACGTGTAGCAGATGTTGCTGGTCATATCAGCTATGACACCAACAAAGAGGGCCTAACAAAAGAGCTTGACTACAATGTGATGACCTAAGCTCAGCAGCAGAAGTGGCTCAAGATGCACTTACTTTATTGGTGGGGGAAAAAAGTCCATACCTGAAGATCAATGGGTCAGTCACTGTCAGACCATATAGAAGTATCATGTAACATACCATCAGACCTCTTCCTTGGAAGGAAGTAGTTTGGTATAGAAGGCCCTTGCATAGCTTTGAAAAGCGCCATATATGCATCCTAAAGAACCTTGATCAAGATGGCATCAAAGAATGCTGCAGTGAAGATAACATACCAAAGTAGACAGCTGAGCTGAACATTTCGCCTTGAGATGTCAGTCCACCAAATCTTGTCCTACCTTGAAAGACAAACCCAAGGCATCCATACACAGATATAGCGGAACTTAAGATGACAAGAATGCTGAGAATGTTGCTGTTTGACTACAGAAACTTGTGCTGGATCAGGGGCCATAACAGAGATGTATACTGGCGCATGGCATCAACACTCTGATCAATATGAGTGCTGAAGGCTGCATGTTCAATGATGTTTTGCCAAAAAGAATCGCAGTGGACATTATAGTTGTAAATCCTAAAGAAATGGTACTCAGGCTCATAGCCACTTTGACAATACCCCACATACCGTCAGAAAGTAAGAACCAAGCCGCCAAGTACTTAAATGTGTTATGAAGTTTCTTGATTTCCTGCCAGCAGAGCATACCACCTAAGCGCTTCCAAGTGGCAACAACTTTGGTTTGTATGCTCCATTTACCATCTGGAATATCCAAATCATTGATCCATATAGCTCCCCCGGAGGTCCCTGACATTGCCAAAGTGGTCGGACCAGGGAGCCACACAGTGGCAGGAATGGAGAAGACGGCCCACCATATTCCGCTCAATCTGATGGCCAAACGGAGAGAAGGTGCTGCCTTTGAGCTTTGTCACAGGTATTAGGGCATCTAATGGACTGTCAAGTTTGGTGTCCTTTGCGAACTGTTCATGAACCATGCGTTCTTGGATAAACTTCTCATGCAGTAGCACAAGAGCGTTCCTGTTGGAAACTCTCATGTTAGTCTTTACATGACTTCAACGACGATCCAGATGAGTATTCCAAGGAACTAGTCTGTCTGCTTGATCTGGCAATAGCTCGCATTAGTGAATGTGGCATTTCCTCACATTCTGCATCAGGGGGCATGTGTGGTGGTTCCCGTCTCCTCCACATAAGATCTGCTGCCAAGGCTACTGATTATTGGAGCTAGCAGGGTATACAGGATGGAAGATGGGCCTGTCAAAGCCATCTCCCGAGTAATATCTGACTATATGGAGACTCAGCACATTCATACAGCAGCTAAGAATCGGTCAATCATACCAAGTCAACGTTGAGGCAGGGTACCCATCTTGTTGAAAACTTCTGTCCTCGACAGCGGCCTTTCTCATGCACAATGCTGAGGCTGCGGTGATATGTTCGCTGGAAACATGCCTAGGAAACCATGACCTGACAAGGGGATATGGTTTGTCGACCCTGAATGTGGAGAAGCATTGGTCAGATACTAAAAGGCGATTTGCAATGGCAGACAACCCTTACCGAACAGTGATACGCCGTCTACGTGTTCACACCTAGATTTTGCGAATTTGTAACAATACAATTGCATATCTATCCTATACTAGTGATAATAAAAGGACTATAGCTGAGGCTTTGAGCTGATAGTTACAGCAGTATGCGACTAGTGAAGCCAGGACTTAGATGTGATACCACTAGTGGGTCAAATCTACCAGCCAGCTGTACTAGTGACTTGAATACTAGCCGGACTACTTAATATAAGGCCACTAGTAGACGAGTAACACGACTAGTGCACCAAACAAGGAGCAGAATACACAGATCTCATGAAGTTCAGTCACTAGTAGACCGATCAGGGCAGAAACGCCTAAGTCAGGTTAACTAGTCATGCAGCAATCTCGAAGCAGGACTTAGAAATGAATTAGCAATGGATTAATGTTATGCCCAGATCCGACTAGTGCGATCAGATCTATTACAATCGGTACTAGTATAGCCTGGCTGCGCTTTCAATCACGGCCGACTATGGTTGTGAGCACGAGGGTGTGGCTAGTCGTTCATCTCCGGCACTAGTGGCATGTTGCTGGGTCAAGAACACGAGATTAAACCGCTAGCTAAGCTCTGTGGCTCACTAGTCGTCCAATAGCAGTTTCTAGACCGACTATTGTGTGTTTATGCGCAATATTTTGGGCCTAGCCAAGAAATCAGTACCGAAAATACCCCACTAGTGTAGCTGTTTGTGTCACTTTGTACCTTTCTTTACAGTATATAAGTAGTAGAATAGCCACTCGCACGGAGAGGCAACACCATCCCTGCGATTGAGACCTACTAGTCAGTATCTAGTGCCCCAATTAAAGGCTTTTGTGCTTAACCTCAAACGAAGCGGCTACTAGTCGCTAAGTTACCTATAGTATTGAGTGAATTGAAGTCCCTTTGAGTCTATTATTGTGTCCTGCAAAGGCCAAGAGTGCTCCAAAGTTAGTTCTTGCAGTTTCTCAAAGTTAAAGTATTATTCTTAGGCCAAGAGTGCCACTAGTAAGCTAGAGTGCAAACTAGTCAAGTGTTATCACTTGTAAGGAGCAGTTTCTAGGCCAAGAGTGCCACTAGTAAGCCAAGAGTGCAAACTAGTCAAGTGTTGATCACTTGTAGGAAGTATTACAGGGCCAAGAGAGCCAATAGTCCGAACAGTCGGAGTCCCAGTGAGCGCAGTAGCTCAAAACCAAGTCACATTCATTCAATTGTGTCTTACCCACCCCACTAGTGCAAGTAGTACGCTTGTAAAACTCACTAGTAACAAATAAAACATCTTTTGAACAACCTACCTTGATTATTGAGTCTGCAGAGTGCTTCTATCGTACTCAAAACACCCGAATTCAATACATTGGTGATAGTGTAGAGTGTAGAGAGGTTTAGTGTTGGTTGGTGTTCATTTCAGCCCACTAGTCTTTTGCCATTCGCCGTTACCAAGCACATCAACGGATGCACACCATTTGCGTGTCCACGAGAAGTTTGGAAGGGCATATACCTTCGGCGGTAGAGACTGCCTATGTTCTGATCCCAATGATATAGACTTTATTGGCCAAAATGTTGACAGCACAAAGAATGCTACAGGGCTGCAAAGAGATTCTGCATGAGCCCAGGTGCAATACATTCACAATCATACCTGGAATGGTCAGTCCATACCAAGAATGGAGAAAAAAGAATTGGGGAGATTAGATCCAGAGAGCACGGGGTTGGACATCTTTATGTAGTCCGATGATGAGTGATTGCATCTGCTGACAATGTCCAAGCAGGTCCAAGCCAGACATTACTGTCAAGCCAAAGCAAAAGGGAGCTGAAGGATTGAAGCTAAAGGAGGGAAGAGAGATTGGCAAGAGGCTGTGCCTGTCAGTGGTTGGCTACTTCCGAAAATCCTGTTTGGGACTTTAATCCACATGTCTTGTTACAATCATCTCCACTACTGCCACCACCACCATGACCTTGGTTTTCCATTTCTTTCTTCCCAACAGTAATGTGTGGGAATGACGTACCTTGAAATCATTTTGGCGCAAGAAGCTTTCTCCTGTCAAGATATCTGTGTGACATGTTCCTCCGTTATCAGTGTATTGGTTGTCTGACACTCTTTCAGATGATCTTGGTCAGATGGCTTGGCCCAGTCCCTTGTGCCTAATGCGATCTCACATGAACGTGCTCTCGTACTCGTCCATCTTTGTTTGGCTCTGGGATGCCTAGGCTAATTCTTACACTGATACAGTTCAAGATATCGTTTGTCAAGAGAAATGCTTGAGACTGGAGCAGGTGTAAATACGTATTTTTTTTTGGCTATAGCTCAGTAGTCCAATACTGACGATAGCCTTGTAGTTCATCTAGCATCGCGTTCATGATGGAACGTGTTAGCAATAGCATGTCCATATCTCTGTTCTGTTTTGGTACCAACAATTGCAGGATTTTGCCATCCTCCTCATTGCTTAAGTATCCTATTGTTTCCTCCCTCCCTCATCCATGACAAATTGAGACCTTCCTACCCTTTTTCTTGCCCAGATGTGCAGGCGATAGGCAAATCTTCAAGCCTCCACTCTTTTAAGCACCTAAATCCCATTTGAGGTTCAAGTGCCCACCCGGTGATACGCCGTCTATGCGTTCACACCTAGATTTTGCGATTTTGTAACAATACAATTGCATATCTATCCTATACTAGTGATAGTAAAAGGACTATAGCTGAGGCTTCAAGCTGATAGTTACAGCAGTATGCAACTAGTGAAGCCAGGAATTAGATGCAATACCACTAGTGGGTCAAATCTACCAGCCGGCTGTACTAGTGACTTGAATGCTAGCCGGACTAATTAACATAAGGCCACTAGTAGATGAGTAACGTGACTAGCACACCAAACAAGAAGCAGAATACACAGATCTTGTGAAGTCCAGTCACTAGCAGGCCGATCAGGGCATAAACGCCTAAGTCAGGTTAACTAGTCACGTGGTAATCTCAAAGCAGGACTTAGAAATGAATTAGCAACAGATTAACCTCGCATCTAGATCCGACTAGTGCGATCAGATCTGTTATGATCAGACACGAGGATAGCCTGGCTGCGGTTTCGATCACGGCCAACTGCATTGCGGACATGGAAGCATGGCTAGTAGTTTATCCTCGGCACTAGTGGCGCGTTGCTGGGTCAAGAACGCGAAGTAAAACCGCTAGCATAGCTCCGTGGCTCACTAGCCAACCAGCAGCAGTTTCTAGACCGACTATTGCGTGCTTTTTCGCAGTATTTCGGGACTAGCCAAGAAATCAGTACTGAAAATACCCCACTAGTGTAGCTGTTTGTGTCACTTTGTACCTTTCTTTACAGTATATAAGTAGTAGAATAGCCACTCGCAATGGGAGGCGATGCCATCCCTGCGATTGCAAGTGACTAGTAGTATCTAGTGCCCCCAATTAAAGGCTTTTGTGCTTAACCTCAAACGAAGCGGCTACTAGTCGCTAAGTTACCTATAGTATTGAGTGAATTGAAGTCCCTTTGAGTCTATTATTGTGTCCTGCAAAGGCCAAGAGTGCTCCAAAGTTAGTTCTTGCAGTTTCTCAAAGTTAAAGTATTATTCTTAGGCCAAGAGTGCCACTAGTAAGCCAAGAGTGCAAACTAGTCAAGTGTTGATCACTTGTAGGAAGTATTACAGGGCCAAGAGAGCCAATAGTCTGAACAGTCGGAGTCCCAGTGAGCGCAGTAGCTCAAAACCAAGTCACATTCATTCAATTGTGTCTTACCCACCCCACTAGTGCAAGTAGTACGCTTGTAAAACTCACTAGTAACAAATAAAACATCTTTTGAACAACCTACCTTGATTATTGAGTCTGCAGAGTGCTTCTATTGTACTCAAAACACCCGAATTCAATACATTGGTGATAGTGTAGAGTGTAGAGAGGTTTAGTGTTGGTTGGAGCTCATTTCCGCCCACTAGTCTTTTGCCACTCGCTGTTACCGAGCACATCACCGGAATCCGGTCCAGGTCCTATAAAATCCCAATGCTCCGGCCTGATCAACCTCTCAACCACTTTGGTTATTCTACTCAAAGTGAGTGTTCTCTCCCGTGATGGACAGATGCTAATCATTTTGTTATAGGTTTTCGATGGCCAAGATTTACATTGCCATTCATGAGGGCAAGCTCGTTGTTTGGACCGCTAACGTCCTTGCAGACATTCTCACGTGTCTTACTGCTCTCAGTCCCCAGCTGTATCGAGCGCTGGATGGTTGCAATGGGCATCTCTCCGTCTGGTGAGTTCGTGAGCACCTCCTTGTGCCTGTCTCACCTGTTTCTAGCTATCTCCAAGCCACCAATGAACATCTGCACAACACTCTCAAGCTATATGACACGGACTGTGTATTGCTCGGATCCATTCACTTTGGCCAAACTCAAAGTCCCAACTCTTGGCTCCCTTGTGAGCCAATCGATATTGCTCTCAATCGATGTTGGACTGTGTTGGGAAGGGTTCTGTCACCTAGGGTATTCTACAATCATGGTGACCACATCTATTTTGGGGATGAGTTGTAAGTGGTTTCCTCACGCCTTGCCCCAAACTTCACGCTAATGGATTTATCTACTCTGTAGAGAGCTGTTCAGGGAGACTGCATGAATACGCATGTGTAATGTATCTGAACGAATAGAGTACTGTACTGTGGGTTAGGGGATGACGCATTGTCGGCCTACACTACGTACTACCCTTTCATGTACACTAGTCTACTATCAATAAATAAATTTCATATTCTACATGTGATGACATCATCTGGGGTCTAAATCTTTTAGAGGCAGCTGAAAAGTCTGCTTGTTTATCCTGTTATCATATATCAACTGATCTACCACTCTGGACCACTTGCCAGTGCAACTACTACTACTACTAGTAGATATGACATACATGTTGGCACTGATAATTTTAACACCACTATGCTCAGGGTCCATTTTATTACAACTTCTACAACACGATCAATGTCATCTTTCCCCAGATCTTTGAAGCTTAATGATCATTCATGACATAGTCAAGACTCATGCAATTCGCAGATGGTGCTATAATTCAACCTCCCCTACAACTGTACTCTTTTCCTGAATCAGTAAATGCCAGATACTGTACTATTTCGACCTTAATTCACCTAACACATAGTACCTCCTGAGGCTGTGGTAGAAATAGTGGAGTATGCTATAGCTGAATGACTGCACAGCCAAAGTCTGATAACTGTTGCTTCGGCTTCTTGCTCGCCCTGGGTCCATACGTTGCATTCTCACATGGTGCTGGGGCCCTTTCCACAACAATGTCACCATTAGAGGAACAAGTGTTAGGACAGGGATGTAGCTATAGTATCCTGGACCCAAGCTCTTGGTCAAGTCTGCCAAGGTATGGAGAACACAAAGCACTGTCAAAAACCCCTCCCAAATCCAATCTCACAATCTTGATTTTCACATCATTGCGGTTCTGCATCTGAGAGTCGGTCAAAGAATAGAATGTATGTACTGAAGAAAGGAAGGAGGATCTATGCAACTTGAAAATTTTTTCGAAAGGTGAAGCAGCAACTGTCCAATAGCACCTGATCAACATCGCACCCTGAACAACCTTGTCCATTTTGTCACATTGTATGAGGTGGTATGTCCCCGGAAAAGAAATGAGAGGTTAGAGCAGAGTGTTTAAGGCCCAAAAAATAACATGTCCCGAGTGCCTCATGATGTGTGTAACAACACTAACACCATCTTTGTTCTTGCCCTTCTGATTGACAATAGTCACGCTGGGAGTACCCAATCCGCTTGACAAGATCAACAATTGCACAGTGGCACAAGGAAATGAGGTTTGAAACTGGATTTATCTAAACAGACTATTGGATCTACCCTTGCTAAGATCAAACATCCCTGAAGGAATGTAAATGGGGCCCAATATTCGATGGCAAATCTCACCCCCATGCCATAATCAACCTCTCGTCACAAGTGTTAGGTGAAGAACAAATGGTTCATAAGTAGTAGCAAAGTATTCGTGTTTTCATTATTCCCATCTCAATGCCCCACCAAATCCAACATGGTGCTCCTTCTCAGCACCAATCTCCTTTCCAGCTACTAGCAGCTGTGACTCCATTTATGCCTTTGCCGTCTCAGCCAATTTCTCTAAATTCTGAAGACACAGCGCCGACGCCAGCTTCCCCCATTCAAGATGCATCATCGTCGTTTTCCTCTCTCACTGTTCCATCCATAACAGGACCACCGCTCCTTTCCTTCCTGCCGTTGCCCGCCACCTCAACCCATAGTGACATGACCCCATTGCAAGATAACCCTGCCACATTCATAGCTGCAATGATATCATCCCAAGTACCCATCGCCCCCTCCATAGTAGCCTGACAGGCCGAAAACAGCCTTCTTCAAGCTGGACTGAACCCTCCCCCCCCTTTCTCCCTATACTCCAGACCATCCTCACCCGAGGTATGGGTACGGGGCAATAGTACGTACGTGTGCTGTAGTCAGCACCTGAGTATCCGCAACTCTGATTTTGTAGAGAATTTATCCGTGGCACAGAACAGTCATTCTGGCCCTACCATCACTTGACTGAAGTTGCTGATATTCCCAACAGCATGTCCAAACAATGCTTCACCGGCACAACACATATCCCCTATCATCCACCCAGACGATCCTCAGCCCTGGAGTCTGGAGATATGGCAAAAGGATATTGCTGTTATGGCGCACCGATTCGAGCCTATCGGACTTGTGGTGGAGCTCGTTGTCCACGACAGGGTTGTGAATTTCACAGATTTCCATCAGGCAATTGCATGCCATCAAGCTTGCTCTGACAGCCCGAAAATCCCAGGCTTCAACTTTGACCTAAACACGAGCTATAGGGATTGTGGTTGGTGCCTCTAACAGATGCATACCAACAAGGGTCACACTCGACTACGGTGTTGCGAGCAAGTTCATACCAATGCAACCTATTGGTGTCTGTGGACCCTTACCTCAAATGCCTCCATGTTCAAAGCCAACGTCAGCCATGGAGAACAAGCGGACCCAGCTTTGAAGAACATCTTTATCATATGTCAGTTACCTTTTGAGGTCCAATCTAATGTGCTTGAGACTTACCGATGATGTAGTGCCTACAAACAGAAACATAATCCATAGCATTGAAAAATGCTACCAGGGCAATTTCTCCACACCCATCAGTCCAACGTGTGCACATTTGCCGCATCCATGCTTTCCAGCTTGAGCAATGTTCAGACTTGAATTTCTGTCCAGGACCTTGCAAGACAATTATGAGGGAGACAATGAGCACTGCCTTCAACTGTGTCATGGGGAGGACCCGAACCTGATTCCTTCCTTAAGTAACGTTGCACATCCCGTGGCCTGCCCGAGTGATTACCATGTCGGATGTACCAATGTGTGTATTTGCATTTCGTTGGGCCACCTTCGAGTTCTTATGTGCATTGCTATTCTCAGAACCACTGTAGCGGGGACTCTGCACAGCTGTCAAGAGTTGTAAGTTGCCCAGTTTGGTCTTCGGAATGTGTCTGTTGACCTGGACCACCCCACAGACTGCCAGTGTGATGCCTACTACTACTACTACTCCTACATTGCCAATATCGACACCGTATAATTACTCCTCCGACCCTAGAGTAGGATTGAATTCAGACAGCGCCTCATCCACACAGGTATGTTATTTTGGATGTATACATCTACACAGCCTAAAACTGCCATGTATTCAGTCTATCAGTGATGATGCAATGGACATAAATGACGACAATGAAGTGGAGAACAGCATATCATCACTAATCCCTTCAGCTAGTACCTGTTTCTAGACCATGCCTGGTTGTTCTCTTGATTATCTTGTGTGTGATATTGCTTCTCTAGATCTCCAAGGCCTATGTATCATTGATTATCAACACATAGTTATCTAAATTAGCTTTGGCCTGAGTACAAGCACATCCCACCAAGCCTGAATTCCCAGTGCCAACAGATGTTATTGCAAGTGAGCTTGCTAGTCAGTCTTATTGCCATGCATGCCCACAAGATACAGTGCATTGACAAACTCCTATGTTACTGTATAATTATGATCAGTATGAATGTCACATGTCCAGAGGCCGCATTCGTATTCGTAAAATGGCCACCTGTCACATGTCCAAAAGCCTCATTCGGGTAGGTTGGGGGGTCACAAGTCCTAAAAAGTGCTATATTGGCTCAAAAAGCGTAATTTTTATTTTATTTTTCTCCCCATTACTTTCTTTGTGCTACTACATCTCTAATATATGCCAAATTTCAGTTACATACTTGTCAAATTTTCTATTTGGATAAGGATATTATTCGGATTTCATACAAATGTCACAGTCACAAGCTCCGCATTTGTTCATTCGGCGAGGTCCCAGCATGTCACAGGTCACAGGTCATTCGCTCTGATCATAATTATACAGTAATTCTGTGGCTTTTTTTTCTGACAGACAGGAATTCTGACTCTATGACCTTGCTTCTTCTCATGCCACTGATGAGGCTGGTTATGGGCACTCATGAAACTAAGAGTGGCCTAGCGTGAAAAACACTCTAAACCACTACTCAATCCCACTAACACACGCACACACAATCTCTATAAGTGTGGAGGGGAGCAAGAAATTTAATTCTACTTGCGCCCTGACAGTATCTCGAGTTATCTTAGCGAGCTCACTAAATAATGCAATGTGACTGTGTACAATTGTCAAGCAAATCTCAAATTCACTGTCTCCTCAAAGCTTTTACAAGAGAGCATGGTGAACCATGCAACCCTCAAGGCAAATGATATTTCAATAGAAAATACACATGGATATGCTATGCTGTACCACATCTATGTGTGCACCAAATTTTGGCTTTCACCTTGATACAGCAACAAGGTGAACATGCTCCCCCCATTTTCATCCCCACTCTACCAAGGTCCATTTCTCACTGCTCAAGACATGGAATTCCTATGGAATCCACTTGGGCAACTGCCCATCAGCTGGTCGACACACCCCACCACACATCCGCTGCTCATCCGCCAGGCAATACGCTGATATGCCGTCTACACGTTCACACCTAGATTTTGCGATTTTGTAACAATACAATTGCATATCTATCCTGTACTAGTGATAATAAAGGGACTATAGCTGAGGCTTCGAGCTGATAGTTACAGCAGTATGCGACTAGTGAAGCCAGGACTTAGATGCAATACCACTAGTGGGTCAAATCTACCAGCCGGCTGTACTAGTGACTTGAATGCTAGCCGGACTAATTAACATAAGGCCACTAGTAGACGAGTAACGTGACTAGTGCACCAAACAAGAAGCAGGATACACAGATCTCGTGAAGTTCAGTCACTAGCAGGCCGATCAGGGCATAAACGCCTAAGTCAGGTTAACTAGTCATGCGGCAATCTTGAAGCAGGACTTAGAAATGAATTAGCAACAGATTAACCTCGCATCTAGATCCATCTGGAGTGATCAGATCAGTTACGATCGGGCACAAGGCTAGCCAGACTGTGCTTTCGATCACGGCGAACTGCGTTACGGATGTGGGAGCGTGGCTAGTCGTTTATCCTCAGCACTAGTGGCGCACTGCTGGGTCAAGAACGCGACCTAAAACTGCTAGCATAGCTCTGTGGCTTACTAGTCATCCAGCAGCAGTTTCTAGACCGACTATTGCATGCTTTTTCACAGTATTTCATGACTAGCCAAGAAATCCGTACTGAAAATACCCCACTAGTGTAGCTGTTTGTGTCACTTTGTACCTTTCTTTACAGTATATAAGTAGTAGAATAGCCACTCGCACGGAGAGGCAACGCCATCCCTGCGATTGAGACCTACTAGTCAGTATCTAGTGCCCCAATTAAAGGCTTTTGTGCTTAACCTCAAACGAAGCGGCTACTAGTCGCTAAGTTACCTATAGTATTGAGTGAATTGAAGTCCCTTTGAGTCTATTATTGTGTCCTGCAAAGGCCAAGAGTGCTCCAAAGTTAGTTCTTGCAGTTTCTCAAAGTTAAAGTATTATTCTTAGGCCAAGAGTGCCACTAGTAAGCTAGAGTGCAAACTAGTCAAGTGTTATCACTTGTAAGGAGCAGTTTCTAGGCCAAGAGTGCCACTAGTAAGCCAAGAGTGCAAACTAGTCAAGTGTTGATCACTTGTAGGAAGTATTACAGGGCCAAGAGAGCCAATAGTCCGAACAGTCGGAGTCCCAGTGAGCGCAGTAGCTCAAAACCAAGTCACATTCATTCAATTGTGTCTTACCCACCCCACTAGTGTGAGTAGTACGCTTGTAAAACTCACTAGTAACAAATAAAACGTCTTTTTGAACAACCTACCTTGATTATTGAGTCTGCAGAGTGCTTCTATCGTACTCAAAACACCCGAATTCAATACATTGGTGATAGTGTAGAGTGTAGAGAGGTTTAGTGTTGGTTGGAGCTCATTTCTGCCCACTAGTCTTTTGCCATTTGCCGTTACCGAGCACATCAACACTTAGCTGCCAGACCATACACTATCCACTTCATTTCTTCTGTATTTGACAAGCCCAGACCCCAAGAGCTGACAGCTATCAACCTGAAGCATCCTCACCAGCAGATGGCGGAAGGTTTACCCTCCTGGGTGGATGAATTGTTTCATCTCGGATAGCCATTTATGGCTATTCCCAAACCAAGCCAGAAGAGGAAGGTGTTGCGAAAGTGGCTCGACAACGCGAGAATAGTTCCTAAGCAGACAATTATGCACCAGTTTGGAGCAGATATTGTCTTTAATGGCTATATTCAGGGCTATCAGAGTGGATACACTCATGAGCAGAGAGCTGGTTCGGATCTGCTAGTATTTAAGCACACACATTGTACTTAGAATTCAGTTAATCTCACTTGCTTAAAGCACCCCAAAGGAATAAATTTCCACTTCTCCAAAGCAGCAAGCTTAGCATTATCTAGTAGCTTGAGAGCCTAGTCTTGCAAGTGGATTGCTAGGATTCTCTCTTCTTCACATACACGCCCTCTGTTCAACATCCTAAGCGGATGCTTGAACTACTTCTATCTATCATATCTGCAGACAAAGCGGATTCTATTGGATCCCTTCAGAGCAGGTGGTAACCCTCCTTGCATATATAAAAGATCTTGCAGAAGCAGATGTGACTTTCTCTTCCCAGAGAGTTTGCTAGCCTTACAATGCAGATCTGCAGAATGACCAAGTTCATTCAGTGAGCTCACTAAGTATGAAGCGCCACTAGGTTCTACTGCATGTGCCTTCGATTCCTTTCTTAGCTCACTAAGCCTGAGTCCTAAACTCATCACAATAGAGGCCCTCAGCACTCTCAAAACAAAATATGCAATCTTTTCAATAGCTGTCCCCATGAGTCCTCACACACAGTGCGCTCGCTCTAACAATGGTGCCACAAGGTCCAACTGCACACACCTGTCACACTTTGTGCAACTGCCAGAACAGCTCAATCTGGCTGATTCCCTCGTAAATCTCCTTCACAGCCTACACAGAGGCCAACACAACTCAGTTCTCTTCTTATACTGCTGAACCAGAAATGGGACAGAGTTTCTCTCAGATGTTTTCTCAGTTTTTCTCTAGAGCCGGATGCAGCTTCACTGATGTGAGTCTTGTTTGTTTCTCAAGTAAAACCGAAGTTTTGTATCCAAAATGTATCTCTGTTCTCAATTTCTCTAGTGAGCTCGCTAACTCTCTGGTATAGCCGGGACTCAAAGTTACTAACTCTTATGCATCGCAACAAGTCCAGATTCAGACTGAAACTTTATTACTATACGTGGAGGGTAGGTAGCTTGTTCTAATACATGAAAATCTGCCCTACTTATACTACGAGAGAATGATTGTTACAAACTGGTTATTAGTAAAATACCTTTGTGTCAGCTGATAATCCCTTGTCCGAAACGTCACAGCTCTCTTGGCAGAGCACCGCTTTCTCTCTGTTTGGTAGTCTCAAAGGACTGGGTGGCGCTGACATCGCTTGCCCGACAGCAGTGGCTGCCTGTGGGCTAGCACTCAATAGCTGTACAATGTGCGATCATTGATCACATGTCATTCTTGGTTCTCTGTTCTGCTCCAAAGGTGACAGCATCATAGTCTGGATACAGTAACCAAGAGACACATCAGAATTCTGGTCCGCCCGCTAATCCTGTCGGTCAATCTCCATTTCCAGACCATGCCCAGTGGTTCTCTTGATTATCTCTCACGTGGTATCGCTTCTCCGGATCTCCAGGGCCTATGCGTCATTGATTATCGATGTGTAGTTATCTAAATTAGCTTTGGTCCAAGTACAAGTGCATCCCACCAAGCCTGAATCCCTAGTGCCAATGGATGACATTGCAAGCAAGCTTGCTAAGTCAGCCTTATTGCCATGCATGCCCATGAGGTACAGTGCAGCGACAAAGTCCTCTGTTTTAATTCCATGGCTTCTTTTTCTGACAGAAGGGTATTCTGACTCAGTGACCTTGCTCCTTCTCATGCTGCTTGCACTGTCAGCGAGCTCGCTAAGTTTACACAGTGCCTAATTGTAATTTATTGATTTTCGCAAAATTACACACTTAGACACACTGCAGGTGTGACACTGCTTGCACTGTCAGTGAGCTTGCTAAGTCTATACAGTGCCTAAGTGTCATTTATTGATTTTCACAAAATTACACACTTAAACACATTGCAAGTGTGACAGTGGCAACTCTATTTTGGGATGATTTGCAATTATATGTGCCTTGCTATGATGAAATATGGCAATTATTATGTGTAACAAGATGAGATGGATAACAAAGCATGTGAGAAATAGATGCTGTAGCACAAAAGTGATATTGTCATGTGTGGAATCATTGGTTTACTGAAAGCCTGTTAAGTGGATAGGAGTGTTAATTACTGTAAAATCCACAAATTCTGTGTACAAAGCCTGGAGGCTCATCACCATCTAGGTGATGTCTTACCTGTCACAGTGAGTGATTGAGAACAAGACTGATAACTTTGAGATAAGCAAGCATCTGAAGAGGCTCTCACTTTAAAAGAGGAGAGAGTGGGATTATAGATTTGGAAACATATATTTGAGTAAGTCTATCAGAACACAATTGGGTGGATCAAAGTAGCTGATCATGTGAGATATAATATATTTTCTCTATACCTTTATAAAATAATGTATAACCAAAGAAAGGAGATGAACATTCAGTGCAATAAGTACCACAATAAACTGTTTCTTTGAGTGAGAGACCAGAGGCATTTTTTTAGCTTGTGTGTAAGTAACTGAAGTAATATCTATAGTGTTCTTGTGGTTATCAACAGGTGTTGACAATATAATACGATTGATTCCATGGGCTGTGCACTTTTTAGCAGAGTGCACAAGTATAAGATATTAGATCTTCACTTACCAGCACAGACTTCAACTGGATTCTCAAAAATCTTTATGTGAGAAAGACTGAAATACTCGCATATGTCAGCACCCTTGAGAGCAGGGTCAAACCCACACTTGGTGTTTATTTCAACAATTGTTGAAAGTGGCTTCTTTAGTATAGTAGACAGGTCTGCCCGAGCTTCTAAGCTGACTTTGATTCCAAAAAGAACTTCCACTTCTTTAACAGATATCTCAATGGATAGATTTGGATCACAAAACCAGTGAATAACAGGTGGTAAAAATTTGTTGGATTGTAAATCAAGATGGGGTTTACAGACAGTCAGTGAGAGGGCAAATGCATAGTCACTGTCTGCCATAAATGTGTTCAGTAATTGGAAGGGATCATAGTATGACATTATTTCAAGGCGAAAGGACACAAAGTGACACACTAAGTAGACATTGATCAGTATGTTTCTGAGTTCCACTGATATACTACACCAACCTTCAATGTCTTGTATGTTGTGCACTTTATGATCAATGCTCTCTAGATTCTGAGAAGAGGACAATGACAGTTGTGAAGCTTGTGCAAACAATGAGTATATTGTCTGCCGTGCTTGTGTATAATCTTTCATAAGCCAGGCCACTGAGGGGCGTATAAGATAATGTTTTGGAATGATAGACAAGTCATCATGATGAATGGTAACTGATCCACTAAATAATAAAATTAGCATAAAGTATTACACACAAATATTTATGTTAATTATACCTGCACAATGAAAGTGGCCTTGAATACCCTCCATTGATATCATCTAGCAATGCTCGTACATCCCATTGAAGTCCAGTCAGCTCAACTGGTATCTGGCCAACCACTAGAGAGTCTTCACAAAGGCTACCATTGTTTAATGACTTTATTCTTGTAGATAGGCTGCCTGGGCTGTAGTGGCAGTATTGAGGATTGTAATATTGTGATATATCTGGAACACCTAGAAGATCATAAAGGGTGTCATAAATCATTATGAGTCCATTTTTTTCCAAACTCATACTATGATGCATGATCAAGTCAGAGATGTCTGGAGCCTGATCAGGTCTATCACAAAATTGCACTTTTTTGTTATCCCGAGTTATATCTATAAAAAACCGGCCAACATAATAGGATTCTGCAAGTTCTGCAAACACGATTCGGTCTTGTTCATTGATATACATGCTGTTGAGGACCTCATCCTTTGAAGCATCAGACATTAGTTTGTGCATGTATTTTCTCATAATAATTACTCACAAATGCATAAGAGGACCAACTCTGAAAAGATTCATTGTAGTACAACCTATTGAGATAATCTGAGGCTGACTAATTTGACTATTCAGGATTGATATGCAGATAATTAGGAACTGCAGCACCTCTAAATCATTGAACTACAAAAAATACATAATTTGAGTAGTATCCACAGTATATTTCAGAGCAGCACACCAATTGAGAATAGACTTGCAACAACTGAATTGCAGTCAAGGACTTCCAATAGTCATAAGCTAAGTGTTGTGTGGTACCTTCAGACAGGCATAAGCTTAGAAATGTCAAATCAATCATAGTCACCATTACCATGAAGTATAATTGCAGGAAAATCTGGAGATCTGCATATACCAAATACCTGAGCAATATTTGGGTGTCTAAGTTCCATAAGATTAATGTTGCATGAAAACTGTCACAAAATGTCACAGACATACTTCAGGTTTATTAGTCCATCAACATCTATATAGAATTGCTAGAGAATGCCTGAGTATCAGGAATAAGACAGCTGGAAGAGGCTCACTTTCATGACATCTTTTTCCTTGTTGTGGGAATGATATATGCGAACAATTTTAGGTGTGTTACTGTTCTCAACTTCCGCATTATGTAACTTATATTCAGCAGGCCTTGCAAAACGGTCAGGGTAATTCACAGAAGCCAGGGGTTCCTTCAAATAGACATCCTCAGGAAGAACATCTCGAATCTGCAATAAAGCAAAATTATCAACCAATAGGTCCCTCATATAAGAAGATCAAAGTACAAATCCTTTATAGAAACCCCTTTCCTTCAAGGTCTGGACATCCGCGCTAAGCTTGTCAGCTTTCTTGCTTTGCAGGACACCCCACGTGCTTATTTCATCACATATGTTGTCTGCATGCTTGTTGATATTAGACATGGTTTTCCGTTGCGATGTCTCAATGGCAGTTGCAAGAGCATCTTTATTGGTCCTTAATCCATCCTTGATGTCTGAAATATCGAAACGCGAGTCGATTGCCGTGTGAATCTGTCAACAAACAGTAAGCATATAGTAGTAACAAAAGTCTCAAGACGTACCAGAAAATCACCCTTGATCTCGCGCACGCGTTCCTGGTAACCATTGATAGCATCGGAAACACTCTTTGCCTTCAAGAAGCGCTTGATCCCACGGGACTTGCGTCGGGTGCTGTTCAATTCAGAAATCAAATCCGTTAAGAATCTAAAAGATGCATAGTTAGCAAGGCTTCAGAACTTATCCGCGCTCACCCACACTTCAAGCTCTGCGCAAACATCACGGAAACGAAGAGCGCTACTCTCTCCGTGTTCCGTAACGGTATTCTGAACCATCTCTATCGTCTTCCCTATACTGTCTGCCAAATCTAGTAGATCCTCGTTATTCTTTCCGGCTTTCTGCAATCCCTGGTCAACGATGATACAACGTGAAGCGGAGGCTTGTCACGTACTTCAATGGCCTCCAGTACCAGTACAGCGCATCCACAAAGACCTTTGATGTACGGAAACGGGGCCAATTCGCCTGCGGCCACGCCAAGCTTAGCAATATCAATCCAAGTTTCCAGATTAGATGATCGAGTCATGGTGGACGGCTATTCGTTGTTGGTTGTTCTCAAAGTAAGGGAGTAGATACGGGCACTTCGTTGAGGCGTTGTGCGATAGTGATGGTAAGAGGACAAGGAACACTTTCCCTGGGCGCTTATTTTGAAGGGTTTTAATTTCCCACATGCATCATTTTTCATACAGCAGTAGTATATACAATCATCCAAAGTGTCGAAGGTCGTAATTGAAAGCTGTATGATATATGATATCCGTTACACCGCGTATCATAAGAACACAGCCTCGTACCCGGTTTTAATGTCAGTGAACACATGCGCATCACGGCGGATACAATGCCTTTCGCCACGGCGTCCACATCAGCGTTATCGAGAACCCTGTGGAAGAATTCAGAGGGAAAACCGTATACACTGAAGGTGATATATGACTTACAATTGCAGGCGCCTTTCCGCCGAGCTCGAAGACGTAAGGTTTGAGATATATTTTGCTGCTTCGCCCACGATTATCCTTCCTATGCGATCGCTACCTGTGAACTGCAAGAAATGAGCACGTTGATGCAAGGAAACCCAAGTCCAGCGACTGACATTGATCTTACACACACGCCGATGTGCAACAGTTAAAACAGGCGAATACTCCTTCGATATAGTGACTAGATCGAGAACCCCTACAGGCAGTCCAGCCTCTTGGAATAGTTCCCCGATGAGGAACTGGCTCCGCGGACTCGATTCTTAGCAGTATCGGTCTCTAGAGAGCACATCAATAGTCCTGTGGGGTCATTGTCCCGGGCTGCTCTGATGCGCGTGTGGGTACGTTTGGTGGACAAACAGTACTATGCAGCGTCAAAATGGGCTTGCAAGTGAACACGGAGACTACCATCTGAGGGTGGTAGAGGGACCGGGATGTAATGAGGATGAGGGTGTCGTTGTCGATGCCAGCGGTGATGATGATGTCGGAGGGGTAAATGGATCCAATTTCAAAGGGAAGGGCGAGAACGGAGGCGTAGGGAGGGCGGTAGGCACCGTTGTTGGTTTTGGGCGGGGGCAGCGACGGTAGGTGTTTCATTGGTCGCGCCATCGTCACGTCCAGATGGGCATCAGTATCGCTCCCACCGTCGACGCCGTGAAACCAATCCTTATTCCTCCCTCCCGCTCTTAGGCCCCCGATCCATTACGGGTCCCAGCGTCACCCTCTCTACTCGACAAGCCTGCACCGGCCTCTGACACGTTACTCCTTCTCGTCATCGTCTTGAGCGTTGTCGTCATGACTGGGTTTGCAATGAGTCCTCCCGCAGCGAGATGAGACGTGATATCAAATCCGCTGGCAGATATGATGTTCCAGAGTGCTGTGCAGAGCAGCGATTTGGTCGTATCGTGACCCAATGTCGACAGAATCTGTACAGGGTCATGATTTTTGTGCTGGAAAAAAGACAGAAACGCGTACCTTTGAGGCTGATGGGTACACAAGACGAGGGCCGTGAATTTGACTATCGGAATTGAGATGTGCGAGAGAGCACCATAGTGGGAGGAATTGCCTCAATCAAGCGCCGTAATAGAGGTCTTGATGAGGAGATCGAATGAATTGGTAATGAGACTTTCGTTCGTTCTGAAGTCAAATAAAGGCAATGTCAGAAAAGAGCGAGAGAAGGAAATTTACGATAAGAATAGAAACACGTACGTGGTAAAAGCATAGATGAGCGAGTAAAGTAGCCAAACGAAGGTCGAGATGAGGGCGTTGTGGGTGAGGAACAGAGTCGCGTCGTGGTTGGAATCTGGATCAAATCGGGCCGGTGTCACGCACTTTCTCTTCGGAGTTTGATTCCCTCATCCCCGGGCCGGAGCATGTTACTGACTGGTTGAACACGCTCGCGCAGGAACTTGAAGTTGTAAGTCATTCCTTTTATTTTATTTTCCAAGCTAACCCTGTTACCGACATTGACGTCGACAAGCCTGGTGTGACCTTCAATGTATTCTGCGGCTGGTCACCCAACGCTCCCAAAACGTCTGTCTTTGACCACCGAAAGGCAATGGATCCTTGCCTACACCCACACCTCTTTCACGAGCACGGACAATTCCTCTCGTGCGGAAAAAGTCCCGTTTCATCCCACGCTATGGTCTCCTCCTTCACCTACTCCCAAACTTTACTGCATCACGACGTCTTCATGGCGCACACGGTCAGCTGGCTGGGAGAGCTCTCTGATGAAGAAGCCATCGTATGGGAGAAAAATTGACTGCATTGGCACGGCCGTACGATGGGGATCCCTCTCGTTCGGGACATGGAGTGACGATTTTCGCATCGTATACAGATGATTGATTGGATTAAGAAGGGTGTGGAGACTAATATGACGATTTTGGCACCACCAAGGACGTTAAGGGAGGAGCCGGTGGGGAACGGCGAGTTGGGCCGGAAGGCAAGGTATGGGCCGGCAATGCTTGATATGGCGTTCTTGGATGATCCTGATGCTTGCGAGACCTTTTCAAAGCTGCATGAGCTTACGAAATGGCAATCACAGAAAGAGCAGGCGAGGTACAAGTATACTTTTTATGTTCGTATCCAAGTCGTGCTTCGCTTTCTTTCTTTCGTTGCTCAATCCCTCTTTTATGTAGGTCGATGGAAACGCGTGGTCTGGACGTTTCAACTCGCTCCTGCCCTCTCATGCCCTCATCTTCAAGTCGACTATCTATCCCGAAAGGTCCGTGATGCCGGCTAGGAGCTACTACTCATTTAGCTGAACTCTTGTGCGGGTTCACAGATACGCCCATGCCCTGGGTCCACTACATCTCCATTCAAGTAGACTACTCAGATCTCTGGGACACGCTTGTGTTCTTCCGTAGCGATCTGAACGGAGGCCGCAACCATAAAGATCTCGCAGGGAAGATTACTTCCGCGAGCTAGAATTTGAGTCCCACTTTCTGGAGAAAGGTTGTGACGTCGTATAATTACAGGTTCGTCCTCGCCTCACCGCGTGTCCTTTTTCCCTGGCTAACTGACCTGTACAGAGTTTTCCTAGAGTATGCCCGGATTATGAGCACCTGTCGTGCCGTAATGAATAATGAGGGCAGCAGGGCAACACAGTACAGTCGACTCTGTAATAACCCATACCCCTCCGTTCCCACTCGGCGCTATGGGTTATGAGGGAGTATGGGTTTAAAGAGAGGAATTTGAGGGGAATATGCACTTTGGTAGATGAACAAACCCATGGCTTATGGGGTGATATGTCCTTATAGAGGTATGGGTTATTACAGAGTTGACTGTAGCGCGGAAGTCAAATCACGGCACCAAACCGACTACTAGTACGTGTGGCGGCGATCAGTGCACGGACCACGTTTGCAGCCTTTCCTCTTCCTCAACGGCAACAGCGACGCCCGGGTTGACGACGACATATTTATCACGTACGTCAACGCCCCGTCACCGACTCTGAATACCAATTTTGTCCATGACACCGAGCTGGAAGGATCAGGTTTACCCGACAATCAGAACCTAATATCCAGCTATGGGACAGACAATTCTTCGATGAAAACGACTAATGCACCGGAGAAAGATATCTCCGTGAAGGATCCTGGCGTCCAGCAGCCTCTAACACCAGTCCCAATGACGGCGGGGGCCAGGTCAGACTCGGTTGCTCTACTGCTACAGCCGTCGACTCCCATGGTTGTCGACGTCTCTCCACCTTCGCCACCCATGAATATCCCGGAGAGGCCCCGTCCTCTCAACGTGACAGATGCCCCCAGCTACCTATTCGGTTGCGTCCTTCCCGTCACTCTAAGCGGTTGGTTGGAAGTCGGAGGCGATATTGCATTACAGACACTGGCTATCGAAGCTCTCCAGCTGGCTCTTATGCGCCGATTCGACAAACTAGGAGGATCGGATAGTGTACAACCGCTGCTCTACGAGATCTTCAGGCGTATCTCAGAGAGTAGACAGTCCCTCTTCAGCCATAATCTAGGCCTCCTTCATATTTAAAAGGATACAACCATACGTTGAATAATCTTTCAAAGATACCAAGGCCGGCAACTATTCCCTTGGCGGCCTTATCGGTCACGGCGAGCGATTGAGAGCGAGTTGGTTCTTGGAGATGGGCAGGCACCTGAAGAGAGGCGGAGAGCGGGATCACAAATTTGGCAGCGTACATTTAGGTAGGTCTATCAGTACAAGATTTGGGCGGATCGAAGTAGTTGCCGGCGCGATATAACCTGTTTCCTCTATACCCTGATAGATAAATGTATAACCAACGAAATAAAAAGAACATTAAGCGCAATGAGAACCACGATGATACGATTCTGCGTGCGAGAGACCGGCTGCTCTTTCTCAGCTTGTATATTGGTAACTGGGGCAGCGTCCATAATGTCCCTGCGATCATTAACAGGCATTGGCATTGCGATTTCGTTGAACTCGCGGTCTGTACCCTTTTTTTTTTAGCAGAGCGCGCGAGCACAAGACATCAGATCTTCACTTACCGGGAAAGGCTTCAACTGGATTTTCAAAGATCTCCATGCGAGGAAGATCAAAATACGTGCATATATCTGCACCCTCAAATGCAGGATCGAACCCGCACATGGTGTTTATTTCAACGATTGTTGAAAGTTGCTTTTTCGGTGCGCGGTACTGGCATGCACGAGCGTATAGGCTGACTTCGATTCTGAATAGAGCTTCCACTTCTCCAAGAGATATCTCATTGGATAAATTCAGGTCACAAAACCAATGAATGACAGGCCAGGAAATTTTGTTGGATTGTGATCCAAGACGGGGTTCACAAATGGTTAGCGAGAGGGTGAATGTATATTCGCTGTCTGCCATGAATGTGTCCAATAACTGGAATGGGTCATAGCACGGCATTATTAGGAGGCAAAAGTCCAGATGTTCACACACTAGGCATTGGTCAGTATATTTCGTGAATCCTTTCATATGCTACACCGACCTTTGACGTATTTCATGTTGTGCACCTTGCGATCAATACCCCTCAGGTTCTGAGAAGAGGAAAATGACAGCCGCGACACTTGTGCAAACAATGAGTGCATCATATGCCGTGGTTGTATATAATGTTCGGGTGTCCAGGAGGCCTGGGGGGATATAGTAAGAAAATGATCTTCGATGACAGACAAGTTATGAATGGTATTAAGTGATCCACTGAACGGTGAAGTCAGCAGGGAGTACACACAAATATCCACTTTAAGCACACCTGCATATGGGAAACGGCGTTGAATACCCATTAATGTCCACTTTCCATCCTGCACCCTGTTCAGTCACCTCAACAGGTATCTTGCCGACTACCAAAGAATCCACGGTAGAGGCTAACTCTGTCCGTGTATATACGCTGCCTGGGCTGTAGCGGCGTTGAAATTCAGGGCCGTATCTCAGTGCCGTATCCTCAGTGCCGAGGCTATAGCGTCCATACTGTATACATTCTCCCAGTACATCCCGTGCATGTCAATTTACTAGTCCTACCGTAATTCTGTACATCCATGCGATCTATACATCCCCATAAAATGTCAAGTCACATGCAATCATGACACATTCCGATGGCCGCTATTTCCCGCACTTCAGGCAGGATTTCCTGCCTCCTTGCTTGTCGTCGTCCTTCTCCATGCCCTTTGATTCCACTTTAGGCATAGATCTGGGATTGTAATAATATGATGGAATCTCAATGTCAATCTCCAGATCTTCGTCTGAATCTTGTGTGGCTGTCCTACTGGCTTGTCAAATATGTAATTCAATGGTTCTCAGTCTTTCGCCACCAATCGGAGCGCAGAACTAATAAGGCACCACCGCGGTCTCTCCTCTATACTTTTGGACATTATAAGTGCGTTCAAAGCCGACTTCGTCTGACTATGCTAGTCGGCAAAATCAACGACTGCTGAGTCCACCTCAGTATTTTGTCTTGAACAAACATTAGCATATACTGAAAAAGTGAGTACAAGCGATCACAGTTCACTGATTGACCTTCTACATGTTCACAGCAATCTGTGCTGCTCGACTTTCCAATTACGAATTCTCCGAGGTGACTACATATCTTTCCCACCGTGTATCGCCGCTTCGACGAGAATGTATACAGCAAAGCTTGTGACATACCGGGGCATTACAGTCAACTACGGGAATGTATAGAGCGGAACATACAACAGTACATTGAAGTATACAAAATATCCTATTTAATAGAATGCACGGATCTCATCATACACCTATCACAGTGCCCTCCTCTATCGACGATGTCCTTCACTTATGACCCAGACCTTTTTCACTATCATTGGTATAATAATATTGGAGACGGTTCTCTGTAAGTTGTTTCCTTCACTCACTTGCGTCCCAATCTTAGAATTAATCTCGAACAGAAGTATCATTGGAGTATTTTCGGCATCGTCGGACCACGAATACGCAATCCGACTGTACTATTCCGAGGAGCAGCGCCTCTGGCTTGCTGATTGTGGACCGGAATTTGAACAAGCCGTACTCACAGATGTGGTGCTGCCTTTCTTCGAAGAACTATATGAAATGTATTTTGCTGCATGGCCGGAGGATCAGTCAGCAGAGAAAGAGCAACGAAGGATTGTATGTTGTCCTCCTACTATTTTGATCTCTTCACTAACCTGATCTACAGGAAATATTCTCGCTCTATATTATGGGTCTTAGGCAAATGTGGCTATATCATGGACGAGGTCCACGTCGTTGGGATCGCGCAACAATTCTTGAGACACTAGATGACTTGGAGGACATTGTTACCCACGAATTCCAAAAAATCTGCTATGTTTTTGGGCATCCCCGTGTTATTGTACCATACTATTGAAGCTGAATGCGCAATTTGGGTTCTGATTTACGGTACCTACGTACTCTGACATAGCGAAAACTACACACTATCTACTTCGTTGATGATACGGTTATCGAGATCTGTAGTTGCTACACTGTGCTTAGATGAATTCAAGTCTAGACTGGTCTGGATGTCAAGCCATTTTGCTTCTGCATCCGCGTGAAGTTCGCTCCACAGCGCCGCCTGCCTGAATGCATAAGCTCTTGCACCAGGGAGCGAGCTAAACTCCGCTCGCTTGGTCCATTGTTTAGCGTAGCAAGCAAAGGTGACTTGAACACGACGCAGCTCCTCAATCAGCAGATCACATTCTTCTTGCCACCGCTGAGCTCGTGCCCAAGACTTACACCACTCCATTCGCAATGCTAACAACAAATATGATCAGTCAAAGCCATAGTATCGGATGCGGGACAGTAGCTGCCTACCTTCCTGGAGGCCTTTATCTCCGCCTTGGAGATTGGTTTTCCAAATCCATGCCAGGTTGCGATGACCCTCTGACGTCAACTCATTGTACTGATCAAGACCTCGAACATCTTCATTCTTCAGAGGGCAAAGAATCCCCTGCCATTCAGACCTCTGCAGCTTCACAGACATAGATGACAATGCCTTGTAGATTCACTGGTACTTTGCAACGTCAGCAGCAATCTTGGCTTCTACCCGGTGAAATAAGGTGTTTGCTTTAGTGCCGTAGCGTTGCCCTCGTGAGAAGCGTTGTCGCCACGCCGTAAGATAAGACTTCAAGAGAAGATGCTCATGCAGTGCAGCCAACGTATCATTGGCCTGGGCAATACGTAGCCGCCACTCATCGTCAACGACGGTGCTCTGGGTAGTCAGATCAATAGCGTTGAGCCTGAGTGCGGCGGAAGGGAGATAGAGGGGAATCTTTGAAGGCAGTACAGTGGTTCCAACGGCACGGCGGTCTTCATCCCGTGTCCGCAGAAGTGTAGTCCTAGGCATGTATATCTTCTGTACTTCAATCCACGCTTCGATTTTGCGCTGGATGCGGTTATCTTGGGCTTGAACTTTAGTGCGTTGTAGATCTGTCGAATGTGAACCAAGGGCATTGATATCACATTGCAATCGCACCCTGTTGAAGTTGTCAGAAAGAGCATCACATCAAATGATGCCGGAACATACTGAGCCTCTTCTAGCTGTAATCCTTGAGCAATCAATTCGCTGGGGCTGACATCATGTTGAATTTCAACAGCAGAAGCAATTTTTTCTTGTCTTGTGAGTTCCAGATGCACAGCATTCTCAGTCACAGCTGTGGTCTAAGTGAGAATTAGATATCGATAGATGCAGGTAGACTTACAGCGCAAAGTTGCCGAGAAGGAATTCAGCTGGGTTCTGTCACTTTCCCATAAAAGGACGATTTGCCTCCAGGAGTGGACAGATTCTGAATGCTCAGCCTGCAAAGCATCCTCGTATCCAATGAACTCTTTGACATGCTCAAGACGAGCTTTGACCGCTTCTTTCAGTCGACCGCAAAGAGTCTCCACTAAAGATTGAAGGTTAGCTGATTCCGTTCGCTGAAAGAATTGCATACCTAGAGTGATGATCTTTCTCCAGTTGTAATCTCCAAAATGGTCATCCAAAGTAAGGCATAGCATGGATGTGGATGATCCGCAGATATCCGAACAGATATCTGAAAAAATACCTGCAGATGTGGCTGTGCCCGGATATCCGGATCCGTGGCATCTGGATCCGCCGGATGTGGATATGGCTTGAGCAACTGAGTATATCTGCGGATGTTCTATTTACATCTGCGGTTGGATCATTCTCCACTTATAGAATAAGTGTCCTAGGGTTTTTGAGGTCGCAGAATCCGAATCTGCTGTCCGATCAGTGATCGGAGGTCATCCGGGCCCATGGTAAGCAAACGAAGATTTTCTTAATTTTTTGTCTAAACTTCATTTATTATTTATGGCCATCATTTGGATGGCGAGATTAATGTGGTAGGGGCATCCTAGTGTTTTCGAGGCCAGGGATTCCGAATCCACTGTCCGATTTTCAATTGGAGGTCATCTTGGCCCATGGGAGTTAATCAAAGATTTTATTGATGTTCTATTACAGGTCTTTACATTTTTTCAGCAATTGCCTGGATGCTAATACTGAGTATGCAGATGCAGCCTACCATTTTCGAGGTCAGGGATTCCGAATCCACCATCCGATTTTAAATCGGAGATGACCCTGGCCCATGGGAAGCGATCAAAGACTTTAATGATATTATAAATACTGTATTTCTTCTGTATTTTCTGTCCCCCAATTTTAGCACCATCAAGTAATCAAACATAGCGTTTAGGTACCTCTCATAGTGCAGAATTAGTCTTACAAATCTCAGAATAAACGAGCCAATACTGGTCAACATATGTGAAAATCTATTTTTTGGTCATAATAGGCAGATATCTGCAATGCGGATGTCCCGGATACGGATATCCATGCACAGCCACACCCGCGGATGCGGATATGACCTCTCAGGTACCCTGATATCCGCAGGACGGATCCGGATCCATCTGCAGATCCATCCGTGCTATGCCTTAAGAACGGGGACCTTGAAGACTTTCCAGACCAGTTCAAAACCCTCACGAAAGGCGTTACAACTTTTATGAAATGCTTAAATAAATTCTCAGAGTTTACGGACAAGGCCGTGAATGCCTCAATTGCAGATGGCTGTCGAGAGACCAGCAAAGTAATAGCAAGTGATGTACTTGCTCATTCAGTCAACAAGAGGGCTCTAGCGAGACAGTTGGACCCTGAATCTACCCTATATTTCCTTTTAGACAGCATCAGTAAGTAATCAACCCTTTTCATGAAAATTGCAAAAAACAGTAATGTTGGTTCCAGCCGGTCCCTTACATCACCATATTTTTTTTTTTGCTTGGCCCTGCCATGACAGCCTGGCCGAAATAGGGCTGCCTGCTATTTTCAGGGCCTGGCCTCAAAAACCGTGACAGTGACAATCCCACTTCACACTATTGCATGCATGGCAGTGAAATCAAATGTAGAAAACTGTTAATTCAACAGTGGCATCCCTCTGGTAGGGATGCCCACCGTACCCGTACATACGGCGGATACGGGTACCGTATATACGGGACTGTACCCGTACCGTCAGGGCCTCGGACTGCTCGTGTACGGTACGGTTTACGGTACGGGAGTGGCCCGTAAAACCCGTAGCGTAATACGGCTTTACGGCCGTAAATACGGCATCTCATTTTGGCAACAGAAGTGGCTATGCCCCCTCGTACGATTCTCTTTTCTACTGTCGTGTTCAGTCGCGTCAACATGCTTTACTTCATTTGCTTCCCTCCAACGATTTCTTCAAAGCCTATAAATCAAAGTGTACCATTTTCCCTTCCCCTCATTCCGAAATGCTGTGATAAATTCCCTCATCAAGTTGGTCCTTCGTGTCTTTGGAGTCTAGACATCAAAAACGGCACGAACAGGAGACAATGAGCCATTCTCTATGACGACTTCAGGGGCAGAACTCGATGCCATGTACATGTTATTCAGCACACACTGTGAACCCCGGCAAACACCTGAGCATCATTTTATCTGACTTAATCTCGAAACAGATCTCTTCCATGTAAACGTACTGATATAGGACCTCTAGACTTCTGGACATTCAATAGGAGCTCAAGAGTGCTATCGAAGGGACCTTTGACCAGCTGGCCAAACGGTAAGAGGGACCAACCAAGAATTACCTCTGACACGGCATTTCAGTGTTGCTCTCGCTATCTGCCATAGATGTCTCCAGGTAATTCAAAGGTATACCCGGCCACCCGGCGAGGACCTGTAGATATTTAGAGGGTTGTTTGTATTGCTATGAAAGTTGTATGAAAGGTGATTAGCATGAGGTGCCATTTCCCAGAGATTTCGCACTGATTGCACGTCACCTAGTGCATTTATTATACCATAATTGGGCGAAGAGTTGTCCGTATTACCCGTATGACCGTTTTACGGCCGTACCGTACACCGTACCGTACCGTCGAGCACCTTCAATGAGACTATTACGGTACGGTTACGGGTGACCCGTACCCGTCCACTACCCGTAACTTTTACGGCCGTACCCGTATACGGGTACGGTGGACATCCCTACCCTCTGGATTCCATGCTATGACCTGTTCATGATGTCCAGTGAACAGCAGTGAACAACAGTGAACATCAGTGAACATCAGTGACAACTCGTGCACATCAATATCAATCACTGCTCATGTAATATCACTGAACTTCACTGACCTATCTAGTTAAAGTCCAGTATAGCCTGCCATAAAAAACATACCACAAGTTTTCCTGCATGCTGAAATAATGTGCACTGCAGAAGGGAGAAATAAAGCTAAATAGTCTAAACCCAATGGTCAATGATGAGATGAAGAAGAATGGAAGAAGCACGCACCTGCTGGCATGTCTCTTCCTGGACAACCATCATCGCAGTCTCCACAATGGCCCTCCAAGTCTACATGCATCTCTCTATGGCTCTGGTCAGCTCATATGCATGCACCTCCCTACAGCCCTAGTCAGTCTATACTGCTTTTCCTCTCTGCTGTTAGCAATGGTGGCAAGCTGGAAGGCAATGCAAGAATTATAATTAGCACACTCAATGAGAGATACACATACCTTTGCCCATTTTCATACCACCAGTGTATGCCTGAGTGTTTGCATTGTGAATACTAATCTGCTGCAAATGAGCAGCAAAGCAAGGGAGATGGTGAGGAGAGAGGTGCTACACCACCAAACCTGTTGGGACGTCTAAGCTAGTGAAAATGTCAATGTTTAGTTAATATTTTCTTACAATGTTCAAACAAGATTCTGTTGAGCACGGAGAGACGTTGCGGTGATGAGCCTCCAGGCTCTGTACGCTCAGAATTCGTGGATTTTATGCACTAATTGCTGCTCCTGTCCACCCAATGGACTCTCAGTAAACCAAAGATTGCACACAAACTCATACCACTTTCATGCTACAGCAACCACTCCTCACGTGCTTTGTTATCCATCCCATCTCATTACGCATCATAATTGCCGTATTCCATCATGGCAAGGCACCTTTGATCGCAAATCACCCTAAAACGGAATTGCTGCATCACTTCCCATCGGCACAGTAACGTGCCAATCAATCACTTAATGAAATGACGTGATTGCCATGGCGACTCATCCATCCATGATATTTCGAGCACACAGCAGCTATAGGCCGCGTTTTACTAAGGCTGTTACTTTGCCAAGACCTGGAGAAGACATAGACCCAAGTGTGCACCTCAGTACAAAAGACATACCTCACCAGTCCACAGCTAAACAGCACGCAATGATCCATTCATCGCTCCAAGAAACCATATGGTTTTCATCCATATGCGGCAACATAGATGAGTTGCTGTTACTTTCAAAGTCAAGAGACCATATGTTGGCCACAGACTTTACTAAGCCAAGGCCTTACAGCCTGACTAAGTTGCGCATACTTACTCTATTTATAATTTCGTACTTGTAGTATAAAAACTAGCTAGAAAATGTTGTTTAGCTTCAGCTTACCGTTAGCTTACCCCTATGCATCGAGTTTACACCACACATCGAGACTATCGCCAGTTCTACTACATTTATTACCGTTCCATGGCAATATACCGTTTACCCCAGCATATCCTCAAGTGCATGTCAATTCTTAAGCTCACCAGAGTTATTCCACGGTTTTTGACTACGAAGAGTCACTTGACACTCACTCTTCGCTCTTGACACTATTGGTACACGCTCATATTGTGCCAATATGTGATTGCCATGCCATACCTCGACCACACTTATCTTTTATTGGCCATTATCGTTTCAACTTCACCAGCATAGGATCGTTTTATCATTTTCACTTTCACTATTGTATCATCGCCCACTTGGGTAGTCTCCAAGCAGACTTAGGATCATTTTCGCATCAGTATAGGATCAGTTTCAGCATAGTTTTCGTATAGGACAGTCCCTCGAGTGGACTTGAAGGTTAGTTTTGACATAGGATAGGATCGCTTCAGCACAAGACCAGTTTTGCCATCGACATCAGTATTTCCATATCGTTTAGGATCAGTACCCTGCCATTGCCAGTATATTCCCATTCTCGCTCTCAGTATCATTGCCCAGTTTCTGTATTTCCACGTTTATTCTCGACTCTGCACCCTCAGTACTTTGTTTCACGTTTTCTCTCAACATGCCCAGCCTCCGTTATACGTTTTTGCATTGATTCCCCACTCCCAGACTTAGTTTCACACATTTATTTCCGTTTCCTTCACTCGCTTCACTAGGATTGCCATCTAGCGACATTTTCTAGTCTCTTCTCACGTTCTCGCTTATGGATTCATGGTATTCACATCATACCTGATTCCGTTCCCTCTCATTTCGAGAGATCCCTTCTGGCTTACAGCCAGAGCTATTAGTACTCAACTACCAAGCAGTACTATTTTGCTGACTGAAAAGTCGCAGTGTATACTTGCGTATAGAGGAATTGGTTTACTGCATGGAGGTGCCCTGAACCCACTCGCACACACGATCACCTTGATTGCTGTGTTATCACGTTAATTACCCAATCTCGTTCCTGAGTTGGTGTTGCCATTGCCACAGAAGTCTAGGCTCATCAGCGGACCAGCTATCTCGGTCTGACAACCCCAATTGGTATTGATCAAACATTGGTCAGCCACCATTGCTGCATGATCGTTGGAAACATTTTCATGACATTACTGTGACATCTGCCAGAGGTGTATCGCTGTGTCCCAATGCCATCCTCCTTGACTTCTCTTTCCTCCTTCCCTTCATCACATGGAGTCCTCTGAAGACAGACAAAGCATGTCACCCTCATTGGATATCAACATCAAACTAGAACTCACTGAGGAGGAAGAACTTTTCAATAACAGTCATAGGCTCCTTTTGCTCCACATTGAATGACAAGATGAAGAAATCAGTTGCATATGTGGAAGCCTGAGGCAGCTCACTCAGGACTTTTATTCCACACAGGTATGCGATTGAATGTCATGCATTTGATCTCAATACTAATGACACAGTTTAGATGAAGGAAAGGTCCAACTCGATGCATCCAAAAGATGGAGATGGCTTGGATGAGGATTTGGAGAGCACAGATATTGATGTGAAGCTTAAGGCTTTGATCAGTGGGCTATGGTTCCACGTAGGTGGTGAGAAAGATGACTCGGAGTCAGAGGTATGCATGTCTTAGCTTCCCTATCTAACCAATCCTCACTGTCTCCAGGAGGACCTGGGTAGTATTTTGATGCGCTGGTCCATCTTGGCCACTCCTCTCAAAGATCGCGACAATGACTGGCTGATGAAATGTCTCAACCTTTATATGGAAATCACGGAGGCCTGCACCAAGTTGAGTACCAAGATGGCTGGTGCCAGTTCATCTTTACAGTGTGTGGAGCTCGTACAGACCAGGATGATGATAGTAGGAGCACAACAGAGGCAGGCTCTGGAAGTTTTTGAGGAGCAGAGCTGGCTCCTTACTCTCTTATCACGTGAGTTCTTGAGGGAAGTGGGAAGGCCCGATAACTGATATTACAACATATATAATGTACATATATCTCTACTACTCTTCGATCTTGTATGCGCTCTTGGAGTAGTAAAAATTCAATCCTATGTTATATAAACTATCACAATAAACATGATCGTTTATCGGCCTCGAACTGTGTCTGTTTAGATGCAACAGCCTCCTTCCGTTTGCATCGTGTTTCAGCTGCTTTTCATGCAGTCTCTGCCTTCTTTTCCACCTGGGTTACTATCAACACTGCTTCCAGCTCATCATGACATTTTCGGTGGTTCCCATATAACGGTTGAGGAATGGTAAGATAGCAAGGAAGGAACTGACGAAGCTGTGCAGCATTGTGGAGTGCATGTGTATTAATGATGAAGCAAGCATTATCGCAATGTTTGATTACTTTCTTTGTCTTAGTTGTTTCTTGACGCTCCTGGATGCAGGCAATGTCTTCTGTCGCATCACATCTGGATGCCACACAATCATGTTGTACATTGATTATGAATTAGAGCACCTGCGATGGGAAGATGATTAGCAAATCCTCAACAAGAGTGTCACCTGCACCTTCGAATTGACCACAACGAGAGCTGTCTCCTGGCAGCTGTCCGGTTTCGGAAACAGGACAGGCATTCCAAGATGAAAGTGGAGGGCCTCTCCAACATGGAACTCCTCAATAATCACGTACCCATGTCCATTACCAGGACGGTCTTCTGGCAACAGAATCTGCTTGATTCTACCAATTTTTCCAAGAGCATCAGCACCCTGAGAGTGAAGGTTAGACTCATGATGATGAGGAGCAATGCATTTACATTTGAAGAACATTCTATGCAGAACACACCCCATGAGCCAACTTTGCAGATATCCTCCGCTAATGAGGTCACGGCCACTCCTTCGACCTATTGGTCAGTGCCACTCCACACAAGGGACATGGGGTTCTTGCATTGCAGAACCAATGTCCCCTCTGCTGACAATGGTGTGCGTTTGTTGCGTGGCGGTCCTTTAATCAAACCAGGGACAGCTTTCGATGGCGAAACCCAGCCAAGGTGCCTCTGGAGAACTGGGTTTTCAAACAGTAGATTATGAACATCACAACCGGCTGTGACCCACTGGGAATCCTGTAACCAATATCCACTGCTCATGACATGTTTGACCTGATCCAGATTGACAAACTTGTATGCGATATCATGACTTGAGGCTTGATGATTGCTGAGAACCGAGCACATGCGAAAAACAGCATTGAAACACTCATATACCTCTGTCGAGAAGCAAACAGCAGGACCACGATGTCGAATATGCTTGGGGAGATGGACAAGCACGTGGAGTTTGATTTTAATGAGTATCTTTGATGGATTGATATTTGCAAAAGCATCTAAGACATTGCCTATAAGGACCTCAAGATCATCCTTCAAAACAGAACAGTGCAGGTAAGTACATAATGTATGCAGTAGTGTTGCAGACACACCAGATATTCTAAGAGATTAGGGATGCTGGGAATCCAGAGCACAGCTGCGAGCTCTCCAAGTGTCCGAGCCAAGGTAAACTGATCTGAAGAAACGAGATCATGAATATGAAAGGATGTCGTCTGGATCAAGGTCTTGAAGTGCTTGCCAATCAATCCATTATGGTATTGTAACATGTATTCTGCCCGTATTGGCGGAATCTTCAGCCCATCAGTATTTGTTACCTGTAAGCATTTGGAGAAGATCTCCTGCTGTGCCAGTGTCCAGGATGAGTGGAGATCATGCCAAGCATATTTTTCGATTCCAAGAAGGATCGTGTGAAGAATCTCTGCGAGCGTGTCTTGGGATGGATCCAGAACTGATATTGAACATGTTAGTGAACTCATATACATATAAGATAGGCCTGGCATACACTCAACATCAAGGAGTGGGTTGCATGGCTGACTGGTTTGAGATCCCAGCCAGTCCAAGAGCTCTACTGATATTTCATTGTGCAAGCGCTGGGGACTTGCAGCCTGAAGTTGGTGTGCACAAGGAATTAGTAGGGCAATCCAGTGTTGTGCAATCTTGTCCTTAGTTCCAGTCTTCATCTGCAGAGCTTCAACCTTGGATTCAACTCCAAATGTGGCCAAGCGAATCTGCTCCAGCACGCAGGCCTTGATTTCTTCCACATTGCAGGGTTTACCAGCCTGAAGGAAAGATGAGCACATCGTTGTTGACATCCAAGCTTCTGATCTTACCTCATAGAACTCATAGTAACTATCCAACATGACACGGAACCCATTTTCTCCTCCCACAATGCACTCATGGCATTTACAGTTTCCCTGATGTCCAATATGTGATGCCTCTTTGGCCTGCTGAGGATTGTCAGCAGGGAGATCGGGAATACATAATCGAAAGCCACAAGGGCACCATGTGACTGCATTATATGTTTGCATGGGTTCGACATGAGTGGCGCTGGGTGACTGATGAGTTCAAAATTATCAACAAGAGTGCAGACACATACCTGACTTGGTTCGTAACGACTCGAAGTTGCTCCAGTGCACCAGCATTCTGAGACGTTGAGACAAACTGCACAAAATACTCTTGCTGGAGCAGCTGGCCAGGCAGATTTGCATTCATCATGTAAACATTTATATGTTTTTGATATTGCTTTGATCTTGCTCCAGAGACATTGTCCGCCCAGAACAGTGTCCAGATGATGAACAGATCTTCTCCCTTGTCAATTTGATGGTTGACATTTGGTATCTGTTCTGTGTAACTCCATGATTCCGCTATCCAAGAGATGTGAGTATTGAACAATATCATTGTAGTGTGACCATCACTCACAAGAGAAGATACACCCTTCAAGCTGCTTTGAGACAATGAGCTCATCATGAGTGAAGGAAAAATTGGTAATAGGGACTCATCGCACAGGAAGCAGATGAACATGGATGATATTATTGCTGCAAGAGATGGTTAAACAGTCACCATGTAACTGATTGTTGAATGTTAGCCAAATTTGTGGAATGACCCTGTTAGGCCTTGCCTAACATGTGATCTTATAAAGATGTTGCATAAGCAATAGCTGTCTCGCATTTGGACAATCACTATGCTTCGGCTAGTCTCTTAGATGCTTTGTGCTGAGTAGGCAGAGGTAGAGATAAACTTTAGTTCGAGACTGGGGAATATACAGTGAGAACTATGCTACTTATATACTAAAGGCCAAACACTATAATTAGATGTGGATATGTGTCGAGCATTCGGTTACCATGCATGAAACAATGAAAACAATGAGCTAGGCGAGCGATCATCGCGAGCCATAGCACAATACCTGAAGTCATCTGTTATAGTCGTGGAGACCGGTCCATCTGGGCTGGCTGATAAGATGCTAGGCGCCATGATAAGATGAGATAAGATAGGTGCTGAAGAGATAAGATAAGGAAAAATGGAAAATCGTAACATTACCCTCTCGTTAAGGCAGGCGTCCTGACTGCCTAGGGTTCCATCATCGTAGGGGGTTCTTGGGAGCTGTGGTAACTGGCCCAATATTCCTCTAGAAAGTCCTTGTACTTGTTGACATTGGGATTGAGAACCCATTTCTGGGTTCTGTCTTTGCACTGCATGAGATATGAGAAGTCACCGTTGTCACTATAATGATGATTGACAATCATTGCGAGGGGACTTTTAGGAGTGGTTGCGATTTTGACTATGGCCACCCTCTCATTACACTTGGTCTTCTTCACGTACTCGGCAATTGCTTCCTTTGCATTGCCCATGTCCTTTTCTGTTACCCAGGAGTTGTGCTCCCGAGTCCATCCCTTCCATTTGATGAAGTAGTCGATCACTGTGGTGGACAGTTGTCCTCGCTTTCCACGGATTCTGTGAGTCTTGGAGTCGAGCACCTCCTCAAGCTCCCACTGTTCCTCATCGTCGATGAGGTCCAGTGGGGGGGGGGGGGGTGGTTGTTCCTGATTAGGGAATGATGGGGGAATGTATGGTGTGAGGAGTTTTTCGTTGAAATGTGGGTGGATCTTCCAATGAGGTGGTAGCTTAAGCTTGTATGCAGATGCTCCGGTTTCTCGAGGATTTTAAATGGTCTGACGTGTTTGTCGTCGAGTTTCTTCTTTGGTCATGGGAGATGAAGGTTGGTGGTGTCTAGCCAAACAAGATCTCCTGCATGGTACTCCTTGGATGGACGTTTGTGTTTGTCGTACTGCACCTTCATTCATCCGGCGGCTTCTTCTAGTGCTGTCTCGGTTTCCTTGTGGATTTCGGTCATGACTTTAGAGAAGTCGGAGGCCGCGGGGACTTTGGAGTCAGCGGGTCATGGGGAATCGGGCATGATGCGGGGGTTACGGCCATACAGGATCATGAAGGGGCTCTTCCCTGTTGCGGAGTGAGCATGATTGTTGTGGGTGAATTCTGCAAGCGGCAGCCAGTCGGCCCAGTCGTCTTGTTGATGGTTGATGAAGATGCGAAGATACTTTTCGACCTCCTGGTTGACACACTCAGTCTGTCTGTCTGTCTGTGGGTGAAAGGCGGTGGATGCATTTTGTTTGATGTCAAGCATTTGGTAAAGTTCTTTCATGAATGTAGAGACGAACTGGGGGCCTTGGTCGGAGATGACTACTTGTGGCATGCCATGTCGGGCGTAGACGTGGTTGCGGAGAATTCGCGCCCATCCTTCTGCAGAGAGTTCGATGTTGCAGGGCACTAGGATGATTGCCTTGGAGAATCGGTCGACTATGACGAGGAGGGCGTCATGCCCATTTGAGCTTGGTAGTCCAGTGATCATGTCAACGGATATGTGGGTCCATGGCTCTGTTGGTATTGTGTTTGGGTGGAGAGGCGTGGACTTGGCCTGGTTGCTTGACTTGGTCCTTTGGCAGGTCTTGCAACCTCCAATGTACGTTTTGATGTCCTTCTCCATCTTTGGCCACCAGTATTCGCGTAAGACAAGTTCTCACGTCTTAGCTACTCCTGGGTGACCGGCAGTGATATGATCGTGGCTCTGGGCGATGATCTCGCCTCGGAGCGCGGTGTGATGGGGAACGTAGACCCGGTTGTCATAGTACAAGATCCCATCCTTCTCAGTGATTCCTCATTCGTGCTCTAGGGACGTGGCGATGCCTTTGTCCCAAAGTTCCTTTTGGCAGGTGACGGTGCGAACTCGTTCGTGAGTTTTGGTGGTGGTTGGCATGATGAGTGCTTGGAAGTGTTTGGGCGAGAGGACGATGATGTCTCCATTATCGTCTTCCCCTTGGTCGTGATTGCTTCGTCGGCTAAGGAGGTCTGCCTTGATGTTGGCAGTACCAGGCTTGTGCTTGAGGATGAAGTGGTACTCTGCCAGCTCGGTTACCCATCGGGCCTGATGGCAGTTCAGCTTCTGTGGTTTGCGGAAGTACTGGAGGTTCTGATGATCTGTCCAGATCTCCACATCTTCGAGGGCGCCCATTAAGTAGTGGCGCCATTCGGAAAGGGCAAGCATGATGGCAAGCAACTCCTTGTTGTAGATTTCGTAGTTGCATTCCATAGCGGTAAGCACCTTACTCATGAAGGCCACTGGTCTCCATCTGCCTTCCTGTTCTTGGCTGAGTACGGTGCCGATGGCCCCGTTGCTAGCGTCTGCTTCGACTCTGAAGCGTCCGGTTCAGTTGAGAATGGCAAGGATGATGTCCTCAGCCATTTGTTTCTTCAACTGTTGGAATGCCTGGTTCTGTGCAGCACCCCATGTCCATTCTGCATTGCTGGTGAGCTGAGTCAACATGCGCATGACCTTCGAGTAGTTCTTGATGAACTTTTGGTAGAAGTTCATGAAGCCCAAGAATGATTGCAACTCCTTTTTCTTCGTCAGGGTTGGCCATTCGGCGATACTGGCAAGCTTAACGGAATCCATTCGTACCTGCCCTTCACTGATGATAACACCGAGGTACTCCATCTCGAGGACTTTGAACTCACACTTCTTGGCTTTGAGAAACAGTTTGTTTTCTCATAAGCGTTGAAGCACTCGTTGTACGATGTGTCAGTGTTCCTCGAGATCCTTGGTGAAGATGAGGATGTCATCGAGGTAGATGGTTACTTTTCCCTCAAAGATGAGATCTTTAAAGATGTTGTTCATCATCCACTGGAATGTTGCGGGTGAGTTGGTGAGCTTGAAGAACATGATGGTCAGCTTGAAGAGCCCTCGGTTGGTGCAGAAGGCAGCTTTTTCCTCATCTCCCTCCTTGATCCGGACATTGTTGTATCCCCAACAAATGTCGAGCTTTGTAAAGTACTTGGCTTCCTGGAGCTTGTCGATGAGTTCTGAAATGAGTGGGAGGGGGTAACGGTTCTTTATCATCATCTCGTTCAGTTTCCGATAGTCCTGAATGGGGCGGAGTGAGCCGTCCTTCTTTTTAACGAAGAAGAAGGGCAAGGCAAATGGGGACTTGGATTTGCGGATACGGCCTGACTTCAAGTTCTCGTCGAGGAACTTATCAAGCTGTTCCTGCTCGTTTCGATTCAACGGATAGACCTTGCAGTCAAGCGTTGACTTGGTATTAGGGATTAGCTCAATAGTGTGATCCCAGGGCTTTCGTTCGGGAAGTTCGTTGAAGTTCTCTTTCGAGAATAGATCACGGAAAGAGTGGTAGTTGGAGCCCTAGTCATAAGTTTTAGGCAAATAGAGCCCTCGCTAGCAAGAAAAACTGGTTACATTTTAAGGCTCTGTAGCAAGAACTGTTGAATATATGGTTAGCTATCAATTCTATACCATATTAGGTCATATGGACCTTGATTGGCACTGCCACAGAGCTAGCCAGGTCCATTTCCATTGCTACAATGGTTGGCAAGTAATCTATTATTAGCAGATTTCGATATTTTTAGATTTTGAACCATTTTTGAGTGCTCAAATCCGCATTTTCTCAAATTTCGGCCCCATTCTTTATTGGACAGTCCTGTAATTAATTATAGGGCCTTACCAGATAATCTATTTTAAGCTGGTGAGGTGACCCCATCAAAATGCGGCCGAAATTGGCTGGATTGAGCTAAAAATGACTGGATGTAGTGGCAGTGCCGAAATTTGATGGCATCAATAGGGGCTATTTTCCGGTCAAAACAGGGATTGGGGCCCATTGGGATATCCTCTGGGTACTGGGTGGACCAGAGGATGGTACCAGCATATGCCTAAATATAAATAACATAAAAACGAACCCTCTGGTGAGGTATGGGGGCCCTGGAGAGGGGTTAAAAAGGGTAAAATAATAAAAAATAGCGAAAATAGGCGGAATAATCGCATTTAGGGGGTGCTGCGTGCATTGGATCGCTTCTAAAACTTGACCAATGAATTCCCTAGCCTTGAAAACCCCCAAACGACTCTTGGTTTCATTTGTAGGGTCTCAGTATCGATCATGATAATGATATAACAGTTTAGGAGGAGCACATATGAATACTCGCATTTCCGGGCCTCAGAAAACTTCGGAGTTTTTACCAGTGAATTCCTTGACCTTAAAAACCCCCAGAACACCCCAGGAGCACATTAAAAACCTTCGAAATTCATGGTAAAAATGGTGATAGTGAAAATCTCCGAAATACCATCTACCTCGTGTTCCTGGATGTTTATGGTGGCGCTTTTTGTATCCAATTTATGATATACATTGCATTATAGTGTATACAAAAGACCAGGGCAATCCGAAATGTATTGGAAGAGATATAAGCAGATCTGTCAGAAATTGAGGAGAAACACCTCTCTGATTTCGATGTTCTGGTCATCCTATGGCCTGGAGACTATCAGATTCGGATTCCTTGACCCAAAAGACAGTAGGATCATCCATCATCCTACTGTCTTTTGGGTCAAGGAATCCGAATCTGATAGTCTCCAGGCCATAGGATGACCAGAACATCGAAATCAGAGAGGTGTTTCTCCTCAATTTCTGACAGATCTGCTTATATCTCTTCCAATACATTTCGGATTGCCCTGGTCTTTTGTATACACTATAATGCAATGTATATCATAAATTGGATACAAAAAGCGCCACCATAAACATCCAGGAACACGAGGTAGATGGTATTTCGGAGATTTTCACTATCACCATTTTTACCATGAATTTCGAAGGTTTTTAATGTGCTCCTGGGGTGTTCTGGGGGTTTTTAAGGTCAAGGAATTCACTGGTAAAAACTCCGAAGTTTTCTGAGGCCCGGAAATGCGAGTATTCATATGTGCTCCTCCTAAACTGTTATATCATTATCATGATCGATACTGAGACCCTACAAATGAAACCAAGAGTCGTTTGGGGGTTTTCAAGGCTAGGGAATTCATTGGTCAAGTTTTAGAAGCGATCCAATGCACGCAGCACCCCCTAAATGCGATTATTCCGCCTATTTTCGCTATTTTTTATTATTTTACCCTTTTTAACCCCTCTCCAGGGCCCCCATACCTCACCAGAGGGTTCGTTTTTATGTTATTTATATTTAGGCATATGCTGGTACCATCCTCTGGTCCACCCAGTACCCAGAGGATATCCCAATGGGCCCCAATCCCTGTTTTGACCGGAAAATAGCCCCTATTGATGCCATCAAATTTCGGCACTGCCACTACATCCAGTCATTTTTAGCTCAATCCAGCCAATTTCGGCCGCATTTTGATGGGGTCACCTCACCAGCTTAAAATAGATTATCTGGTAAGGCCCTATAATTAATTACAGGACTGTCCAATAAAGAATGGGGCCGAAATTTGAGAAAATGCGGATTTGAGCACTCAAAAATGGTTCAAAATCTAAAAATATCGAAATCTGCTAATAATAGATTACTTGCCAACCATTGTAGCAATGGAAATGGACCTGGCTAGCTCTGTGGCAGTGCCAATCAAGGTCCATATGACCTAATATGGTATAGAATTGATAGCTAACCATATATTCAACAGTTCTTGCTACAGAGCCTTAAAATGTAACCAGTTTTTCTTGCTGTATAGAGGCCTGTAGGCAATTTCTTAAGACTAGGGGTGGTAGTTGGGAGGTACCATCTATTCGAAGGTCTTCTGGGGTTTCTCTGCATTGGTTGCAGCAGCAAGGTCGTTGGCATGGTGTACGGCACGAATGACAAGTTCCTCTTCCATGTTGACAGCGAGAATAGTGTCGCCGTCCTCAAGTTCTTCATCCCATCGATCGTCAGGATCTGTGTCAGGCAGGGGGAAGGGGTTCTTGATGCATTGACAGCGTCTGAAGATGACAGTGTCCGTTTCCCAGTTGATGACTGGGTTGTGACATTTTAGCCAGTCATGACCGAGGTAGAGGTCTCTGGCGCTGAGGTCGGTGACTGCGAAGTCGATTCATTCGCTGTGGTTTCCAATGGTCATTCAGAATTCCATGAATTCAGTGATGTTGCCCACTTTGTTGCGGGTACCGTCAGCATTATAGACTCTAATGGGGACAGCTGTCTTTTTCATATCCAGTCCATGCTCTTTTATGAAGGCGCAGTTAATTGAGCTGCTGGTGCAGCCGCTGTCGATGAGGCCCTTGGTGACAAGAGTCTGTCTTCCTGTGCATGGGACTAGCTGTACGTCTAGCATGAAGTCCCTGTCGTTGTCCTGCCTTCGGCATAGGTAGCGAGGCGGTTCATGGAGCTCGTAAAGTCGCTCCTGGGCTTGTTCGTCTCCTTTCCTTAGCTCGGAGAGGAGTTCGTTGGTGAGTTTGGGGACACGGTCTCGATGCGTCCAGATGAAGAGCATGGCGTGCGCCGCGTTGTCGTTTCGTGCTTCGCAGACTGCGCGGAGCATCCAGTCTATCTCGAAGGGTTTGTACCACCCTCTCGTTATGACTGGAGTCATGGAGGACTGAGCCAGTTTGTCACTCGTCGCCTCTTCCTTGGTTACTGTTGGTGTTCATTCTTTGGCGAGCCAGATCTGGTATGCTGTGTTGTCTTCTTCATCAGGAACTTCTACCATGAGTACTGGATGCCCCCTATTCACTGCCTGGGCATTAGCAGCTCCCTGTCCTGCAGCAGCCTTCATGATTGCGGGTCGTGCAATTGCTTCCTCATCCAGGTTCTTCCTAGGAAGACTTCCCCATTCATTTAGAGGCGAGATGCTGTGGTCGTCTTCATCTTTGGTCAGAGGTCCGACCATGGAGGACATGTCGGGATGGGCTTAAACCACGAACACGGAATTACCAGTCTGTCCCGTTCTCTCTGATGCCGACAGCTGCCTCTTTGTTCCCATCTCGGGGCGAACAACAGCCCTCGTGCTGTAAATCCTGGGGTCGTCCTGGAGGGAGCTCTCTGCTCCATGCCCAGCAGGTTCGACCGCCTTTGCTTGTGCCCTGGCAGGCGACTGTGACGGTCCTTTGAGGGTTTCCTGGACTGGTCCTAACAATAGTGGACTCGGTTGTTTCATTTTTAGAGAAAGGGTAGTCCCCTGTGTTGCAGGATCCCCACCTCCAATCTCCCAACTACTCGACTGTTCCGTAGCAGCTGCAGTGTCACCTGTGTCATGCCTATCATCCCAGGGGCACAGGTTGTTGTCGTTGCACTCTTCGATGGCAAGTGTGGTGTATCAGTTTTGTGATTCTAAAACTGGGGTGCTAGTCATGCAGGTGATGTTAAAAGCAGATAGATTTATAGCGGGTATCGTTGAATGCGTAGGTAAACAGGATGTAACTAAAAAGGAAGAATGAGACCGTCCAGCGGGAGACAAGCGCGCACCAGTATGTAAGTCCTTGGCAATCATAGGGGAATCGGACCCTAGACCGCCGCCTCTTTTACCTCCTTCACTTCTTTGACCTTGGAGCCCATCACTGGTTCGTTAGTAACTTGTACTGACTGGATATCTCGGAACTCCCTCTTCTGCAGGCAATCCTTTCCCATGTGTCCTTTCTTGTGACACCTGAAACACCTCCCTTCACTGTGTAGCTTGCTGATGTCCATTGGCGCTCCTGCCCCTCCGAACATTGTTCCTGGCCTTGTGATCCACCTTCCCCCTGTGTCGCGCCCTCCAGAGGGGGCGGCACTGCTCGTCGGTTTGGCCGACAACGAACTTGTCGTGCCACCTGTTTTTTGGAAACTGGTGGCGGTAGTGCTGGGGCCCTTTGGGGGTGAACGGTTGTCACGAACCGCGCCAATGCTTTGGTCGAATGCGAACTTCTTCTGCCATTTGTTGTACATGATGAGAACCTGCGCCTTCCACTCTGGATAGGTTTGAGGAATGTCACACCCAATGTTGGCGATGATGGTGGTATATGACTCGGGGAGTCCTCGTCGTATGGCTTGTACCATCGTTCCTCATTCTCCTTCGTTGTTTCGATGACTGGCCAACTTGGCCTCTTTCTCCAGCTCGTAAAAGAACTGGGAGGCCAGGTTCTTGCCCATGCATACTTCGAACATTCTTCGTTTATGGACGATTTTGATGGCAGGGTCACGGAACTGGGTGGTGAGTATGGCGACGAATTCAGGCCATGTGGGATATCAGAATCGGGCGGGTACAGAGTCATCGTCATCGTTGGCCCAGAACTCTGGACGTTTGTATACCCACCATTCTTTTGTGGACCCTTCAAAGTATGAGGCGGCGAACGGCACCATCTGTGAGTCCAAGAGGAAGTAGGTGGAGAACGCCTCAAAGTAAGTGATGCAATCACCTACAAAGCGCTCTATGTCATCGTGGGCGCCTCTGAACGGTTTTGGGGGTTGCATGAGGATCGGTTTGATCCCTAGGTAGGCAGTGTCGGAAGGGGCATGGCCAATTGGTTGTGGCATGGGGTGGGGCCATCCTTTACCTGGCGGAGGTCGGGGCACTGAGAAGCGGTCGTCGTGTTCGTGCAGTGGTCTCCTCCAGTTTGGGATCGGAGGTCGTCCCCATTTGGGGTCCTTGCCTTTGTCGTCGGTGTTGCTCTGGTTGAAGTTCCAGATCATGTCATGCCTGGTTTGATGATCACGGGCTGCTTCTAGTTGTTGACATAAGTTGTCAACTTCGCTGCGGTAGGTTTCTGACTTCAGCCGGGCTTGCTGGAGTTGCTCTTCCTTGGAGGTGGCAGGTGGATTGTTAGATCCGCCTTCCTGTTGATCGTCGGGGTCATTCTGGCCAGTGATTGGGTGTGTGCCATACTGAGGGGGATGATACCCCTGAATTCGACAGAGATGGGCGGGGTAGAGATCGTGATGTTGGTACTCCCAGTTTGGGGAGTCGGGTAGGGGAAACGGGGCATATGGGAATAGTGTGGGTCGGGGTTCAAAAGCGTAGCTTCTGGAATCCCAGGAGAGTTCAGGAGTTGAACCCCCAAATGTCTCTTCATCATAGGTGAAGACGTCAAAGTCTTCAGGCGGTGCCATCCAGGTCAGGGCGGTCTCCCTCTGCGAGGGCCAGTGTGAGTAGGTTGTCGACCAGCTCCTGCTGTTCGGCCTCTGTTCTGGGGCGGGCATTCGATACGTGATCTCCAGTGGAGGTCGCGAATTCTGTTCGGTTCCTGTTGGCGAAAATTCGTGCCTCCAGGGTGGCATCTCTTCCATGTCGTGGAAGTGGAGGTCCTTGGGCGATGGCAAGGTAGAATCCCATTGGGACTCGTGAATCCTGAGTGTGCATTGGGCTTCACTGCTCGATGTCGAGCCATCGGAGCTTCCAGGCCTGAGAGCAATAGGGACCAAGGATGGTTTGGTCGATGGCTCCGAGTTCGGGCCACTCATAGTCCCCTCCATATGCATTGAGGGGGTCATCGTCCTCTTGTTCAGGGATGGGCTCATTTCCTCCGTAATCAGAGGAATCGGAGTCGCTGTTCTGGTCCTCGGCGGGATAGGGGGCGAGGTGATCGGGGGTGCAGACTCGAATGGTGGCAGCAGTGTGTAGGGCACTGGAATGGCAAGCGAGGAAATCAGGGGTGCCAATCTGTATTGTACTGGCAGCTGCGGGATGGTGAAGGGTCTGCTTGAGGACGAGTGTACGTTCCTGAGTCTGTATGCTGGCGAGGGTATGTGGGTTGGGGAATGGGGCGCGAACGGGGGTGTGTGAGTCTGGGGTCAGGGAGTGGAATCGAGCCCGTAGGTACCTGCCATAGTCCTCGGCCTTCTTGGTGGGGTAGGCTGGAGGGGGGGGTTCTTGGAACATTGCTGGGCCCTGGGGTCGCATTCCTTGCTGGTAGTTCATCTGAGGAATTCGGATGGTAGGTTGCCCTCCTCCGGGCTGGGGAGTAGGTTGGTTCCATGCCCACTCATTCCATGAGTGTTCCGGGTTGGACGTAGGAAAGGATATAGTGTGCAGGGAAGGGAGCGGGTCGCCGTGTGGGGTATCTATGTATTTGGAGAATTCGTTCTAGTTGCTCATAGAAGATGAGGACAACAAGGGTGGTAAGGAGGATAAGGAGGAGGCTTCCTCTGATGGCTGCAGTTATCAAGATAGTCAGGTCATCGGGGGACATAGGTCTTTCTTCTCGCAGCTGGCAGTAGAGAGAAAGAGAGGAAGTCTCGAACTAATTGTTAGGCCTCGCCTAACACATGATCTTATAAAGATGTTGCATAAGCAATAGCTGTCTTGCATTCGGACAATCACTATACTTTGGCTAGTCTCTTAGATGCTTTGTGCTGAGTAAGCAGAGGTAGAGATAAACTTTAGTTCGAGACTGGGGAATATACAGTGAGAACTATGCTACTTATATACTAAAGGCCAAACACTATAATTAGATGTGGATACGTGTCGAGCATTCCGTTATCATGCGTGAAACAATGAAAACAATGAGCTAGGTGAGTGATCATCATGAGCCATAGCACAATACCTGAAGTCATCTGTTATAGTCATGGAGACCGGTCCGTCTGGGCTGGCTGATAAGATGCTAGGCGCCGTGATATGATGAGATAAGATAGGTGCTGAAGAGATAAGATAAGGAAAAATGGAAAATCATAACAGACCCAGATGCCATCTGCTAGCTCCACAATCTCATGAATGTAGAACCGCTTCTGTTTATGTAGCACAGAGGGTACAAGCTTATCTTGCGGCAGCTCAAGCCAACATCCATTCAGTACTTGCCAGAACTCTGAGATGGCACCATTGCCAATATCTTCAGGATACATATGAAGATTCGCCGCAGTTTGAGGGTTTGAGAAATCCTAAATGATAACTTTAATATTATACAGTCTCATACAGAACATAAACAGACCCGCGACACCAGATCACACACACTGGTTGAGTGAAAGAGGTTTCCCAGATCAGATGTTGAGGACAAGACGCGAACTCCACACAGCTTCCACATATGTTTCTGCATTTCCCGAAGTGCACTGAATGCAGGGACATCCTTCACACACCACTCACACATGACCCACAAAATCATCTTCATTTGGCTTGACGAGAACCTCAGCCGAGGCAGGTTGTCAAGGATATCCAAGTAACACATCTAACATGAGTGTCAGATCAGTATTATCATGAAACATGACTTCTTATGGTCTTGTTAGGGTACGGTGCAAAGTTGTGTGTATATGGCACTCCAATAAACTCCTCATGCATTTGTTCTTTGTTGGCCTCGTCAGACTCAAATCCTGAATAACACAGATGAGTCTTAACATATCTCAAAATGCATGAATAACTAACTCATGTGCTTGTTGAAGTCATCCATCAAACTCGTGATGTTGTCAACATTGATGTCGAGCTCATCTTCTAGCTGCTCCATGTATAGAAGATTCCACTCATCTGCAAGGATCTGCTCCTCAGCAGATTTTGCCACAGTGGGATCCTTGGCAGGGGTGTACAACAGCGCAAGGTCGTCTGCCATGTATTCAAAGTCAGACAGCGGTGATTCATAGAAGCCATTGCTTGTACTTGGCTCTATGGGTCGTCTTAGAGGAGTAATTGTACGTGGTTCAGGTAGATTCAAAGTATAGCGACTATAAAGCTGTTGATACTGCTGCGAGCTGATCGTGGCTGCTGTTTCTTGACGAGCACGGACACTCAGAGCTGATGTATGGGTCGCAGAGGCTTTGTGCCTTCCCCATGTTGCCAACGATATCCACCGCCAGTCACCTGTGTGCTCCTTGCAGGGAATACAGGCCACTTGAAGCCCATCTTCACTAACACGCAGATCTGAGGAAGGCTCAGTTACGCAGATCTGTGATAATAGAGGAAAGTACTCTTGCCTTCGCTGAAGCCAACTTTGGCTGGACCACGGCTGTGGCCTCTTGGTCAAGTACTCATGAGCACCAAGTGTTTGGTGCATTGATTGCAGAATTGAGATCACCTAAAGGTCATGTGCTCAATTTGCAAATAGCAGACCTGAGAAAAAGCGACACCATGCTCACCATTGCCACACTCCTAGCCAATATGGCCACCTTGGACTTCAATTTTGAACAGCTTCGTGCACGTGTTTATGCCCAGCAAGATCGTTCCTCGCCTCTGGGCAGTGGCGCCTCTCCTGTTCCAGGTGAGGATCAGATGAATGAGCTGCCCATCAATCCCCAACTCATTAGGTCTACAACACCCATCTTGGGAGCCCATCAACACGATGAATATGAGCAGGAGAGGTCTGCTGAGTTTCTGGACAATCAGAATGGAGAAGAAGAGCCACAGTCTGTGATGGAGCACTTATTCATGGTTGAGCAAGGTCGAGAGATTAAATGCCAATGGACACTCACAGCAAAGTCTGACCAGGAGGCAGAGCGATTCCTACAGGTATGTTCCCTGTACCTAAATGTCATGTTCATGCGCCATATCTGCCACCATCCCAGTCACGTCAAAAGCTCACGACTCTGCATCTGGGAGCTAAAATTGGGTAGCTGTGACTGGGATGCATCACGTGAATATGGGGTACTGACATCGTTATTAATACCAGGCTGTGCATCCCATGGAGCACAACTTCAGGCTCTTCTTGCAAGTTCTGGAGGTCAAAGACATGGCCGAGGTGATCACAAACGATCTCGTAGGCAAATATACTCTTCCAGACACCGTCAGAGTAAGCTTTATATTGAATGGATTACCATCCCATACTCCAGTTGATTTTGTGTCATAGAAAACAGCACAAGATTATGCATCAGCAGCTGTTCTTGCTCCAAATTTACAAGCATACAAGGCACCAGCATTGGCTGCTTCAATTATGGTCAGTCTTTATACATGTTGACATTTCGACCACTTACCAGGTTCGACTTGTGCGGCATTGCACCAGACTGTCATGCGTGATCTCAGAGTCCAGGAGTTACCACCGCCCCATGAAACTGGCCGATGTGGAGTCCTTGAAAGTGTGATCAGCAAAGCGTTAACAGATATGCGCTGCCATGTGAAAGCTCAAGTCAGTGCGCCACCATTGCAAATAATAGATACTAATGCCTTCATGATTCAGATTCACTGTTCGATCGATGACAAGGATGTCAAGCAGTCAGACGATATCACCACACTTGTGGTTGCCTGTATTGGCACAACCAAGGCTCAGTCTACCCTTGCAGTGAGGATGCACATCGCCTTTTTGGTTGGTTTCGGTGTTCTCAATGGTATGCCTTGCTGATGAACTTGTCTTGACAGTGATGCATGTATGTGCGGTTCAAGACTGGAGGCAGAAAGGAACCTGATTATTGGAAGTACATTGATGGAATGCTTGTGCAAATGCGCAAGACATTCGCCACAGCATCCCTGCTTGCTGGGTAAGACACTTTTAGCGATATGACAAAAGCGGATACTCACCAGATTCCACTGAAGTGCATTCAAAGATATCTATGAGCAAGATATGCAACAATACGGCAGTCCAGACAGCATAGACAATCCTGTGGTGATGGCCAAAAAGGTGGAATCTTGGTTAACAACACTCGATAATGCTTGTGGCAAGGTTCTTGCTGCCACAGAAGTAAAGTCCAAATCTTCAAAGAAGTCGAGGGGTAACAAGGGCAATGCAGACTGAGGAATCCCTTTCAATAGAGGCTCATGATATTGAATTAGCATTAGTTTTAGTGATAGAGTAAGAGATATATGTATCCTGTTTGCGGTTCAAAAGTGCAGAGATGGAGGCAAATTCGACATGGCGATGCGTCAACTGTGGTATCAATAAACATGGCCAAACAAATCCATGTTGAACTTCTGCCATCACCGAATCCAGTTCTGCCCTTGTTCAAAGTCGTCCCCATGCACTATCCTCACCACATGCGCTGGCAGAGTCCAAGATGGATGGTCGAGAGGGCTATTAGGAGTATTCCCTTGGTGCATTGGTTGGTTGTTGGCAGAATTAATACTGCATTGACAGTTGATGTTGATGCATTGATGGCTTGTCCATCTTGCGTTCAATGACTAAACGTTTACAGCTTCTGGGGCCAGCGCCTTGAAACTGGACTCCTGACTCTCTCCTGCCTGCCTCTGTCTGTCTCTCTGGTGTTCTCTCTCTTGGCTGGTGGCTTCTGCACAGGAACTCTGGACATTCTCTGCTCTTTGCTGCCAAATATTATGGAGGTCTTTCGCTTGTTTGGTTTGAGAGTAGGGTCAGATTTTGCTTCTATACATGTATCCTTTTGCACTATGCATAATAACATATTGCTTTCACTGTTACATTGGTGCCTATTATTAATACTTGAGGGAAAAATGGAAACAGAGCCATGGAATGGCTGAGGAGCCGACTAAGGTTTGCTGCAAGGATCCCCTCACTATGTAGTGAAAGCTTGCTATGATGTTGCACAGGATATCTCCCAGATAGGGCTCTCAGAAAATGATAAAACAATTTCTGCATTCGACATCGGAGAAACATTCTTCAAGCTCTGAATGATTGGGCACCGATATGCTCAGAGCGTCATCGCCGGAATCTCATTCTGACATTGTATCTATTCCATGGTGTAGGTAGGGAACTGCGATTGCGCAATTCAGATTCCGACAAGAAGTCCAACATCACATGCATACAGACACATAGAGAAAACCAAGGGTACAGCGGGTTTTGCCAGGTACCGGACCCTTACCCGGTTGAAAGAACTTAGCAGATTTTTTGTTGCTGTTCCGCTGTTCCGCAGCTTCCGCTATCTACCACTGGTCCCCTGGCGCAATGTCACAACATCGGCTGGTCACACCGGGTATGCATGGGCATTCAATTGTACTATTCTAGTTCTTTCATGCACTATTCTTGCGCAAATAGCCATGATGTTCATTGTTCCCATATCATGGGATTGTCTGAGATACTCTGCCCATAACTTGAAGTTTATCAAAAAAATACAAGCACACTGTACCAATTTCAGTCCGAAAACATGCCAACTGCGAGATCATTTGAAAGAGACCACCCCGATGATAAGATCAGAAAGACACCAAAGACCGGTTTGCCAAGACCAAGATTCAATCACCAAGATAAAGCGGCCGAAAGATAGCTAAAAAAAGACCAAGCTGGGTGAGACTAATTCTGGGTTTTGCTGATGAGGTAGCTAGCCAGAAGGAATGTTTGGCAATGACGGGTTGTTTGGCACTCCCGTTTCCTGTCTTTTCAATCAACACCTCGTGCTCCATTTCCCGTTTTACGCGATATCGCGCCGTGGTGTCATTGTTTGCGATCCAAATATATATATATCCTTCTCGGTAGGCGCGTCTTTCCACCTCTATGCTTGCCATTTTGCTCATGTACCCCAGATTTCGTGTTCACGGGAATGTCAAGATTATCGCCCTTGAAGCTCGCTTTTTCTGGGAACCACACGTCGACCCTGGATCCCATCGATTCTGAGGATGTTCGTGAGTTTTTGCGTCTGATCGTAAGTGTTTATAATCATGACTGACGCTTGCTCTCCAAATCGAAGACGTATCCTCGCGGAGCCATGCACTGCAACTGGACCTCGAAGCTCTGACTGTCCCGCTGCTGGAAATCTCTTCGTGTCCAGACGCGTTTTGTCAGTTTTCGGCCCTACATATTGGTACATTTTTGTTCTAAACTTTCTTGCACTCTTTGACACTTTCTTAGGGCCCGCCCTAGCATCCAAATTCTGACTAGTCCAGGCTAAAATTTCCGAGACGAGGCTCCGCCACGAGCGCCATCACGTATTCATTGGGATCTTGACTGAGGCTGGGAGTGATCGCGTATTCAAATGGTACGTTGTCAGCAGATAGTTTATGAACAAAGTTGACCTTTTCTGCTAGCCCTCCCCTCGAAACCTCCCGCGTCGAAGTCGTTCTCATGCCATCCAAATTAGCCCTACCCCGGCAAGACCCAATGTTTGTGGTGCAGCAACGTACCGAGTTCTGGCTAGCGAGGTAGATGCCAGGCCGCTGGAGGGATCGACTGTGATTGCCTGGCTATTCTTGCCACTACGTGCACCTTCCTCAATCGATGTCGTCGACCTTTCTCACCCTCATGGACGCAACGCATCAAGCATCACTCTCAATGCCGAGTACTGCTGCGCTTCGAGCTTCGAGCTTAGCTTCATGCCTGGATCCGTGTTATGCGTCGACGCTATGTATCGCTGTCTGGTGAGCAAGGAAGACACGGGATGGATGGACAACGAGGTGCAGCAAGGAGGGAATGAGCTACGGAGGGCCCGGGCATGGCAGGTGAGTTTCATACCCTCAGGTACAATCCGACGAACTGACCTTCCCATCAAAGCCACAGAAGTCTACGCTGATCCATCCTCGCGCATCTGTGGATGGTACGTGTTTTCGGTCGCCTTCCCCTTATCCATACCAACGTCTGTTAGATTCCGTTTGGGCGATTTCCCACTGTGGTATGATCATATGTTGCTCAGTCCTTCCATTTCTTTATAGCTCAAAACGGGACAGCGTCTGATCAATGCGGCCGACTCTGAATTTTGCGCGGGTGATACTTATGACGGTAAGCTTCTTGTCAGCCTCGGTTCTGCTTGACTTCATGTCCTTCCAGTGCTGCTTTAGACGGGATACTAACATTTCTCATGCCAGGCCTTTGGTTTTCATTTTTCATTTTTGACTGGGGATGATACGGCAGGTACGGGCCACCTCTTGGGTGATATCAACGGGAGACCACGCCTGCCCGTGGCACAGGAGGGGGCCATTCCGTTCATGCGGGCGAGCTTACCCTCAGGGCGGCGGGGTTGTTGTCGAAATGGACACAGACCGACGCCTTAAAGTTGGCCACGAGCGATGTTCGCTCTGCTTTTTTCTTCTCTGTCGCCCTTGTCCTTCCGCCTCCTGCCTCGCACGTGTCTCACATTGTGCGTAGTGTTGTTTTGGTGCTCTTTGCGTTTGCTGCCAAGTATATCACTTTTTTGTCGTCGAGTATCAATTAGATTATTTATTTAATGACATCGGGATCTCCTGTCACAATCCCTCGCCTCGAGGTCTCGGCATACTCGTCTGAAAGTTCTTCTCAACGTATTCCCACCTATGCCATAGCTTAGATTTCAAGAAATACAAAGAAGCGAACGTGCCCACCACTTATCGAATCCATGAGGAGCTCGTTTACGCCGGTGCTTGTATTTACTATTCAGCCACCGCCTCGTTGAGGGTCTTGCTCGCTGCAGCCTGGCTTTGGACTCCCTCTGCGGAAGTTCGATGATCTGGCAGATAGGACGCGAGCCCTCTGGATTGACCAGGCACGCATTAATATAAGAAGAAACCATGAAACAGATGTCGTACATTTTCCTGGCTTCCCAGGGTACCATTTCTTTTCCTTACACACGCGGTTCAGTTCACGTGTAACTGTATACGCCTCGTCAGCAGGAGAAGCGGCCATCAATAACAAGTAATGTACCTGCAAATTTGTCCAATAAGCCGTTTCTACGACGCATACTTTTGGACTGCGCCACGTTCCCACCCAAAAAAAAACCCTAACGTAGACACTCAGCTATCGCGCAGGAACTAGAGAAGAGGTACGCACCTTTCGTATCTATAAATCGTGACATCCAAGTCGTCCGACTACCGCCCGTACAAGGTAGCCGTTGTATTGAACTTGACGCCTCGAGTTTCCTGCAAGCGACCGCCGACGATGGTCCGAGGGATCTAGGACTTGCGCACGCGTAGAATAATCCAGGTGGCGACATGCCGCGAAAGCAATGTCATCTGAACAAAGCATGAGCGACGACGAAAAAATAAACGGCTTAGTGGACGCACCCGGTCACTTAACCAACCGTTCGCAGGATCGTGCTACGACCACTGTCATCGTGGACCTCACTTCGTCCTTCAGCCGAGCTTCCTGCAATCAAGAACAGTGATTGGAAGAAAAAGGTCGGATAGAACGAGGTAGATGTACCTCAGAAAACCGACGCAGTGATGTTGTAACTCGATAACACCTACGACAGTGTTAGCACAACTTAACAGAAGTCAAAGAGCAGTGGCCGACGAACCTAGTCTGACGTCGTCCTTCAAGTCAGTGGACCGAAGACTAGAAAACAAAAATCCGTTAGCGAGAATGGTCACTCTTAGAAGACAGTTGAGCTTACCTTGACGCTGGCGACTAAAGGCTCGGATTTCTGTGATAAAATAGAATAAAAGGTAGTAAAAGCTCCAGACGCGTACGCACCTTTGCATTGAGCTAACCATGTCCATGTTGAGGGCTTGAAGGAGATCTTAATAGACATTAGAAACAAACTGAATCACGAAGAAAGAAGTCGGGCTACACCTTGAGCAACAGCCAGCCCGTCGTTGTGACCGTCGGAAGGAAGAAATGAAACAGAATCCAAAAAGGAAATCCATGGCGATCACGAGAAACACGTACGCGTACTACTCGCAATGGCAAGGACGCGTTCTCAACAGCGGAGATACAGTATTTACAGCGTCTACAGTCATCCCTACCCCTGCTGGACGCGGCTTGACCGCTATCCTGACTGGCAATCCCCTTAGAACATTCCACCACCTTTCACGACTCTGTCGTCGTGCCGTCAAGAGAGTACTAACAATGTACGTCCCTCGTCTTGTTGGTGCATCCACCGAGTCCTGAGCCTAGAAGACCAAAACGGCGGCGGCTGTTGCAAGTTGTTGTGCTCCAGCTTCGTCATCGTCTCATTTTTGGTACCACGGAGACCATTAAACACCATTAAATAAATTAAAGGAGAATGGTCCACACCCAGGGCTTTGTAACTCCAAGCTGCTGAAGTTTCCTTCGTTCTGCAACGTCTACGATACTGAAGATTGACAATTTCTCAAACTTGTCATCCTGTCTACACCACCCGATTACCCAGTCTTTCATGTCGAGATCTTCGGGATCTCGAAGCAAGGAATGACCGCCAGATTTGCGACCTATTAGGGCATATGAACCATTGGGTATCTGGTATGCATGGTCAGCAACGATCCTGACTGTCCGGCCTTTGACGACCAATTCTCCCTGTCGAGGTGTCCCATCCTGTGATCTATCGGCTAATCCCCGCACCTCACCTGAGTTGATAAAGTGTCCCCTGTATGTGTCGGTATTTGCGAAGCGGGCGGAACTGCCAAATATCACGGACCCGAAGTGGTCTATACCACTTTCCACACCGTAGCTGGAACTTGAAGGCGAGGGAAGTGTCTTCGTCATTATCTGCTTCCATGATGGCCGCCAACATACGCTTCCATCCCCAGGCTCAGGGTAGAAGAAGAGTAGATGTGCCCGGTTGTGATTGAGCATTACATTCACAAGCGCTGTCCAGGCTTGCTCGTCCGACTGCTGATCACGGTATTCTGGAATATGCGACTTTGAGTACTCCGAGCAGAAAAGGTATGTCAAGCCCGCGACTTTATCCAGAGGTTTCGTTGACTTCCGTTTCTGCATTTCAGACAAGAAGTCAAACATCTTGCCATGCTTTTTTATCAGCTGCAACGATTCCAGTTTTTGCCGGAACCTCATTCGTACTCCTTCTTCCATCATGACATTATCCCCCGTCTCGCCGCCAATGATCGGAGCTTTGGTGATCTCCTGTAGCGTCCATGCTCGATTAAACCAACACCGCGGACTCTCAAAATCACTCTCTTTCAGACTCAAAGGCCGACCAAGTCCACTGAAGTAGCACACAACCGAAGTCGACCAACCCTGCAGCGTGGACTGGTAGATGTGTCCAATTGTGGGCACATCTGTCTTCCACTCCTCCTTGCGCAGATCCTCCTTGCGTAGATCCTCCGCAAGGTGATCCTCCCGAGCATCATACTTCTGCCTCAAACACAGAACATCCAACCAAACAAGATTCGCTCCGAGGTTCAACATCTCAATCCGGATGAGATGAAGGTTGGAGTCCTTCGGTATTGGCACGGGCCACCGGTATCCGTTGATAGGGGTCCACACATTCTCGCGGTCATTCACATCCATCCACGCATGCGATATGCCATAGACGCCTTTGGACCAGATCCAGTATGGTACCACCCGATTTGCGTACAGATCCCAGACGCGCCTAGGGTTCCTATTTCTCGGCTTGATCAAGTCATTTCGTTCCGTCTCCACCTCCCCTCCATTACTAAACGCTACTGGGAGGTAGCGTTTCTCCCAACCGTAGCACAAATAAGCGTAGGCAATGCCAAAGTCGTAGTTTTGGGTGATGCAGGCTTCAAGAAGAAATTCTAGGGGCATCGGGTTCCTGCCCCGTGAGCTTGTGAGATGTGGCTCGGGGGAGAAGACAGTGTTTAGCTCGTGTGACGTGTCGAGCGACGCATTAAGCTTCTCCAATAATCCGACGACACCGAGGTCGACGCAGGGAGTGTCGGCCAGAGCGGATGATATAACAGGTCTTGTACCACAGTAGGCCCGTTGATTAGGGACTGGAATGGTCGATTCGTCCCGGCCAGCCTCAGTGAGTGCGGAGACAGTGACCTTGCGGTACTTCCCCACCGTCCACCTCTTCCCCTCATGCCGTGTGTGGTATTCCATTTGCATTTCCCCCGGGTTTGGTCGATAACTCGTGACGTGGGCCCCAACTCTAGTCATAGCTGAATGAGGATATTATGAAACATTGAAAAGCAAGACATACTGTTCTCCCTTCCCATATTTGCACAAAGAGGTTTTATGTCGCACCGGAGAAGAAGACAACAGCGAAGACCGGGAGTCCACGTTGAGACTACTTATTAAACGGTGTCGCCATCAGCCGTGTCGCCGAAAGATAAACGCACAAAAATGGCAATGACCTTTTCATAAGAGGACACAATCGCTGTACGAGTAAGTCGACTTGATGTCGTCGATAGAGTCCTGAAAGACTCACTAACTTGAAGTCTGTGCCCGACGCTAGTTTTACATCGTGTAACCACTGTATCCTAGACGTAGTGCCGACAACCGAGGATCATTGGCATCATTCATCCCTCATCAGCGCTCAGCACGCAAGCTTCCAAGTTCCCAGGTATATACAACCAAAGTCAGTCCCGAACGGAAAAGGTACAACCATTGTCCTTGCTTAGGCACTTGTTGAGGAAACGATCTGGATCGCTTCAAGGGCTAGGGTTAAGAATCAGTATTATCGCGGGATAATTCGCATGCGATGTTGCATATCCTTTGTTAGGAAGAGAACTCGATCTGGAGATGCAGATCGGATCTGAAGAAAGATCCGGGGTCGGCACCAGTCGAAGCCTTGCAGAAGCTGCAGAGGATGGAAAACCTGTGTTGGTATTTTTCGTTATGTCTGGATTTTCTATCCACTGGCTCGCGCTCGCCTCTAGTCATTGGTATAACTCAAATATTGACTATCTGCCGTGGCTGTCTAAAACAATTGAAAACAACGAGTGAAGAATAGAGGGGACTCATCGTAATCGTTGTACTCGTATGCAAGGAATTACACTGAGATCGACAGAGAAGAATAAAGGTCCAGTTAATTGTTTCTAGTAAAGTATTACCCGGCGTCGAACGGAAACGGGAATCTGACAGCTATCCTGAACAAGAAGCTGCAAAAAGCCACTTTCGTCTGCCGTACTATTTCCGGCACCGGATGAGGAGGCACCTGACACCGTAAGAACTTGAACGAGAAGACAAAAAAATGCCGTTGGCCTGCGGAGGATTCTTCGAGCGGGATTCGAACTCAGATAATCACCGAAAGATAAACCACAACATCACAAAGAGTGATCGTGGTTACTGCTTGCAGTTTCTTTCGTGACGACGCCGATTGCAAAAAGAAGCTGCCTTGAGAAGGCCTTGCAATGAAAGCACGATCGTCTCTACGATGAATGGGTCTGAGGAATCATTAATCAAGGCTCATCCGCAAGGAATGGACTTGCTGACTGCAAGGAAGAAAGAGACTATATCCCTGCGAAAGGGACTCGAACCCTGGTAGTGGGTCATAATTCACCCAGTACGTCACAAAGGGCATATACTTTGGGCTGCAATTGGACAACGGTAACCTTTCCAAACCGCGCCCCCGGGGCGATCATCCTCATAATCCCACACCGTCCAGTTGTTCAAGGGGCTTGAGCACACTTCGCAACAAAGGGCTTTGTCTGTGCGGTTGAGCGGTCCTGTGAAGACAGCTGTGATGAGCGTTTCGCAGCAGTCCCCGTCGACCCAGTCGAAGGAGTGTGTCACGACGGGGGTGTAGTTTCGCCTGTCAAGAAAGGACAGGTAGCGTAGACGTTGATAGAACGGGCGCAGACGACGAGAATGGTTTGCACAGCGAAGATGACTTCGATGCAATGGTCGTACTGTGAGTGGAAGTTGAATAAAGCGACGATTCAAACAGTCAGAGGATGGTTACCTACATGTTATCTACATTCGAGATAGGCGCGCTCAGTGCAGACTAGATAAAGCATGTCTATATTCCGCATCGATGAGAATCTTGACAACTCGTTCCCTAGCACGTTTTCAGATCCGGTTGAGATCAGTGTGCAGCTCTCGGAGGGATTTGATGTCAAGCTCGCTAGCGTAGGGGCAGCCAGGAAACGGAACGGAGGCTTTGGGCTGTGACGCCATTGAGTAGTGGAGTAGGGTGTTGGCACCTGGAAGCAAAGCGCTCTATACATAATTAGTCTACCATTCCATCGCATCGATCGATAAACGAACCAGTTTGATTTCCACGTCCTGCGACCTGCCGTCGCGTCTGCAAATGTGCTATCTTCAAAATTGGCCGCGACGTCGATGCAGTGAAACATTTCATTTACTATCTCACCGGGAGGAAAAATGGGACGTCGCTGATAAAGGATAACGGTTCCGTCGCTGTCGGTGATGGTGATTCGGTTGTGCGTTGGGTCGTCCGAGGTGTATTTCAACGTCCACGATGAACATGTCGTCGTCGACAAGGGGGCGGCCCGAGTGTCACTCTTGGCATTAAGGGAAAGGAAAAACTGCAAAAGTGGTCCGTGCACCGATTGCCGTCACCCCTGCCCCCATTATTTTGCGACACGATCAGTGCTCATAAACCAGGAAAACTCTGTGCCCATCAGTTAGCCATGAAAAAATAAGACATGACTAGGCGAGGACGGACCTCATAATATGCCATCATATCTTCCTTCCAAAGAGCGACTCCCATCCCGGTTGGCGGAAGCTAATTTCCTTGCCGGATCTTTATGGTTGTTGTCCCCTTTCAGATCGCCACGAAAGAGGACAAGCGTGTCCCAGAGATCTGAGTAGTCTACTTGGTAGCGGACCCAGGGCGTCCGCCTATCTGTGAACCTGCACAGGAGTTCAGTTAAATGCGTAATAGCTGCGGCGTCACGAACCATTCAGGATAGATAGTCGACTTGACGATGAGTCCACGAAGGACAGGAGCTGTTTAAAACGTCCAGACCATGCGTTGCCGTCGACCTACATAAAAGAGAGATTGAGCAACGAAAGAAAGGAACGGGGGACACTGACATCAAAATTATACCTGCACCTCGCCTGCTCCTTCTGCGACCGGTACTTCATAAACTCGTACATCTCCTTCAGGTCCTCGCAAACATCAGGATCACATTGTCCAAAAACGCCACATCAAGCGTCGCTGGGCCATACGTCGCCTTCCGGAGCAACTCGCCCTTCCCCATCCATTCCTTCCTCGGCACCAAAACCGTCACATTACCATCCATCCCCTTCGCAACCCAATCCATCATCCACCTACGGTGCGAAAATCGTCACTCCATGTCCTGAACGAGAGGGATCCCCGTCGTACGGCCGTGCCAATGCATCCTTTGAAACATTAGCTTTTAGTTTGTGCACATATTCTCTGAAGCCAATTACTCACATGCAGAAATCTGGTCCACTCCTGGAAAGATTCACTGTACAATGGACTGAGATAATCCACAGTTGACTAATTTGACTATTCAAGATTGATATGCAGACAATTGGAAACTGCAGCACCTTTAAATCATTGACCTATAAAAAGCACACAATTTAAGTAGCAATACAGTATATTTCAAAGTCACATACTAATTGATAATAAAATTGCATCAACTGAATTGCAGTCAAGGACTTGCAATAGTTGTGGACTGAGACTTGTGTGGTACCTCCAGACAGGCATAAGCTTAGAAATGTCAAATAAATTATAATGACCATTACCATGGAGTATAATTGCAGGAAAATCTGGAGATCTGCATATACCAAATACCTGGGCAATATTTTGATGTCTAGGTTCCATAAGATTAACATTGCATTACACTCTCAAAAAATGTCAGATATACTTCAGATTTATTAGACCATTGACATCTATATGGAATTTCTACAGGATACCTGAGCATCAATAACAATACAGAGCTGGAAAACCCACCTTCATGACATTGCTGTGGGAATGATATACACGAACAATCACCACCAGTCTTTTTCTCCCATACGATGACTTCTTCGCCGGAGAGCTCACCGAGCTAGCTGGCCGTGTGCGCGACAGTGGTGATGTCATGAAACAGTAAGATTTGAGAGTAGGCGATGGAGGGGACCATGCGACGGGAAGGGAGCAACGGGGCCTTTTCCCCAGGGGAGAACCTGTCCGTGCTCGCGAAGGAGATGTGGGTGTATGCAAGGGTCCATTGCTTTTCGGTGGTTCCGGTCAAAGACGAAAGTTTTGAGAGTGCTGGGTGGCGGCGGTGGCCAGGATACATTGAAGGTGAAATCGATAGGCGGGCAAGGTTGATGCACAGCCAGAGATCCATCCTTGATCGTTGGTAGAAACAACAGGCTTGTCGACGTCGATATCTGTCACAGCTTTAGCTTGTAAAAGAAAAGAAAAACGAAATAACGTACAAGTTCCTGGGCGAGCGTGTTCAAAGTCTCCCACTAAGTTCCCAGTCAGGAACGTGTTCTGGGAGCCATGCAGATGGAAACCGGCGCGGAAGGGTGGTAGGAATTCATCGAAGTCTTCCAGCAGTTCCCTAAGCACTTGAGCACTACTAAGGACGCGATGATGGGCAATGGGGTCGCCAATGGTGTAGTTGACAAGTCCTCACCAGAATTTGAGGCCAAGATTCAAGCTGTTCGTCACGTCGCTGAAACGATTGAGCGTGTCTTCAGCAGAATGCTCGAGTCAGTCATACTTGGTCTCGTGTGCCACAATTTCTTTCGTTTGTTCGATTGTCGTGGTATGTCCCAGCATGACAACCTGCCGTACAGCTCCACAGAAAATAACGGAAAGCCAAATCGTCCTGCGGTGCGTGATATCCTGTTCAGATGTCGCTGCTAATACTAATAGTGAATGCGTACCTCAGAAGAAGCCTCCCCCAGTTCTCCAACGTAAGATTGCACTCCCTCCGACCGCCTAAAGCCCCTACCTCCGCTGTTGTCGTCGATAGTCATCCTATCCATCCTACGTCTTGGCGCAGATTTGGCACGACTCGGAGGTCGTTGAACGTGGTGTTGGTAAAGGGAAGACGTAGGTCCGTTAAACGGATGGGCATTGGAACACCGGCAATCTCTGGAAGAGAGAACCGAAGACGTGTTGTGGTCGTATAGGCAAAAGAGGAAGTTGCCGACGTCACTCTCGGACCCGCGTTCGGGATCGACCTCGTTTTCTTTCTTACTCCTTCCTTCAAATGTTTACTCCACATCGTCAATCTACTCGCTCACTGTACCTTCTTACTTCTGTGGCCTTTATTCAAATAAAATCGCGTGGTCAGGCGTTTCTTTCCACTCCGTCACCTCCTCCACCGTTGTTCGACACCATTAGCTGCTCTGTACAGCGCGGAGAATTGGGGGAATCGCACACCAGATGTATTATAATAGATATTGAATTTTCATTGAAGATAATAGATACAAAATGCAAAGAAAGATTTAGGATGGGATAAGGACAAGCATCATAGCGTACAAGAAGCCAACTCCTTTTCCACATAGTGATAGTGTCGTCGGGTGCGCGACGATGCTATCTAACCATGCCGCGGCAGAAAAGGGCCCCGGTGCACCGCGCAAGCAGGGGTATACAGATAAGATGCAGGCACTTGTGGGCGGGCTGTAGACGTCGACCTGCATCGAGTCATGTTGAGGTCTCTGACACCGATATAGTTGCTGGCACACCGGTCGCATCAGCCGCATGCACGTATGGATGAGTGGTGTGCCTTGGGTGAGATCGTCACCATTACGTGTCTGCCCATCGGGAATAGGGATGGCTTGGTACGTGGCATTGCTGAGCGCCCGCCGGGCCTAGTTCGTCACATAAATCCATCACTGCGTCGCCATACTGCTGTCATAGCTCGCAGACACGCTCCTACCCAAGTCCATATGGAAGCTGATATATTTAGGCGGTCATCCAGGAGTGACTGTAAAGGCAGAAAAGCTGTGATTGGCAAGGTCACGTAGATTCCGAAGCACGTACTATGTAAAATGCACGAGTCAGGGCCGTGTTCGCTGGGCGGCAGCGTCGAGGGCCTTCATTGTAGAAGGGTGGTGGTTCAGGATTAGCGCATTTTGGGTCAGACTTTCGATGACAAGAACACTGCGCGCAACCTAAATTCCATTTGAGTAACCAGGGGAAGATAAATATTGATTCACGTACTCAAGATGAAAAGATTTCCGACCAAAAGAACCAAGTCGCGGCAATATGGGGACGGCGAACACGCAGGCCATGAAGACACTTCGTGTAGTTGGCGCTATGGCTATGCAGCGAATGGATTCGCGACAGAAAACAGACGTCATCAAGGAATCCGATGTGGGGTAAGGGTCGAGTAGTGCCTATTGATGATGACCAGGCATCGTAGGGCCAAACGAGTGACAGGATTGTGTTTTCCTACGTTGAAAATGGGGGATGCACGAAGGACCAAGGTAGGGAATATCGGGGCCTGGGGCGGATAGTAGGGGCCAATGCTGGCAGCGGCACGGTTGTTGTCGTCTTGGCGTCGTCCGTCATATCCTCAGCAGACGTCCATAAATGCATCGGAGTCGTTGGCGTCGTTGGACGTCGGTAGACCGTTCGCCATCGTCTACCATGTTTTGAAGTCCCCAGCCTCTCGTTGTCGTCAGCTGTTGTGGTTGCGATTGCGTTCCGGGTGTGCTCCCGATGCGAAACGGGGTCTGGTTTGGAATCCTCAGCATATCCTAGAGTATTGACGTGCTAGGACTGCATGCCCGACAGTAACTGAGGCCGATGATCGTGTAGGAGGTACGGGACAGCTCGCGGCGAGTATCAAGTCTCGCAGCAATGGCGGGTGGAGCTGGGCTTAGTTAATGCACGGTGTTCACAAGCGACCGTCGTTTCGGGGTAGAGCATCGTGCTGCCTTGGGTGAAATTTACCTAAATCGATGAGTTATTATTTAAATTAAAAAAAGAACCATACCATACAGGTTATAGCCGTGAAAATGGGCAACGTCGATAGGCGAGAGTCGAAGCAGTGGTGGTACAAACGAACGAGAAAAAGTGCTGCACAGCCACTTCATCGCTGAGCGGTTGTACGGTCCGAGTTGGCTATCCACTCGTCTACACTCCGTGTTCCTTGTTGATTTCTCAAGGAAAACACTTCGTCGCTGCTGAAATATAGTCCCAGCGCTAGCACAAAAGAACAACCTCGAACCCGTAACGACGACTTTCCCTGAGGACTCTCCGACAGGTTCTCGACGACGCTTATGTAGACGCCGCTGCGAAAGGGATTGTATCTGGAGCTCTCGTCTACTCTGGCCATCTACCAGCCGAGTCCTTGTGTAGTGGAGTGTCTGGCAGCGAAGATCTGCGGGCTCTGCGAAGCTCTGAAAGCTGGAGATCCACATACGGATTCGATAGCTAAGATCCCCGCTTCGTTTTTCCCAACATTTGGCAGAGAATGAGCATGTTCCGCCACTCGGAGGCGATTGGGGAGGGACTGCAAGTCCGATGTCTTGAGGGATGGCACTGTGATCCAGCGACAAGCTTAGTGTTCACTGGCGTTACACCAGGTACAAGGAGGTACGAGACTGTTCTCGTAACACGCGGTGTAACAAATATCATACAGCTTTCAATTATAGCCCTCGACACCATCATGTTTGATGAAGCTGCGGAACTCTCTGATTACACGCTTTCTTCATCTCTCCAGACCACTGGACGTCGGATTTGGGTGCTGCAGATTAAATGGCACCTCGTATTCGCGCAAATGAAGTTAATGGAATTCTCCAACTTGACGGTTGATGAAACTCAGGTTATGCCAACGTTAACGCATCCACAATTCATTCGGAGTTATCCTTAGGCCTCATCGGACTTCGGTAAACTGTTTACTCAGATATAACAACTCAAGTCCATTACTGACTTTTGCGAAGCGGTTATTCAAGGGATGATTGGTTCAGTATCGAAGACTTTACTGATAGATACGCGGTAATTTTCAATCCCCGCGCCAATATCCTCTAACATCATGACAGCTATATGATTAGCGCCAATGCTGTATATACTGCTGTGCTCAGCTGTATGGAATATCATTCGTGTGCGAAAACGAAGCCTGCCATAAAAAGCGCCTACTGAAGGGATCTTTCTCGCTTCTTTCCCTCTTACCATCATCACCGTCCTTCCACAGCATCTCAACCAAGTGCCCATATCTATTCTCTTGCTTTCTCGACAACGAATATCCTTCCACCATGACTCGCACATCTAATCTGGAATCCTGGATTAACGTAGCCAAGCTTGGCGTGGCCGCAGGCGAATTGGCCCCGTTTCCGTACATCAAAGGCCTTTGTGGGTGTGCTGTAGTGGTGCTGGAGGCCATTGAAGTATGTGACAAGCCTCCGCTTCATGTTATGTCGTCTCTGACTAAGGATTGCAGAAAGCTGGCAAGAATAACGAGGACCTCCTAGATTTGGCGGACAGTATACAGAAGACGATCGAGATGGTTCAAAGTACCGTTAAAGAACACGGAGAGAGTAGCGCTCTTCGTTTTCGTGATGTTTGCGCAGAGCTTGAAGTGTGGGTCAGCGCAAAAAAGGCCTGGAGCGTTACTAACGATGCTTTTTTAAATTTACAGATACTTAACGGACTTGACTTTCGAATTAAACAGCACCCGACGCAAGTCCCGTGGGATCAAACGTTTCCTGAAGACCAAGAATGTTTCCGACGCTATCACCGGTTACCGAGAACGCGTGCACACGATCAAGGAAGATTTTCTAGTGCGTTTCGAGACCTTTACCAATATGTGCTTACCCAGATTGGCCGATAGATTCACACGGCCGTCGACTCGCGTCTCGTTATCTCAGACATCAAAGATGGATTAAGGACCAGTACAGAGGCTCTTACTAGTGTCATCGAGACGTCACAACAGCGTACCATATCTAATACCCACAAGAACACAGACAGGATATGCGAGGAGATACGCACGTGGGGTGTCTTGCAGAGCCAGAAAGCCGACAAGCTTAGCGCGGATGTCCAAACATTGAAGGAACGGGGTTCTGATAAAGTATTTATACTTCGATCTTCCTATATGAGGAACCTCCCAACTGACCGGTGCATTATTGCAGTTTCGAGATGTCCGGCGCTGGGAGATCTATGTGAAAGAACTCCTTTCTTCTTCCTATCTCTGCAGGGCTTCAAACAGCTTCGCCGCAAAGCTTGATACATATAGCGCAGAAGTTGAGAACAGTAATACACCTAAAATTGTTCGCGTATATCGTTCCCACCGTGACAGCAACAAGCTTGATGTCATGAAAGTGAGTTTTCTAGCTCTGTCTCATCCTTGATGCTCAGGTGTCCTCTAGCAATTCCATATAGACATTGATAGACTGATAAATCTGGAGTGCGCCTGCGACGTTTCGTGACAGTGTTTGTGCAACATTCATCTTGTGCAACCTAGACACCCACGTGTTGCCCAAATATATGGTGTATGCAGATCTCCAGATTTTCCTGGGATTATACTTCACGGTAAACGATAATCATGATTTATTTGGCATTTCTGAGCTTATACTTGTCTGTAGGTACCATACGAGATTCAGTCCGCAGGCACTGTGCATCCTTGACTGTGATTCAATTGTTGCACTTCAATATTCAATTGGTGCGCCACTCCAAAATGTACTCAGGTAGATATAATGCCACTAAATTACATGCTTTCTGTAGTTCGATGATTTAGAGGTGCTGCGTTTCCCGATTTTCTGTTCATCAGTCTTGAATAATCAAATTAGTCTGCCTCAGATTATCTCAGTAGGCTTTATCATGAATCTCCGCATGGTTGGACCGATGATGTGTATGTGAGTAGTTGCCTTGAGAGAAAACATGTAAGGACTAATAGCTGATGCTTCAAAGGATGGGGACCTCAGTGACATATATGTCAATGAACAAGGCCGGATCATGCTCGCTGGATTCTCGTTTCGATATGATCTTGACAACTTTTTCGTAGAGGTAATTCAGAACCGCAAAGTGTGTTCTAAAGTGATATTGAGGTACACACGCGAGATATTTCCAGACAACCTATCCACCAGGGATTGGAACTCGCTAATATGTCGTAATCCAAGTTTGGAAAAAAAACACCTTATAGATATTTATGACGCCCTTTATATCTTAATGGGCTGTCATATTTCGTCATATCTATGCAACCTTGACGTGTACAGCTCAGGCAGCGTATATACAATGGAAACCCAATATTTTCCTAGGGACTATCTGGTGGTCGGCAAGATTCCAGTTGTGCCAACTGAACAGGCTGTAGCATGGGAATTGGATCATACCGGGAGAGGGCAGGGCAGGGCCGGCAGGCAGGCAGGGGCAAGGCAGGGCAACAGTAGAACCCCGTTTAGGTATGACCGACATGAATATTCATGTGTACTCCTTGCTGACATCGCTCGTTCAGTGGATTTACCATTCAATATTTGTCTGCTCAAAGACATAGTATTATTACGATATCCTCCAAGGGCCTACACTCATCCGAACATTATAAAAGATCTCGGTGGATGATGCACTCATTATTTGCACAAGCTTCGCGGCTGTCATCGTCCTCTTCTCAGAACCTAAGGGACATTGATCGTAGGATGCACAACATGGAATACGTCGGAGGTTGGTGTAGCATATCAGAGGGACTAAAAAATATACTGACCAACGTCTAGTACTGTGTTCATGGCCTGTGACATTTGAACTGTATATCAGGCCGTGCTATGACCCCTTCCAATTACTGGATACGTTTATGGCAGACAGCGATTATGCATTTGCCCTCTCGTTAACAGTCTGTGAACCCAGTCTCGATCCACAATCCAACACAGTTTCCTGGCCTGTCATTCATTGGTATTGTGACCTGGATCTATCCAATGAGATATCTGTGGAAGAAGTGGAAGCTCTTTTTGGAATCAAAGTTGGCGTCTATGCTCGCGGGCACGTGTACCAAGCATCGAAAAAGCATCTTTCAACAATCGTTGAGCTAAACACCATGTGCGGGTTTGATCCCGCACTCGAGGGTGCAGATATATGCGAGTATTTTGATCTTCCTTGCATGGAGATCTTCAAAGATCCAGTTGAAGCTATTCCCAGTAAGTGAGATCTGATATCTTGTGCCCACGCACTCTGCTAAAAAAGCCTACAGTGCACAAAATCAAACGAACCACATTGCCAACGCCTGTTGATGACCACAAAGACACTACAGATGTTATCCCAGTTACTCATATACAAGCTGAGAAAGAGCTATCAACCTCACACACACAGAATCAGCTTATCGGAATACTCATTGCATTGAATGTTCTTCTTCTGTCATTGGTTATACATTATTCTATCAAGGTATAAAGGAAACAGGTTATATATCATATCAGCAGCTACTTCGATCTGCCCAAACTTTGTGCTCATAGACCTACCCAAATATACGCTTCCAAATTTGTGATCCCGCTCTCCGCCTCTCTTCAGATGCTTGCCCATCCCCAAGAATCGACTTGTTCTCAATCGCTCGCCGTGATAGGTAAGGCATCACCTAGACGGACTGCTGATGAATAGATTAACTTTCACGTCAATGACATTGCGTACCTCTGATAAAGCACCATACGGAACGTATCTGAGTGGGTAAGCTTCGCGGCGTGTAAAAATAGGAAATTACGCTCACTTGATGATCATGGGAGTACTCGACCGCGTTCTTCTCACTAAGTAGTCTGTCAAAGCATCGCTCATGCCTGAAAGAGAAAAACGTCAATCCACCGCCATCCGATTATACAGATACAACACTCACCAAAAAGCTGTCCAATAGTTAACCTCTCCGTAACTTCATCGCCTAAGCTCATAACCTCCTCCTCCTCCCCTTCTACATGCTTCGCCAACCCCGTCGCGACCAGCTCTTTCAAGATCAACTCGCAGCTTGTCCAATTATGCGTCCCGAACAAGATCCCCATCGTCTGCGCCTTTCTTCCCAGGTCCTCCTTCAGCTCCCCGATGAGCATCTTTGCGCACTCGTTATAGCATTCGTCCGTTTCCCGCTTCTCCGCCCATACAGGCGGGAGGGGCTCGGATGATATCGACAGGGATGGTTTTCCAGATTGGTGGGATCGGTGGGCGATGGTCTCGCGTGGGTGGTATGCTCCTCGGACTAACTTGACACCAAGGGAATAGTTGCCGGCCTTGGCGTCTTTGAAGGATTGTCCAAGGTATGATTGTGTCCTTTCGAATATGAATGAGTCATAGATAGTGGCCGATGAGGGACTGTCTACCTTCTTAGATACGCCTGGAAGGTCCCGTAGATTAACGGTTGTACATCATTCGATCCTCCCAGTTTGTTGAACTCCCGCATAAGAGCTAGCTGGAGAGCGTCGATGGCAGGTTGATACCAGCTGGATTATCCATAATAATCAGTAAGTAAATCGCTCTGAACGTCAACGGTTAAACATGCCTGTATTCCGCATCGATAATAATCTTGATACCTCTTTCCTTAGCGCGCTTGCAGATCCGATTGAGATCACCGTGCAGCTCTCGGAGGGATTTGATGTCATCTTCAGTCAGATCGCTCTTGATGGAACCAATCGGAGCATAGAGAATGTCAAGGTCGCTAGCGTGGGGGCAACCGGGAAACGGAACGGAAGATTTGGGCCGTGACGCAAGGAGAGCCGTTGAGTAGTGAAGTAAGGCATTGGCGTCTGGAAGCAAAGCGCTCTACACATAATTAGTCTAATATTCCATCATTCATGGGTGAACGAACCAATTTGATTGCCACCCAAGTCCTTCGGCCTGCCGTCGCGTCTGCAACTATGCCATCCTCAAAATCGGCCGCAACGTCGATACAATGCACCATCTCGTTTACTATCCGTTTATGCACAGGCTGAGAGACCTTCCTTGGAGACGCCGCTGCTGCTGTTGCCTCGTGTTCGTCGACCTCAACGGAATAAGCAAACAATGCTCCCTTGTTGGCCGAACGAAGGTTCTTCAGCAGCGGGAGTGTCTGTAAAGCAGTATCGCCTCCGACGAACTAACCGCCTAGAGTGAATAGATGAAAGCAACCAAATAGAAAATGTCAGTACCTGATCGAAGAAAGTAATTCTGACCAAAGCCTCTGTTACTTGCTTGACACCGGGGATGCTCGTGAGCACATCTAGCATCGTGGGAGAGAGATCGATCAAGACCGGGAACGAGCACATCGTGTAGACAATGTAGGATCGAACTAATTCCCGTAGTGGCGTACTTGCTTTGCTGTTCGTGGAATCGTCGTAATCGCTATCGGCGTGTATAGGAGACGTAGATAGCCCCAAGCCGGTAGCTAGCAATATACCCCCAGATATTGCACCAATCCTCAAGCGAGAGGTCCTGAGGGACGCCCTGGAGCTGAATAGCCGCGGTCCATGGGCGCTCTGAATAGCCCCTTGCCCCAATCTCGCCCCAAAGCATCGAGCAAGGATACCTAAAGACATGGAAGAGAAATCGCAAGATCCGAAATGGGCTCGAAGTGGTGGTAGTCACTGGACAAGAAAAGAACGCCTCGGCGACGCTTATAGCACGGTTCATGGTCCGAAACTCTTCGGAGTATTGGCCCCTGTCTATCTTTCGTTCCAGATACGATAAGAGGAAAACTCCGCCTTACACTTCATTAAGAACATGGGCACCCGTGTATTTTGCAATACCCTTCTTTCTTCCTCAAAAGGTGACATTTTATTGACCTGGAACATGCAGACTGACGTACAATTTCATTCATCCGACAGCGTACACTTCAGACATCTTCCCAACCAGAGCTAGGAAATGTTCGGCCGGCACAAGCATCGTTCTTCCTCGCGTATCTAGTCCGAAGGATTCTTTATCGCGAGGCTCAGTAGGCGACGTTGAGAAGGCATAGTCGACCGCATGTATGGAGGCCTAATGATTTAAGATATCGGAACCTATGCTTCGGATTAATGAAAATGGCCTCACCTGCCTGATATATTCGTCTTCTGGGTGGAACGGGTAGATACCATCTGCAGGGCGGGCGAACGTCGGAGCTGGAGCTTTTTTCGTCCTTTTTGTTTTGTGTGGTTTGGTCTGGGTGGAAGACAGCATTGCTTCTTCGTCCTCCGAAAGATGGTATGTCCGCGATACGAAGATAAGGTGCGAAAACGTGTAAGGTTCGTTCTGCCGCGGTCAGCAAAAATGCTCAACATAACGACGTAAAAAGACACACATCATCGATCGCCCATTTCATCTCGTCCATCAACATGCGGTACATGGGAGGGACTACTTGGACAGGCATATTGATGAGCCGCTCGCACAGCACGAAGCCAACGTGCGACTCTGTCTGCGAGAAGAGGCCTTGCAGGGTAGCATGGAAAGCCGGGTCTGATGAGGACTTGTCCAAGATATAATGTGCCAGAGCCTTGATAGAGGGGTGGTCCTGTTCCTTCAAGGTCAGCGAAATATCGACGAGAAACGCTATACCACGCACTTTATGTTTATGCATATTCAGCACCGTCAGCAGCGCATAAGGATCACTCTCCATTCCATCAGTTTTTATCGTCGTCCCCACCCTAGGCTGGCTCAGGATCAGCTCCGTGAGCTCGTGCGTATGAAAAAGGTCGGCATCGCGCTGGAAAAGCTGGCCAACGAGCCTCTTCAAGGCATGGTAGTCCACGTTGGGATTTGGATCGAAAAAGTCAAAGTCGACGTCGATCAGGCTCTACTGAGGACGCTGAGTGAGAAAAATGGCTGCTGGTGGGCAGGAAGAGACCTACGACGTCGGAGTCAGAGTCAGAGTCGTCGTTTTTCTTGTCCTGTTTCCGCTTGGACATCGTAGTAAGCAGTTGGATAATGGATTAGTGAGCAATACCTTCTAAGCGTTGGATTAGTAACATTTTTCTGTGGCGTCAACCGTGTTGATAGTTGTTGTGGTATATGGGTCCACCGCGCCTGCGCAATATGTACAATTTTCTCGTGGTATAATAAAAGATAATAGATAAACTCTACAACTCAATGGCTCCTGGGTGTGTATACCTTCTAGGTCCCCGCTTTCTCCAGTGTGCAACAGTACTTTCCTGTCATGTAGTGAGTATTATTCCTAATGCAACCTCTGTGACCGCTTCACCTTGGAATTTACACTGGTCTCAGAGGCAGCATCGAAACGCGTAGTATTCATCATCCGGCGATAGGAATAGCGCGCATTCAAGCTGATTACTATGAGCGGATAAAGGCTAATCATACAAAGAGTCCCACTTACGACGAAAGCAATGCGTTGGAGTACACTGGGAGCATGTTAGACTATGTGAGAAGACAGTCTGTGTGTGACTTACATTTAGCCAAGACGATATACACCCCAATCCAGGCAACTGTCAGGGAGGATTAGTCCAAGAAAGTAAACTCATCACAGAGTAGAACTCGCAGGTATCTTGCATCGTCTGAAACTGCAGCAAACAAATTAATCACTAAATCAAGGCGCAGCCATAGAAAAATCAACATACACAGATCAGAACTGTTACTGAGGCCAGGCTGTGTCCTCCATCAGTCGAATGAACTGAGAATCAACCATCGCAAAACCGTACCTAGTAATCAACCCCGTCTCTGTCCAGACGTATACATCAGCATCAGAAGCACCCCCACGAGTCCAAGCAACAACATACGCAACGAACGCAAGAATATCCCATTCAACACCCCTCCTGATCTGAACGATTCATCAGCACTCAGTCCCCGCATCTCCCCCGCACGTACGTTTCCATGACCAGCGGAGAAGCCAGCTTATTGACATGATAGCACAGCGTACAAGCGATCGTCACATCCGCTAGGGCGCCTACAGCGAAGGCAGTGGTGAGGAGCCAGTCCCAATCCCGCTGGAACACCAGAAACGCAGGCTCCTGAGGCACATCGCGGAATGCGTGGTACCCCAAGAACAACCCTGCGCTCACACGAAAGGTCGAGAGCAGGCTCGTTAAGCCGGTAGTGTATACGTTGCCTGAGAGACGGTAGATGCGAAAGCAAAACAACCCCTGCGTACTTGGATGAGCGCTAATGGAAGAGAAGGAACAAAAGTAGCGGGTACCTGGACTAGTACCGTCGACAGAGGCTCGATGATGGCCACGGAAGCCAGGAAATAGGAACTTCGCGGTTTGCGAGAGTCTGAGATGTCCGCGATGATGACGGTAAAATAGTATATCGATAGAAAAGAGCATATTGAGTGCACAACTTCCAGAGTCCTATGCGCAAATTAGATCTTGCATTCGCTGTATTTCGAATCTAACGTACAAAACGAGAGTAACCTATTCGTGTTCAGTAACGTGTATCCCGAAAACCCAGTAAACTCACGAGAAGCTTGAACAACCAAAAGTCTCTTCTGCACCGACGAAAGTAGACGGAGCCTTGGACTACAGCAGCACCTAACAGAATGAGATTGAAGAACACGCCGATCTCAAGGGAACCGACAATCTGATTGGACTCGACAGGGATGTTGGGAGGTTGCATAGCAAAGACGAACAGAGAAAGGACTCTGTGCCAGGCGAACTTTCTTATGTATCTATAGCAGTCGCCAGACATCAGATGGCGGCGGAGGACTACCCTTACATGAACGACCGCCTCAGCCGCGACGCATAACATTCACTGATGCGGAGATTTCATTACAGCACTACAGTAACAATAGACTATAATTGTACCGGGTAAACCTATGAAGAGGTTATTATCAGCCAAACCATTCAATCGTCGGGCGAGAAGAATGTAAGCATGATATATGTATGATCAGAGAAGCCGATGTTTTCTTTCCCATGATCGGTAACTGAACACGACAACCAGGAGAGCCATTCCATAACGGAACAGCCGCACTCTCACCTGAAAACCAGGTAAGAGGGCCGTCGTATCCAGTTCCCAAAAAGGTATTCAAAGAATGGATGAACTTGTTTTCTTCCTCCAAAAAGAAACGGACAGATGAGATACTCACAACATTCATCCCTTCAATTGACCCACCAACAAACCTGGCAAAGATATAAGTTAGCAACATCCGATCGAAAAGGCGAACAGTCGAGGAGAATCAGAAAATGTTTTTGGTAAATTGGTTGTCCACCAGAGGTTGATTGCTCTCATTCGGAAGCAGAACTGAATGTATCATCACTCGATGGAAGAAGAAATAAATACTGACCTGTTCAACATCAAGGCCAGACATCTCTGTTCCGTCGGAATGCCTGTAAAATGTCGTTAGTAAGGAGTGAAAGGAAGCGCATAAACAGCGAGAGGAAAAGAAAGTTTCAGACGAGATAAAATTGTCCTTCATATGCGTTCGGACATATGCTTGTTATTAAAAAATGGAACATCACAATGAAGGGGAACACGGCCATCTCGGACTCACCTAACCTAGTCATCGGAGCCATATCCAGACCCCCGAGGCCTGATTCCATCGTCAGCTCTACAATCCCCATACAAAGAATAAAACATTCAGAGGGTGGTGTGTGTTAGCTTCGGGGCCCATGTCATTGTCGCCCGCTAACGCATATCATCCACGCAGTCACCTGGCAGAAACAGACTTACGGGCTACCTGAAGCAAAAAAAAAAAAACAGAATCAGCAAAAAGAACTGTGAGAAAAAGGTTATAGGTAAAAAGCGGTAGATCAGTTGGTGATGCATGTTGCGAGTAAGGATCATCGAGAATCGTCACCAACTCGAAAAGATGGATAGATATCATCAAGGAGCTGTGTCAAAGAATCAGAAACTTACTATGGGAAAACTGGGAGACACAGTCGGGTAGCACGGATGAGAAACATGAACGTTGAATGTAAAGCGGAAGAAAAACTTTTTGTGTGGACGAAGGGATTTAAAGCGCCGCTTCGGAGATTGAAATTTGGATGGCTTGCACAGCCACCAATAGCACTCTAACCGTGTGAAAGGGCGAACAAAATCCATCATAAAAATGATATGTACAATACAATCAGTTCTCTGCGAATTATAAGATGACGGGCTAAAAGGATAAGACACATCTCGAGACAAAGATACACAGGTCCAGAACCTAAAATAAAGGCTCCATTAATCAACTCGTCGTCGTCGGATTATCCACAGATGACCCAGCCAGCTGTGCCGCTAACCCTTCGACAGCTTCGTCTCCCTCTGGAATCCTATTCTCTTTTCCGTCCAAGACGCCCTGTATCAAACTCATGGTACTCTCCATACTTCTACGCCTGTTACTGGGACTCGTCATTGTCGTGCCCAAGCTCGCCTGTCGACCATGGCCCCTCCTAAACGGAGCAGCAGAGGGCGACGTCGGCGAGCCAGGAGAGGCCATCGGGGAATACGCAGGTGAGGCTGAGTTGGTGCGTTGATGTGTTGGTGTAATCGTGCCATTGGAAATCGCTGCCTCGATACCCGCTGCCACGCCGTTGGCGGCAACTGGCGTGCTTGGCGTGTCATCGTGCTCTGAGGGCGTGGTAGGAACAGAGTTTAGAATGGCCTTGCCTTCGTCTGAATCGGCGTCATAAAGGTCGGGAGGAAGACGTTCGTTCTCAATATCGGACTTCCGCCTAAGAATGGGACGTCAGTTTCATGGAGAATGTGCAAATAGCGGAAGACTAACGCGTCGTCGAAACTGCTGATAGCCTCTTTGATGCCTTCCGACCCTGACGCAAGCGTTCCATAAGGGAGGGTATTCGAGCCAGACACGCTCTTGAGTTCTGAAACCTTTTCGGATTCCTCCCTGTAATCAGGTATTAATATAAAAGCAGCCATAGTCACTCTCGCCCACTGACCGGAGAAGTGCGAATACGCGAGCCATCCGACCAACGGCCATAATCTTGCTCTTGATAGCCTTCCTCCGTTCCATAGAATCCTCAGAGGCGATAGATACCGGCGATACGATTGACTCCTCGTCACTCTCCTCTAATTCTTCCTTTGTGCACGTGTTTAATACAGCGACGAGCATGTCAGTAACTGTAAATGGATTAGATATGCACATAAGAATCTACAAAAACGCGCACTCTTTTCACCGACGAACGGTAGACTCCAAGTAAAGACGTCCATGAAGTTCGGTAGCCAGTATGGATGAGGAGTGCAGTTGAACTGCCGGATATTCATAACATTGCTTTCATACTTTAGCACGGCGGCTTTGTTATTGTAGACATCGAGGTAATTCGGGGCAGAGAAGATGGTCATAACTGATGGGAACCCTGTCGTTTTCGTTTTGCGATACATCCGATACCTACATAACGTGAACGTCAGATAGTGCAAGGGAAAATGACAAAGAGGACAAACCCAGCATCTTGTGCTTCGTGCGCCCGAATTATGGATAACAGATTGTTCCGCTCGAGGAACTGACAGGCGGCGGCATACCTAGACAAGAGCTCACATGAGACACCGGAAATTGGCGGACAGACAGACAGACATACGTAAAGAAATATGAGCAACCCCGGACATGGTTGTGGACGAAGCTATCCGATATCTTCTCCGTGCCAAAGTCTTCGACAGGATCAGCCCAAAGAATATCGCACATCAGTCCATGTGTGGGCGGCTCTCGGAAACGATCAAGCTGTGATGGCATAAGATGAGTGGTCAACGACGGCGAGAGTAAACTCACAGCACGAATATCATCCAACGTGTTGAGTTCGGGGGACAGACCACCATGGATACACAGGAACTGTTTGTTCATGACCGCTGCCAGGGGCAGGGCACAAAAGGACTCCATGCAGGCGTCATAAATACGCTCAGAGTACTTGTGCTTGCACTCGAGCTTGAAGGTGAAGTAGTCGGTGAGATGTCGACATTCATGGTTTCCCCGGAGCAGGAAGAGCGTGTTGGGGTACCATATTTTGAGGGACCAGAGATAGAGAACACACTACGAAGATTTGTCGGCCATCAGGAGTAGGGCAGGGACAGCCATTGCGCACCTCGATACTAAAGTACCCTCTGTCCACGTAGTCGCCCAAGAAGAGATATCGTGTGTCCGCTGGACTGCCTCCGACTTCAAAGAGCTTCATCAAGTCGTACTGGCAGCAGAGAGCGATGAGTGCTGATCACGACACTCAAAAGCGGTACTCACATATTGGCCGTGTATATCGCCACAGACTGTTGTTGAGATCCGTCAGTGGTTGAGGCCCAGGCAGACGAGCAGCACACACCGGTTATTGGGGCATCGACATTGAGGACATTGGGCTCCCTCCGAAGGACGTCAGTTCCCTTCTCCAATATCCACATTGCCTGCTCCTCGCTCAGCCGCCCTTCACGATAAAAGTGGTTCTTGAGGAAGGCGACATCAGGTTTTGAACGATCTCTGCCGCCGTTCGCGAAGAATTGCTCTGGTGTGGGGATCTGCATAGCTGGTGCTTGGACCTGGGTACGGCAGTGTTAGTGCTGAGCGACAGCGACGACGGCCTCGCCAGGATCACTGGCTGTACTACGCACATCTTTGATAACCCGCTCCTGAGTGCTGACAATATTCCCATCCTCCAGTTTGTGTTGGGTAAAGTCGATCTCTGGCAGCGGCCCCTTGTCAGAGATTTGCTCTATCGCCCGCGCCATGTGGGTACTCATCGTGCCAGAGGTCGTTACGGCGTCGTGGACAGGGAAGGAAAAGGTGGAGGTGAGGGTCGAAGAAGAGTCGTGACGCCGGGTGGCGATCCAGATTCAGAGGCAAAGGGCATGGCACAGCTTTGGCTGACAGCTTATTTACAGCACTTACATCTATCGTGTGCATGCTCAGCAAACTGTGTATAAATTATTGTATCTACAGCCATTCTACGACCCGAAATATATTGCTAAGACGTGCTTGGCGACATTGAAACCGAGTAGAGATATTATGTATGCTGTGAATAACGGCAATAACGGGGACAGGAGAAGCTCGGACCGAACCAGGAAGGGTAATGCTGTGGAACCGAAGGTGAGAAATTCGCAACAGCGCAATATTCGTAACGAACCATTTAGTCCGAGGTATATCCCATAGGTGTACTGCGCGAAACTGCATAGCAATGATCAGGACAGCCATAAAAGAAGAACTATAGGCACCCACGCGGCAAGGTAGAGCGTGTTGCCGACCCAAAGGCACACCCAATTGTCTTTGAGAACGATAGGAAGTAGAAACAGCTGAGCAAGGTAGAGCGCAAGATACAGCGGGAAAAAAGCGTTCGTGTGGACGTCAAATGCATAGGCCCACTCTACGAAGGAATCTGCCGGCGTTGAATGCGAAGGTGGAGACAGCAACAGTCGATTAGACGTGACCCTAGACGGCATCAGCGAAGCACGGATAATGTACCAACGGTCATACCAAAGTAACGTGGCTATTACAATGCCAGTCAACAGATAATCCCGGGCTATCATAAGGAAAGCCAACTGAATGGCTTCAAAGATAGTGTAAGAGTACACAACAGCCCATGCCACGGCGGAAACTGGGAAAACAAGTTAGACAAGCCACGGTCATGCGCACCCGTTCACGCACCACAGAGACATGCACCGATGAGGACCAGCATCGCAGGATCGTCTCGCGCCCAGGTATTTTTCGTTTCTGCACCCAATATTCCATGAATACGATAAATAGCCGTGCATTGAATGCGTACGTTTATGGAAGTACACGTTCCGATACCTTGGAATAGGTCAGACCGTGAATCAGCCGCATACAGACTTGAAGCTCACACTTACACTCTCCGGGGTGCCAGACACAGGTATGTGAGCTGCCAGGCTGCCAGCTCAAAGTCCTACAGCAAAGTCAGAGTAGAGCACTGCGCACGACGTAGAAAACGCGGACCATCTGCTGGAACCGGTGCAGTCGCCTGAATATTATGGGGACACGGTGGGATATCGAGCTAGATGGACGGCTAGCAGACGGTCCCTGCTGGCCATTGTAGGTAGGGAGCTCCATTAATGTCAAGGCTAGAGACGGCCTCGTCGAAACGGGCTACTGCCAAATTGAAGCGGAGATCCAAATCCCGCCCTGATATTTGGCCGGAGTTTCAAATTGCTTTCATTGCCCTCCCCATCGAGTACCGCAGAGGCGCCCTGATCCTCTCTCTATTGCCGTCCTTGCTATGATGGAACACGACATCGAGGTCGACTATGACTATGCCGACGAGGACGAGACCGGTCTTGCAGACCATTCTCGCAAGTCGTCGCGCCCAGGGGACGTTGACGACGACGAAGACGCCGTCTCTCTAGGGCCCGACGAGGACGAACCCGGTTACTACCACAAAGATTCTTACCAGAATGATTCCTTTCCGTCGGGAGATGGGGACGTGGCCGACGTCAACGATGACGGCGCTGCTCCAGGCTCGACGCCACACTCAGCTCCCCAGCACAGACCACAGCCACTGACCAGGGAGAATTCAGTGAATTCTCCTAGAAACACCACTTCTCCTCAGCGCCATCATCTCATCCACGGTTTACCTCCAAAACCAGTAGTGGCCAATGTCCCTTTTTTGCATCCGTCACACCCTTCGCTCATCGAGGCCACTGCAATGTCGCGTTCTACCGCGAAAAATAAAACATCATCAGGTAACAATGGATTTGCGCCAAAACCACCTTCCTCTGTAGATGCGAAGGATTTACCGTTGGACTGGCAAATTCGCAACTCGCACAATGGTGATATGTATTACTACAATACCAAGACCCACATCTCTACCTGGGAGCGACCTGTAAGTTCGTTTCTTAATGATGGTACTTCCACTTACAACTTTTGTGTTACAGGCGCGAAATGGTTTACAAGATGACAAAATTTCTCAGCCCCTGCATTTCCCTACCTCCTCAAGCTCTGGACCCAAAGATCTTTCCTATGAGGATAGACATTATCGTCCGGGAGAGAACAGCGCACCTCCTGCAGATTCTCGTCCTCCTGTCTTGCCTCCATCAAACAGGAATGGTACTACTGATACATGGTTTGGTAGCGCTGTGGCTCCAAGCTATGACTCGCGCACACCGCCGGATTCTCCTCAACACAGAGACCGGTCCAGGTCACCACCGCCGATGCCGCAGCGTGGACGTCGTCGACGCCACCCTAATTACGATGGCGAAGTCGTCGACGATCGCGGCGACTCTCGTCGTCCGATGACCCCTCCTCGACGAACTGAGACAGATGCTCTTCAAGAGTCTAGGCGACAACATCGTGTGCATGACTATGAACTACTTCAAGTGCAACCTAAGTTTCCGATGGAGAGGGAGAAACTACCGGCGCGACAAGAGCCCTCTTCACGCAACAGCCGTGGTCATCCGCGGGAGCGGGAACCTCGTGATTCGCAGCCTCAAAATACCACTTCCAGTACGTTAATCCGCCTCATCATGCACCCTTCCCCCTTCTCCGTACCTGCATCTGTATGCGCTTGCGCTGTGACCCGCGTGTATGCTGTATTCGTGGGTGCGCTATCATGTTACGCATCGTTCCCGATCCCTTCCCCTCACTCTGCTGTTGCCGACATAAGGACGCTCATCATGGACTCCCTCTATTTCTTCCCTTTCACCCCCTCTTTTCTCGTCATGTATCCATTCCTCATGTATACTTTTTGTTCTCCCATATCCTCCTTCCTTTTAAACAGGACATAGATCGCCACCGCCTTCGTCGTTTGAACCGCCGCCGCCTTCGCAACGATCCTCCAAAAGGGATAGGCCGTCGCGCTTTGGTGGTCCTGTAGAGGCAACTCCTGGCCTCATGTCGCATCCTCCCCCGAGGATTGCTGACCCGCCTGAGCTCGTGCCGTTTTCTAACGGGCCCAAGGGACCACCGAGGCACAGCAGTGCCCCTCGTTCCACTTCGTCGCCTCCCGCCACAGAACAACCCAGCTCAGCAGCACGTATGTCAGCCCACATGTCCGCATCTTCTCCTCTCATTTCTCCGTGATAGGACGAAGACCGCCCCTTCCTCCTCAGGAGATGAGTTTCCGTGAAACATCTACCAAGGCCAAGGTTCCTCCGCCTCCGGCATCTGTACCACCTACGACCAATGAATTACCGCCATGGATTGACAGGAATTCAAGTCTACCACCTTCTGGGCCGCGTGCGGCCAAACGCAACAGGCAGGTCTCGACGAGTGGGGATGTTTTTGACGATTTGGCTTCGACTTCTCCTTCTTCTAGGGCGCATCCACTTCCTGCAAACGGATATGGTAGAGAAAGCCGGGACAATGCTGTAGAAAATGCTGGTAACCCCCTTCCGAAGGGTCCACGAGCGCTACGCCCGCCTACGTCTGAATCTGCTCCTCCTCCTCCGAACCAAGGATGGACCAGAGAGCGGTCTCCGCCTAGTTCATTTGGTACTGAAGGTCATATGAGAGGCTTTGAAGAACAGGGTCGAGGGTCAATGTATCCTCATCCAATGGAACGAGGACAGGTATGCACCGGTGCATAGGTCATCTCGAACGTTGACTGATAGTCATTAGGGACGGCCTCCACGTGGTCGCGGAGAGTTTTCCCGGCCTACCTTGTCTGGGACTAACAGTCTTCCCCTTGGAAGTAGGAAGACTCTTGGTGGGCCTCCGCCATCATCTTCTGGAGGGGATGTACCTGTATCGTCTGGGAAGTTTTCGGACTCTCGTCCCCCAGATGGAGGACCTCCGACGAGGAAACCAAGAAATTCGCTCGGCCCGCCGGATGTTAGTCAGCTTTTCTTTGGTTTTGGTGTCGTGTTGACTTTTTGTTTTGCAGTCTCGGATGCACATGGAGAGTGAAGTCAACCCTCGACACAGAATGTCGGATAATGGCTATCCTCATAGAATGAGGAAAGAAGAGGTACGGCGAATTGCCATTGGTGTCAGTGGCATATGTTGACGTTCGGATAGCCTCGCATGTCACCTCAAGAGCCTCCTCCAAACGTTTGTTCATCGAATCACTCTTCTTGCATGCCGTTACTGACATCCTTGCAGTTCCAGCGATACGTCCCACCTTCTTCTGAACGGCGTAGAGATACACCTCCGCCTCGTCAGTATAATCGCAGAGACAGCCCAGTGACTCCACCTCCTCTGTCGAGAGAACCCTCGCTACCTCAGTCGTGGGAAGGTTCTCGGGGTCCAGTGCGGTACGAGAAGGAACGAGAGGGTGGGCGAAGAGAGCGGTTCAGAGACAGGGACGATCGAGTGCCCCCGCCTCCTGCACCGCCTGTTGAGGAGCCTGCACGGAATGGCATCGAACGGGAGAGGGAGAGGGAAAGACCTGTCAGCCCTAGTACCTCCCGTCTACCTCCTGGGCACGGTCTTCCTAACAAGCCGGAGGGACTACCGCCTCGACCGAGACGTGATGATATGGACATTGACGACGGGCGGTATCGGAGGGACGGGTTTGAGGAGCGACCGCCGCTGAGACGCGGTGGTACGGGTACGCTGCTGTCTCGTCTTGGTGGAGGTGGGGGCATCGAGGCTGGCATGAAAAGAGATAGAGATGAGCTCGGAGACCCGGCTGACGATGATTCGAAGAAGAGACGGAGAAGTCACAAATCGAGGAGGGGTGGTAATGGTGGTGTTAAGATGAGGGCCTAGTTTTCTTGGTCGGGCGTGTGCGTACAAAATACTATTGGTACATATGAGAGAAGTCGCTTTTTTTTACCTACATTATAGCATGTGTTTTTTTGTTGTCGAAGGTTTGGTTTGGATCGCCAATTTTCATGAGCTGTTTGCTACGAAAACCCTACTCTAGCATCACCCCTCTTCCAAGGCATCTTTACCGGCACTTCATGCTCGTTCACCTTGAGTTTCTTAATCACAATAAAGGAAGAGCAGTTTCTCTGTCGTACCGCGACCGATGACTGAACCCCTTTATGTAGAGAAACGCTAGAAACGACATTTGGGTCTCTTCGGCCATGCGCTGATTTTCCTTGCATGAAGACTCAGCGAGCGGCGAGAACATGCTATCCCCTACACCGTTCAAGCCTCACCAAATATTCCATTTGAATATTGTATTTGAAACCTCATTTTACACAGTAAATTATGGACGTTGACTTGGGACCTTCTTGTTCGCCCTTAAAAATCTAAGACTTTCAAGTTATGCACGTGACTAGAGAATCGGTGGCCACGGCGGCAACGTTGAAGACTCGATTTCATTCTGAACTTTGAACTATCATCATGACTAACCTCGACATCGTTGACGATGACGTGATGTCCGTAATCCTCAGTTTCGTTGAACCAGATGTTCTACAACCAAGTCTTTACCTAGTAGCTCGGAGTCTTAAGGCATTAGCGTCGGTGTCTTGGCGGTTTCGCCGTCTCTGTCTACCTTGGCTGTACCGTGATGTCGCATGGTTCTGGAAGGACGTAGATGGGCATTTCCAATTTATTCCAGAATCTCTATGGATTTATGTCAGGTATGTCTACATACGCCCTTTTGTTAAAAACATTACTCATGAACTGATAGGAAATTCCGGCTAACGGGGAGCTCGCGCCGATATCCGCACATCCCAAGGAGAAGGGATGTGTTCCTCGACAGCGAACACCTGGCATCCAGAGTGTTGGCAGAACAGTTGGCAGTGGCCATCCCCCGCATGACGGGCCTCCGGGAATTTTGTTTCGATCTCGAAGCCACGTATTGGCCGGGACCCTGGCAGTCGCTCCTTGAGTCCATTGCTCTCTCTCGAACCCTCGAGTCGTTAGAGATAAATGGACAATGGCGCTGCCAATGGGAAGCACTTCTCCCGTTAAGCATGAACCAAGTTCCTATTCGACGTTTTCGATATTTACCCTACCTGTCGACTCTAAGTCGCCTTGACCATCAGGTTGCAGTTCAAGGCATGCGAGACGTGGAAGAACGTCAGGTGGAAGCACATAACCTTCGTCTCCTCTTGAGCAGTTTCTGCGAGACTCTGAACATCTTGGAGATTCCTGCGGAGCTCGCCAACGACCTCTCCCTTTCATTTCCGAGTTTGACGGAATTGACCATGTGTGGTCATAGCCCTTTGCCGGTGCTTTCCTCCTCATTATGGAGTGAAATCGTTCCGGAAGCAACCCTTCGGGTGCTTGATTTTGGCGTTGTACGATCTTCCGGTGCTCATATGTCTTCGGGCCAAGTTTCATTGCTCGCCCGCAACCTATCCCATCTGCACACTTTGATCCTGTCCAACGCTCTGCCGAATGATGCTATCTTTCGTGCATTACCGAGCGAACTCTCTCACCTGTCATTGAATCCCTATCCGCTACCATATCCTCGTCCCGAAGCAAGAATACCTGTAAAAATAATGCCGGGAGCTGCTTTAGTCAGGATTTTGACTATTGGCAAGTTCGCAAACCTCAAAACACTCAGTATTTCATACAGATGGGATTCAAATGAATCCGATATTTCACTCATCAATTCCCTTCACGATATATGTCCGCAGCTAGTTCATCTGGAGTTCAGTCGTTATGGTACACAGCCTGGGGGGGACCCGCTTGATGTTCTGGTCAGCTTCTGGTTTTTCTCACCTTCTCAACCAACCCTTACCAATTTTTATCCAAGATATTGCTACAAACATCGTTGCGTCGTAGTGTTCACCTAAGAACCTTACGTCTGAATCTGGAAAATGCCCCCGCTAGTCTCTCCCTTTTCGAATCCCTTCATGCCAATGACCGCTCAGCCAAACGACATAGTCTTCTGCGCGATATAGCTATCGGCAGTACGCGCCTCCATTCCATATCATATCTGCTTTTGGACTTTCCATTCAAGTGCAGTTTTGATTGGGTGTGGGTTACGTGGGATGTCCGGGATAATGACAGTGTTCGCCTCAACTTTTGATAGGTGGGTGACACCCGCTACAAACCCGCTAGGCATATCGACTTGATATATCCCTTGGATAGACTTGGCTTACGGGGCATTGGATCGAGGTAGGCTATGAGGTTCAACTCGATTGTCGTGGGGATGTCGAAAATATACGACCTCGTGCTAATTCGTTCAAATCGTGTAGGATATTTTCACGATGTGATGGTCCCGACGTCGATGAAGGTCCTGGATAGCCATGTAGCGATAGTCAATTCGATATAGCCTCGGTGACAATACGAAGCTGTACGGCGACTACGCTTTAAAATCAACTTGAACTGCCATTAGTACATTCAATCCCGGATTCGTAAATGTATTCGGTGTGTAGCCTGGGAGATACATTATCTGAACAGCAAAACTCGGTGCGTTTAAGCTTAATACACAAGATGCATATTTTTGGGTTCAGGTATATGCTTCACTCTCGCCGCTCTCTTCTTCACCGGTCCCAGTGTCCTCGCTTCCCTCTCCACTGCCTCTCAAAGGGTTCTCCTCATTCTCTCCCGTGTCATACGAAGTCTCTTCACCGTCTCCATTGGAGTATTGATCTTCTCCTTCGCCGTCTTCGTCGTATGCTGTATCTTCATCTGGAGGATCAGACGAGTCCGAGTCGCCAGTTGGCTCCTCTGTAGGATACGGTCCAGTTTCGGTATCCGTAGGATAAGGGTAGTCTGAAGAATCAGTGTACGGATCATCTGCCACCACGTACTTATCAGTATCAGAAGGAGAAGGAGAAGTGGTGCTCACCAAGGGAGGACGTGGGGGTTTCCGAGACGGGTCTTCTTGTTGTGGTCGTAGGCGAATGGCTTGTCGTCCTTGGCCTCGTAGATGTCCCGGTCAATGTTGTACGGTTGGGAGTTTTAGTGCTAGTCCGCGGTGTCGTGGGAGTCTTCGTGCTTGTCGTCGGGATCCTTGTGCTTGTCGCCGTCGGAATCCTCGTGCTTGTTGTGGTAACCGTCTTTGGCGTGGTCGATGGTTTGGGGTGCTTCTTGCGACCAACCTTCCCAAGAGGACTGCCACCGGCCTTCCCCAGTAGTCCCAACTTCTCTCCCCGCGGGACTAATGGGGCAGCAGCTGCAGTGGGGTGGTATGTGATCACCTCCACCGAACGCGTGATGGAACCATCTTGCACCGTACTATTGAGTTCAGTACTAGTGATATTTGTTAGGGGGGCACCGTGGACGACCACTAAGAGCGCCAGAAAGGTGAGAGGGAGGAGGTTAGAGTTGATGAGAGTCATTTTTACGGATTGGACGAGCAGCTGATGTGACCTTCAAATAAATGGTTCGGTTGACTGTTTTATGTGGAAAAAAGATGGTGAAGGATTACCAGCACAGTAGAGATGTTGGAGTGCACCAGGCAGGCGTTTCAAGCGACCTGTACGTCCAATCAATGGTGTTAGCACATAGCCAGAAAGGAACGTCGGCTTTAGGGCTTACCGGCGCTTGACTTGTACCGGGAAGGGAGGTGGTATATTCAAACTGCGAGCATGAGGGATTATATAGGAAGACGCTTATCGACGTTCCTTCCTTGGCCGGGCGTAATCATACAACAATTCAACGACGCTAGGACACGTCCCGCGGTGAATCGCTTCTGCGTCCAAGGCGATTGTCGATATGCCTATTCTTTAACAGCCATTGGCGGGTTGGGAAAAGACTTGAACGCAACGCATAATTATAGAACTTCACGGTCTGTGCGACTATAACACAGCTGCATGGATAATTACCAGTCGCGATCCAAGTTGTAGGATCTGTTATATCGGAACAGCGGGTCAGGGTTTACGTGTATGTTTTCAGAAGGAGACTCTGAAGAAGTGCCTACAAACCGCAGCACTGAGCAGTCGGATCGATATCAACCGCAAGCCGTAAAAATCGTCTCATCTCACTTGGAGCTGGAATGGGTTTCCCGTGTTCTGCACAGCCTGAACTCCCATTCAGTTCGCCGCCAATTGGGGTTGGTACAACCGTGACACCCGTAGACCAACCAGTGAGATAAATAGTGAGCCATCGGTAGAGACAGTCGTCGCCCAGGTCACTGAGACCGATCACGGTGACTTATTAATTTGTTCACTGACACGCTGAAGCCACAGGAGCCTTTGGTAATCCTCCTAGCAGTAGACGGAGAAAACGATTATCCGGGAATCGAGATGAGCCTGCAGTTGACGTTGTCGACAACCACGGCCCGGCATTTGCCGACATGCCTTGCAAGTGACTATCCCTCAAATAAATATGCATAGACGATGCTATGAGATGGATACGAACATATCCGCCAAAAATAAGGAATGATAAATTACTTGAAAAAGTCGGCCAGACGGACAGCCTCAACGGGGGTAAGCATTCGCTTCTTACGCTTGTACATTGGGGACATTTCTTCCCACTTCACCTTCTGTTCACCACGGTTCTCAAAGCTGAAAACCTGATGTCCTTCGCCCGGGTCGATAAGGTCGCCTTTGGAGTCCATCATGTCCACGATCCAAGATTTCAGCACGCTGGAAATATCTGCAAACGCCACATCGTCGAAGTAGCAGTGTATGTACCGAGCGTGGAGGAATTCAGTTGCATCTAAGGCCGTTCGTTCTTGTCGATTTCTAAATTCCACGAGCTCGTGCAGATCGTCGTAATCCTGTGCTTTCAGCTGACTGTCGCGCCCCCAGTCGATGATGCATTCGATCTTCATGATTATGAGGTCCAGAATGCTCGCATAGAGGGTGGAGGTGTCGGATACGTCGTTTATTGGACGCATGCTGGCGGTGGCGGGATGTTCGAGAGGCATCTACGAGTCGGTGAGTCAAGGCCCTGAGGACCGAAAGATCATCTTACTTGGGAGAACGGTCTAAAGTTGACTCGGACCCATGATCGCGGGTCTGGGTCTACGAATGATCCTCGGTAGATGAGGGTAGTCTGGTTACCCTTGAGGTGCCGATAATACTTCTCGGGATGATGGGCGAGGAGGAAATCCTGTACCAGTTCGGGTTCTGTGATGATAAAATCCAATCCCTAGCCCATGTCGGCGTCAGTCAGAGCAGGTGCGATGAAGAACAGGCCTACCGAAGTATCACGGAAGGAGTAGTTAAAATGCTTGCTAGTGGCATGACCGCCAATCAACTTTACCATGATCGTTGTATCTCGGATGAGAGTCAAGTCGTTGAGGAATTCCTGAGTAACGGATTCGAGTGTCTCGGGCTGGTTGTACGAGAAAGAATGCTGGGAATAAAAATTAGTTTTAATCGGTATACTAAGAAATATGGTTGGACTGTACGCGGTCGAGAATAGCAGATAGGGCTTGGGGAGAGAAAAAATCCGACATTTTCAAAAGGAAGGGTCTGAAGTTGAAGTCAAAGGGTCGGTTCAAGTGTGTCCAAGCATTCTAGGTTTATAAATAGCAGGCAGCCAGAACCCATTGAAGCAAGAACAATAGGCGGTACTAGTTGCCACAGAGAAAGCCACCCACGAGTACACTCGGCATTGTCGGTCTCTAGTATAAGACAAAGTAAATTCATTTCATCAATACTTAGTCCCGTGGGTGGTTATTGGCCGAGGAAAGTTATAATAAGGACATCAAAGCCCAGGTGGCTAAGAAAAGTGTATCAGTCATCTATTCATTTCCCTTTATAATCGTTTTACCGAGGGAATATTTTTAATGAGTTGATGGCGACACGACTCACGAGGCTCGAGGCTCTGTATATGATACGTGAGATTTATCTTTCTTCGCGGTACTATGCTGAGGGGAAAGTATCGGTACGTTTGCGATTCCATTTCGGACTTGTTTCGGAACACTGCATTTATGGGTTGTAGCCACGTCAACGGCGTCAACTGGAATAAATCTCCTATTGTCAGCTGTAAGGGGGGGAGGGGGGGTGGGGATACCCGCCCACCTATTACTCAGTAGCTGGAAGGAGAATGCGAACATCGGTTGGATCGAAAAGGGAAGGCGCATCGGTGCTTGCCGTGATTTGTCAATCAACCATGGCGACCTTTGCCAAGAAATCCTTCAATGCCTCTGTGTATGCTGCCTCCCGGCCAACGTACCCCAAGGCTCTATTCGACTATATCTTTGCGTATCACGAATCCGGTGTCGTTTCTAACCAACAACCAGTGTCTGCACCTCGCTACAAGCCTCGATGGGACCTTGCGGTGGATCTAGGATGCGGAACAGGTGGATTTTCTCTTGTTCACTCATGCTACTTGACTTAGGGTTACAGGTCAGGCTACAATTGAGCTTACCCCGTTCAAGAAGGTTGTCGGTGTCGAGCCCGGAGAGAAAATGCTGGACGCCGCGAGAAAGTATCTGAACGAGAGAATCGGTGACTCTGGTACGCTACAGCGCTTTCAGCAATGGCTTAGACTCGAGCCAGTCCTCGGCGGTTGATGACAGTCGATCAATTTGATCGATCATCCTCAACTGGCGGCGAGACTGGTTCGACTCCAAGTCCAGCAATGGCTTGGCTGATGGCAAAATCCAGAAGGATCCCGTTTCGAATTCGTCAACTCCAGTGCAGAGGATCTGTCCTTCCTCGCTCCTTCTACCGTGGATCTCGTCATCGCAGCACAAGCAGCTCATTGGTTCGACTACTCGAAGCTGTGGCCTGAGCTCGACCGTGTACTACGCCCAAGCGGCACAGTAGCTTTCTGGGTGTACTCAGAGTTCCGCTTGCCGGCGTATCCTTCTCTGACTCCTCTCATCGCCGACTACGCCCAAGGAACGGATCCTGCAACGTCTCTTGGCCCACACTGGCAGCGCCCAGGACGAACAATACTAGAGAACCATCTCCTTGACGTACCAGAGCCGTCGTGGGGGAAGACAGATCGAGTTTTCTTTACCGGTAGGCAACCTCTCCGTTCTTCGCTCATCTTGATCTATAACGGGGTTCAGGATCTCATTACCCGAACCTTCCTTCCCCGCTCCCGGTCATACTACGCACCAAGACAACATGGGGCGCCTTATTGACTTACTTCCGCTCGTGGAGCTCATTGCACACGTATCTAGAGCATGGTGGGGAGGGGATCGAGGTCGGATTTTGGAACGCGCTACGAGAGGGTTCGGCGAAGGAGGGAAACGCAGCGGTGGAGGAGTCTGACGAGCTCATGGTAGAGTGGCCGATAGGCATGATGCTCGTCAAGAAGGGAGAGAAATAAGGTAAGTCTTTTCTCAGAGAGACTGGACTGGACAGTGAACATCCCTTTTGATAGCGCTGCTCGGAAGTGAGCTGGGAGCTGGTATCGCCTCGTCCTTGGACCGTAATCATAACTTTGTAGTGCTTTACCACGGCTCACTTCATGAAATCTGTTATATGTACTCTGGAGGTGGGACGAAATGAGCCAGGACCTCTCATGCCTATGCGACGCGACGAACTAACCGCGATCAGATATACACTCTAACACACCCTCTTCCTTAGACTTCATGCGTGGCTTTCCTCAGCGATTATTGGGCTATCCCTTCAACATCGACAAATCGGGCCCCATAAAATTGTAAGTACCATCCGGGCACTTACAGTTTAGAGCGGGATTCCACGGCCTCAATCTTGTGATGAATCAAACTATGATCTTTCAGGGAAATTTTCGTTTCCATAACATTGGGTGCGAAGATAGATTTCGATGAAGATGTTCCTGGAAAGCTGGGAAAAGAGATGGCTCTGCTTGGTTTCCTTGATCGACTCGATGTTGAAATGCCCACGGTTTTGATAAATGGTATGTCGGTGATGGATGTTTTAACTGTGAAGGATACCTTCTACTTTGTTTAATAAACCTTTTTGAATACATACATACAGGGCACCTTATTGAGGACGTAAGGTCTGAAAGCTTGCGGGTCGGAGTCAGCTTATCAGCGATACCGTCGTGTTCTCCCAATCTGCGTGTAAGGTCATACCGAATGTGAGCAGAAGAAAACATTAGCTTCTGTGATCACTTACTAAGATTTTGGAAGGATCATCATGAAATGCCCATTGCCGCGTCTATCAAGTTTCCACTTGGGCCTCAGAGAAAGGTGGTTACTTCGCCGGTCCTGGTGCCACATGTGTATTACGCCAACATTACCATCATACGCAAGTCATACACGGAGGCAGCTGCAATAATGTTAACGTATTATGAAGCAGGTTGATTGATATTTGAAGTACGGTCGCGGCCGCGACTCACTTCGCGCGTTTGTTGAGCTTCAAGTCGCAATACGTTCCCTTAGTTCATATGGGTGAAAGTCTGTTGAATTGCACTCTTTGACCAGATGGCAAGCATGTGTTCGGAAGTATCTATGTCAAGGAATGCAGCACCCACGACATGAGTTCGAAAATAAATTGTACTAAATCTTACTAGCTAGAGCGTTATCCATTCCATATAACCCTTCGGTATCGGACCGCTCGGGAAAAGGAAGAACACAAGTTGTCCTTTCTTTTTACTACTTTTCGCGCGTTCTACCTCTCGTTTCCATTCAGTAGGATCGATAGAAGTCTCGTACTCCTTCACATGTCCCACCAATACCCTCAAGGGTGCAGATCGATAGTCCATGCAAGTTACTGGAGGGAGCCCGTCGTCGAAACCGAGCTTCGCATAAAAGTCATTCGTTGCTTTTTTAATCCGCCCTTCTTCGTGTCGCAGGTCAGTCAGCAGGACATGACGCAGGAACGGTTCGTCGCGTAGAACGACGTCTTCCGGATAGCCGTCTAATTCAAAGTTATCCTGTCAGTTGATGAAAACTATGAGGAAAAGGCAGACCGACTCCTTCGTCTGATCCTCTCTTGGCGACAAGAAGCCCGGTGAGTGTCACCTGCTGCCTTTTGACAACTCCGAGAGCAGAAAGTCAGTCCACATCCGCTGCAGCGGTGGAGTGCTGCATCCATATTTCCCGTTTCGTCGACTGATTCGCACTACAGAAATTGGGAGCAGGAGTGAGATGAAAGAAGAGCTGTAGAAATGCAAAATGTACCTCTTTGTTCATGCAAAAGTTTGGCTTGCAGTCCCCATGTAGCCTGGTCCGGGTCTCCCAGCGATGATTGGCGGCATCCAGCAGCGTAGTCCATGATTTAGCCAGCTTGTTGGGAAAGCCAGGCGAGTCGATCACGGATATATCTATCTTCCTCAATGATTTCCGAACCTGTCGCAGAACAGTCCGCCAGATAAGGTTGGTTGTGATGACGTGGAGAGTTTGTGAAAGGCCGTGGCAAAGGTACGCAGGTGGGTTGATTAGGCAACACTTCAATACAGACGAGAGGAAATGGGTATGTTTTAGTGCTTGAACTATCCAGCGAGGTCCCTGTAATAACGCCAATTGAATGCAAAATAAGCACTTCATGATAACTCCGACTCTGTCGGGGTATTTCCCTTCCATGGCGGTCTGCCGGTGAGCCTCGACAGCGCGTGAAAGGATATAACACAGCCATGGAGTTGACTTGGCCAAACGGAACGACAATCCCAGTGAAGAATCTTCATCTAATAGGACGCTCATCATCGACACATCGTCTCTTATGACATCCCAAGGAATATCCATGCAATCAATATCGCAGATAAGTCGGGATAACACCGAAGTGAGTCGTGGCACAGGTAGTTCCTGCTTCACCGTCTGAACCAGCATCTTTGTAAGTGCTTCGTTGGAAGCGAAAAACGGAAGCATCAGTTCAGAGAGGCATGCCAGCCTGTGCTCCGACGCAACAATCCACACGTGCGCCACACATGACATAATGTCCTGGGAGTTATGAAGGATGCTAGGAAGCCTTAGCATGACCGACGACAGAGCCAAGCCGGAGGTTGCACCGGTCCTGGAAAATGTAAGTAGCATGTCCGTATCTGATTCTTCAATGTCACTGTTGAATAGCTCCGGGCGTCTTAGCACGACCTGGTTGAAGAAAAACAGAATCCAAGGAAGAAGACGAGGCCAAAGGTCCATGGCCTGGTTAAGTACGAGAGGTTTGATGGTTTTGGGATCTGCATACACCAGCCTTTTTATCCCATGGATGCAAGCAGATGAGGCCGCTAATGGTATCATCAGCTCTCCGAACTCCTTTTCTGAGACTGAGGCAGGATCATAGTGAATATCCTCTGCAGAGATTAACGCAATGTTGCGTCTGACTTGATGCAAGACTAAGGAAGGGTTAATAGTCTTGTTGAACACCGCTTCCATCAAGTCTTTGCATGGAAAGCTATCGTCTGAGTAGTCTTGCCAGTGCCGACGCTGCGCGTTACGGCGTGTACTTGGATGAGGCATCTGTAAAAAGATTGAGTACGTTTCCTTTATATTGGAAGTCGTTTTACGCACTGGGCTTTTCTACAGACCGTATGTCAATCAAAGATTGAAGAAGTTTTGGTATGCAAGTTGAAAATACTTTTCCAAGACGTTGATGCATGACGTACAAAAGTTGGCGTCGGATCAAGTGGAGTTTGAAAAGCAACGAGTAAACGTGGGGCTGGGAGCTAGTCAAGTCTTGGTCAAGTCCTTGGATTGTAATCATAACCTAGCAGTGCTATGCAACGGCTTTTTTCACGCACTGGAGCCAGGATCTCGTCGCTACTGTCGGAGGGACACTGCCCACTGATCTGATGAACAAGCAGGTCTGCTGTTAGGACTCGAGGCTGCCGATATCTTTTCAAGATCCACCTCAACTGCTGGACCTGTGGCGCTCACAAAATATTGGCTGAATTCAGTGAAACGTTAACCCAGAGCGGACCCGGATCTGATCGCCGCACGCCGACCTTTTCGATCAACCAATATCCTTCATCCGCTAAACTTCGACCCGCGACAGAGGTATTGTCCTTTCTGCATTGTTTTCAGATCATAGATTCAATCTTCGACAGAATCTGTTTCCCAGTTGCGTGATTGATTTGGCTGCTCTCAACGTCATGATCCACATCGTAATGATATCTGACTTGTTTACCGAGCGCAACGACAATTCTCTTCAATTTCACTTTAGACGTTTCCCTCTGAAGCTGTTCCTCTTTTCTGCGTAGCATGCTACGACTCATTCCTCATCACAGGTCCAGCCCAGGACGGCAGATTGCTGTGATAACTCTCTTTATCATTACCGGGGGATGCTGGACAATTCTCTTGCGTACCACTAATATGGCGTTCAAGGCGGTCACCGAGCCTGTTGCGATCGAGCATGTCAAATCTGTATATCATTCGTGGGGGGATTTGGGGAGTCTACGAAATTCGCAGTACGAGAGAGCCGGAAAAAAGATCACAGACAATTTACCCATGCACGAATTCCTATCGGACGGGCTGCTTGAAGTCAACCCAGAACCCCCCCATCCTATCTACCAGCTCATCGAATTTGCGGAGAAAAAGTGGAAAGCCAAGCTGCAGCGAGCCAGTAAGAATCTCGACGAGGCCGTGGCTGAATACAAGCGCCGGTATAAACGAGCCCCTCCTCGTGGATTCGATATATGGTGGGAGTTTTCCCTACTTTTTATTCGTTCAAATCTAAGCTGTGCATAGGTGGGAATACGTTGAGAAGAACAACGTTCAGCTTCCAGACGAGTACGATCAGATATACCGAGACCTCGAGCCTTATTGGGGTGTCAACCCAGTTGATCTGGCCAGGATCGTGAGCGAATGGGAGGGCCACAAAGACTCGTTTACTCTTGGTAAAGAGGAAGGACATCGTGTTGGACTTGTCAACTACACTATCCGTGACCCTAGTACCCACGGCCACGTCCTTAGTGGCGCTCAAATGCTTGGGGAACTGCTGGAAGACGTGGATGAATTCTTACCACCCTTCCACGCTGTTTTCCATCCACATGACAACCCGGAGCATGTTACTGATTGGGAACTTCGGGATAAAATGTTTGAACACGCTCGCGCAGGAACTTGTACGTCATTTAGCCTTTCTTTTCTATTTCAAGTAATGCTCAGGCTGTCATAGACATTGATGTTGACCATCCTGTTGTTCCCATCAGAGATCATGGATGGATCTCTGGCTGCGCTCCAACTTCGCCCGCCTGGAAAGATCCCATCGACTTCACCTTCAATGCATCTTGGCCACCACCGCCACCCAACGCTCCCAAAACATTCGTCTTTGACCATCGAAAGTCAATGGACCCTTGCCTACACCCACATCTCCTTCGCGAGCACGGGCAGTTCCTCCCCTGGGGAAAAGGCTCCGTTCCTTCCCGTCGCATGGTCCCTTCCTTCGCTTGGTCCCAAACTTTACTGCATCACGACATTACGATCGCACACACAGCGAGCTGGCTGGGCGAGCTCTCTGACGAAGAGGCTATACCATGGGAGAAGAAGACCGACGATCGACTGCATTGGCGAGGTCGTACGACAGGGGTCCCTCTCGTTCAACACATGGAATGGCGATTTTCGCACCGTATACGGATGATGGATTGGGTTGAGAAGGGGATGGATGGTAATGTGACGATTTTGTCGCCACCGAGGTCGAGTGAGGAGCGAGTGGGGAAGGGTGAGTCTGTCCAGAAGGCGAGGTATGGGCCGGCGATGCTTGATATGGCGTTCTCGGACGATCCTGGACAGTGCGATCCTGATGTTTGCGAGGAACTGAAAAAGAAGTACGAGTTTACGAGGAGGCAGTCGCAGAAAGAGCAGGCGAGGTACAAGTATATTTTCGATGTTAGTGTCCGAGTCGTGTTTCGGTTTCTTTATTTCGTTGCTCAATCTCTCTTTCATATAGGTCGATGGAAACGCATGGTCTGGACGTTTTAAATGGCTCTTATCCTCCCATGCGCTCATCTTCAAGTCGACTATCTATCCCGAATGGTTCGTAACGCCAATAATTAGCTATTTTTGTACTCAGTTAGCCGAACTCTTGTCCAGGTTCACAGATAGGCTCATGCCCTGGGTCCACTACATCCCCATACAAGTAGACTACTCAGATCTCTGGGACGCACTTGTGTTCTTCCGTGGCGATCTGAAAGGGGACAACAACCATGAAGATCTTGCAAGAAAGATTGCTTCGGCAGGTCGGGATTGGAGTCGGACTTTCTGGAGAAAGGAGGATATGACGGCGTATAACTACAGGTTCGTTCTCACTTCATTGTTTCTTCTTTTTCTATGGTTAACTGACTGGTACAGAGTGCTCCTGGAGTATGCCCGGATTATGAGCACCGATCGTGTCGCAATGAGCTATGACCATTGAAGTCTGAGTCCCATCTTAGAGTGGTCGATAGGAATGATACTCGTCAAGAAGGGGGAGACATAAGGTTAGTCTTTTCTCATGTTGACCGCACTGGCCAGTGAACATTCCTTTTGATAGTATTTGCTCAGGAGTGAGCTGGGAGTTGGTCAGTTCCTACCTCCCTTCGTTCTCGGATTGTAATCATACCCTGCGGTGCTATGCAATGGTTTTTTCGCGCACCGTGTTATACCCTCAGGGGCATGGGATGAGCTAGCATCTCTCGTCACTACGGCCGATACGGCGCCTATGCGATCCCTCGAACTAGCCCCGGTAAATCTCTGACATTCCCTTTCACAGATATGATAAAGATAAATGACGCAGGCTGTAGTTGGGTTCCAATGAGTCAGAGGGTAAGGGATGAGGGAAAGCGCCACGACTGCGGTCAAGGGATTTAATCCTCAGCGACTATCGAGCTTCCCCTTCAACATCGACAAATCGGGCCCTTTGATATTGTAAGTATCATCCAGGAAGCTGAGCGTGGGATTTCATGGCCTCAAGCTTGTGAAGATACATACCATGATCATTCAGGAACCCGTATGTTATTAGTTTGATATATAGTTCTTATACTGACAGGTGCATCGAAGGCACTGACATGAATGTGATGCGCGATGTAATATATGCTGGGAGGATGTGTGCGTCCATTGCCTTGGATTCACACGCACAAAGCAAGATGGCGATCCTGGTGATTGTCGCATACATCTTCATGCACAGTCCCAAATTACTGTCCGGTCACGACAGTCAAGTATGCTGATATCATTTCAAGGCGTATCTCAGCTGCCGGACCTCTGGCGCTTGCAAACCGTCGAGTGTGTGACACGCTAACCCAGGGTAGGCCTGGATCTGATTGCAATATTTCCTGGACCAACCACAAACCTTACGAACATCTTTAGAGAAGAGAAGGCACACCAGATTAATGAAAGCGGGGTGATTACTGTACGAGAGCACTTACCGGTGACTGCCAAGGCCTAGGTATATTCCCAGACGAAATACAGTCGGTGGCTCTCGTTGATGCGTTAAGAGGCCGGATCAAGGTCAGCAGGCCTTCTATTGGAAAGTCCTTGCCCTTACTCGGAAGCTAGGTTCCAATCCACTGATACGAGGCCATTAATTTGGATGGCGCCGCCCATGCAAGATCAGACCTCCACATTGCAGCGAAGACCAGTGTGTTAATAGAGTCCTCAGTGTTATTTTAGCCGATTTCCTCACAAGCTGTCTCTCGCTTCTGTGTAACATGCTACGATTCGCACCAAGTTATCGCAGGTCAAAGTCAGGACGGCGGGTCGCCGGGTTCATCTTCATCATTGCCTGTGGACTCTGGACCACTGATATACTATCCAACTTGGCGTTCAGCAGGTCTACTACGGTCAAGTACGTCAAACCTGTATACTACCATTCATGGGGGAATTTGGAGGTTCTAGGAAACCCTCATTACGAGAGAGCCGGTAACAAGGTCGCAGGCAATTTACCCATGCACGAATTCCTGTCGAACGGGCTGCTTGAAGTCAACTCAGAACTCCCCCATCCTATCTATCAGCTCATCGAATTTTCGGAGAGGAAGTGGAAGGCCAAGCTGCAGCGAGCAAGTAAGACTCTCGACGAGGCCGTGGACGAATATGAGCGCCGGTATAGGCGCGCTCCTCCTCGTGGATTCGATAAATGGTGGGATTTTTCCCTACTTTTTATTCGTTCAAATCTAAGCTGTGCATAGGTGGGAATACGTTGAGAAGAACAACGTTCAGCTTCCAGACGAGTACGATCAGATACATCGAGACCTTGAGCCTTATTGGGGCGTCAACCCAGTTGATCTGGCCAGGATCGTGAGCGAATGGGAGGGCCACGAAGACTCGTTTACTCTTGGTAAAGAGGAAGGACATCGTGTTAGACTTGTCAACTACGCTATCCGTGACCCTAATACCCACGGCCACGTCCTTAGTGGCGCTCAAATGCTTGGGGAACTGCTGGAAGACGTGGATGAATTCCTACCACCCTTCCACGCTGTTTTCCATCCACATGACAACCCGGAGCATGTTACTGATTGGGAACTTCGGGATAAAATGTTTGAACACGCTCGCGCAGGAACTTGTACGTTATTCCGTTTTGCCTTTCTTTTCCAAGCTAAAGCTGTCACAGACATCGACGTCGACAAGCCTGTGGTTCCTATCAAGTATGACGGATGGATCTCTGGCTGCGCTCCGACCTCGCCCGCCTGGAACGATCCCATTGACTTCACCTTCAATGTACCCTGGCCACCACCGCCGCCCAACGCCCCCAGAACATTCGTCTTTAACCACCGAAAAGCAATGGACCCTTGCCTACACCCACATCTCCTTCGCGAGCACGGGCAGTTCCTCCCCTGGGGAAAAGGCCCCTTTCCTTCCCGTCACATGGTCCCTTCCTTTGCCTACTCCCAAACTTTACTGCATCACGACATCACCATCGCACACAGAGCGAGCTGGCTGGGCGAGCTCTCTGACGAAGAGGCTATCCCATGGGAGAAGAAGACCGATGATCGACTGCATTGGCGAGGCCGTACAACGGGGGTCCCTCTCGTCCAGCACATGGAATGGCAATTTTCGCACCGTATACGGATGATAGATTGGGTTGAGAAGGGGATGGATGGCAATGTGACGATTTTGACGCCACCAAGGTCGAGTGAGGAGCGAGTGGGGAAGGGTGAGTCTGTGCGGAAGGCGAGGTATGGGCCGGCGATGCTTGATATGGCGTTCTCGGACGACCCTGGACAGTGTGATCCTGATGTTTGCGAAGAGCTGAAAAAGAAGTACGAGTTTACGAGGTGGCGGTCGCAGAAGGATCAGTCGAGGTACAAGTATATTTTTGATGTTAGTGTCCGAGTCGTGTTTCGATTTCTTTATTTCGTTGCTCAATCCCTCTTTCATGTAGGTCGATGGAAACGCATGGTCTGGACGTTTTAAATGGCTCTTATCCTCCCATGCGCTCATCTTCAAGTCGACTATCTATCCCGAATGGTTCGTGACGCCAATAAGTAGCTATTTTTGTACTCATTTAGCCGAACTCTTGTCCAGGTTCACAGATAGGCTCATGCCCTGGGTCCACTACATCCCAATCCAAGTAGATTATTCAGATCTTTGGGACGCGCTTGTCTTCTTCCGTGGCGATCTGAAAGGTGACAACAACCATGAAGATCTTGCAAGAAAGATTGCTTCGGCAGGCCGGGATTGGAGTCGGACTTTCTGGAGAAAGGAGGATATGACGGCGTACAACTATAGGTTCGTTTTCAGTCTCACTACTTCTCATTATTCCATGGTTAACTGAGGGGCACAGAGTGTTCTTGGAGTATGCCCGGATTATGAGCCCCGATCGTGCGGCAATGACCTATTTCCATCGGAAAAAGGCAGGATAGACAGTTTTCCTGAGAAGTTTTGCAATCAATATGAAAGGGGAAGTTACCAGAAGGAATGCTCACTCTTACTGTGAAATTCAGGTCTGCGATGTCGGTGAATAAATGCGCGTGAGGATGAATATTGGCCGCGTGACTTCCTGCGCGTTCCTGCCCACACGTGCCCATACCCAAGCAAAGCCAAATACGGAGCCCTAAAAAAGGCGCATCCTGCCAATACATCTTGCTTTCCATCCTTCACCTTCGTCGACTTTGATAGTCCCTTTTTTTCTTGCACAACCTATTTGTTTTCATCTCGCCAATATGCCTGACGAATCTTCGAAACCTGCACCAATCCCTGACCTCTCCGGTACCCTTCTCAACGACCGCCTTCTCTTCATGGAGTGTCTTGGCGCTGGCAGCTTTGGCAAGGTCTACCGAGCGATTGACGTTACTTCACACAAGGACGACCCTGCTTGCTTTGCCGTCAAGTGCCTTCGTAAACCCGAGCGTGGTTCGTTCGAGGCGAGTCTCCAAGAGCGCGAATTCCTCAGCCATATCGCTGCTTCTGACCATCCCAACGTCGTCACTCTCCACGAAATCATCATCGATAAACCCTATGTCTACGTTGTGCTCGACGTGTGTACCGGCGGCGATATGTTCCATGCCATCGTCGCAGAGGGCTACTTCACTCAGCGGACGGACAGAGTCAAAGTCGCCTTTTTGCAGATACTTGACGCCCTGCACTACTGTCATCAACATAGCGTCTTCCATCGTGACATCAAACCGGAGAATATCTTGTTTTCGAAAGGTCATTCTCAGGCGTTCCTCGCGGACTTTGGTCTGGCTACGCTAGAGCCGTATTCAGATGAGCATAGGTGTGGCAGTTGGGAGTATATGAGTCCTGGTAAGTCGTATACCTATTGTATGCTACCCGATTTAAACTCGCTTTGGATAGAGTGCATCGGCAAGGAGTTCGGCTTCCGGGGCAAGTCCTATTCAACGCGAGCCAACGATACTTGGGCGCTTGGCGTGCTTCTTCTCAACATGATTACGGCTCGCTCACCGTGGGAGGTAGCCAAGAGGAAAGACAAGTGCTTCGAGGCCTATCTTACCAATAACGACTATTTCTTGGCCGTTCTACCTATCTCGGAGGGCGCGAACAGCATTTTCAAGAAGATCTTTGACCTTGATCCTTCGTCGCGTATCTCCCTTCCAGAGCTCCGTAGCGAGATCGTCGCGCTCGATACATTCTTCTCTCCAGCCCAGGATCCCGTCACCAGTGAATCCATGCCCATCAAACCTGACAAAACATCTCCTCGTAATTCAGCTTGCCTTCGCCGCTCTGGAAGATCTATGCAGCCTGCTCTTTCATCCTGTGGCATCGGTCTCCTCAGTATCACCCCTTCTTTCATCGATAGGATCGGATTGCTCGTCGTCAAGGATTTTGATTCTCCCTCTCCGATGTCTGCTCTAGCACCGTCTGCTGTAGAATCATCGACTCTCGTTGTTCCTGGTGCAAGCACTTCACTGACGTCTGCAGCGAGCAGTTTGGCGCCTATAACTCCCGAGACACATGCTGCTATGGTCCCAGTTGAGATTGAGGAAGTACCGGGTATCCCAGGGAACGAATCGGTGGAGAGGAAAGGACATATATTTAGGGACCTCAAGAAGCCGACATGGGTTCGAGATGTGGTGCCGAAGAGTAGTTTGTTCCAGAGATTCGTGCAGCGTTTGACGCCGGCGTCAAGAAGCATTCGCTAGTCATATCGGACATTGCTATTCTTATTCTTACTCGTTTTCAACTTGCGTTTGTACATGCTGTGGTATTATGACAATACATTGCCTTTTGAACTTATTAAAACAACACTAAGGACTACACATGAAAATGGGGCAAGATGTATAAAACGGAAGCACATTATAATCAACAAGGAACATACACGAAAGTCAGCGTAGAAAGCCAATGCTAGGTAACAATGCCAGATCTTTACCATACCAACACAGTTGTATCCATCCATGACAAAAAAGAGAAAAACCGTGACGAAATAGTGCGTGCGAAGATGTTACAAGCAATGGAGCGTGAACAAGTGAAATAAGACTTAAACGTTAGATGAATACATAAGGGGCGGGAAGCTTCGGAACAGGCCGCGGTATAGGAAGAATGCTCCCTAAATCCGTTGTGGAGGCGGCAGATCAGGCATGAGCACATGCACAGGTCTTCCATCTGAGAAGCTCCCTTTATGTATCAGCTGATGAACATCTTCCGTCAGAACGAGGGAATGAACTGAATGTGCGGGCGAGGGGGTATGTGAGAGGCTCGTCATCGAGGAATGGAGATGTGCTGGGAGGGGTTCGGGTAAGTCCGAGGGGTTGTACGATGGGACGGGCTTGCGGGGCATCCGACGGGGAGTCTGCCGGAGGCTTTGTTGTTGTTGGTACCCAACAAAGACGCCATCATCCACAGGCAGGACTGGTGATGAGAACCGACGACTCTCCGTTGGTACCACGCTGCTCGTCGAAGGCGACTCGGGGTACACCTCCGGTGAGGGCGGCATCCGCTGCGCCTGGTCCCGACTCCGCGGTCGACTGAAGTTGTTGTTCAGGACATAGGAATCGATGGAGGATGTGGACTGGCGGCCGGCATGCGGTAGGCGCGGGCTATAGCCCATTGTGGGAGTCATAACCAGCCCTTCCCCGTTCTCGTCTGAAAGAGACGCTGGGAAGCGCGCGGAATATTTATCCTCGTACGGGGCGTAAGGGTTGAAGCCTTGTTCTGAGACGGGACTCTCAGTTACAGCATGCCCATAAGAGACGATGGGGCCCAGCGAATCTGCCTGCGAATGATGCCTCTCGACTCTGCCATTCGCTTCAGAATCATACCCGCCTATTCCGACGACGCCAACACCGTTGTACGTCTTGGCCTTTTGCTTCGTCGTCTTGGCGGGGTGGGATTTACTGCTATGAGTTGAGTCGAAGGAGCCGAGGGTGCCCCATCTGCCTACGTCCCCACCGTCAGGATGATCGTGGGTAGAAGTACGGCGGCGACGCTGAGAGGCGCAAAGGAAGTAAAGGAGGGCAGCGAGCACTGCGGAAAGCAGAGCAACGCCGCCTACGACACCGCCAGCAATGGCGCCCTTGTTGACGGAAGATACGGCACCTACGATAGCAGTGGGGGACGGACTGGTGATAGAAGACGTCATGCTGCTCATGGTGGTGGATGAAGATGAAGATCCACCAGAACTCAAGAGACAGGAGACGTCGGACCCGTTACTGACGAAGTAAGCGGAACTTGTGGTCTGGCTGAAATCCGGGTAAGCCTCCATTGAGGCCCAGATTGTATACCATCCCTGCGGAACATCAACCTTGTCCCAGGTGAATGAATCATTCTTGGGATCAGCACTGGTAGTGATGATCTTAACAATGTCACCGCCTGAGGGATTGGAGGTATCACCAGTTGGAACAGTGAGATAGGTGGGAACAGCCCGAGCCGTAAGGTCCGTGATGAGACTACGTGATGCCGTGGAAGATGATGATGTGGTTACGGAAGAAGAACCACTTTGCGTAACGTTGATATTCGTTATCGTGAGCGACAAGGGAGATTGGGGACCACCATATACCCATCGGACACTCCCCGCAGTGCATGTCGTAAGACTACTGTAGGTGCCAACAAACACTAGAATGGGTGTAGAGGAAGGCGATGCAGCACTAGAAGTGGTTGTAGCACTAGACGAAGCGGCTGAATAGAGATATTTAGTTAAAATGAGCGATTTAATGCCGATAACAAGACACACCTTGACGTTCTAACAGCGCCGGTTCAGTAAGACCTGGAATATGCATCTGTCAGCTGAGGAACAGAGGCGAGATAATAATGAATTGAAGGACAAGTGTCGCCGGGTAAGGCACGGGCAATATTGAAGAAAAGCCACCTCTGCTAATAATAATGACAGATCGACGTAGAGTCGAACACAGCCGCCATCGTGCGCCTCCACAAAGCCGAAAACGCGGTTAGCATGAGCCTAATCTCGCCACATACGTGACAATCACGGTGCCCAGTGCTAAGCGATACCCGACGACGGTCGTCCCAAGGCATCCGCGGACATGGTTACTCGTTGCCAGCAGCGACGCTCGACGACTTTTACTCGAATAGACCCTTTCCACTAGCCGGCACAGACATAAAAAGAGCCAAAAACTCACCATGAGTATCAAAGTCGCCTCCTTCCGCCATAGCACCCTTCACCATCATCCAGAGAGCAAATAAAACGAATTTCTTCATGGTTTTTCGTACGAGTCCCCGGTGTGCATGAAAACTGGCCCTTCAAAAGTGAGTATACAGTAAAACTGGCGCAGAGACAGACTCTTCCTCACCAAACGAATGTTCCACCGTGTCGTGGCGAGGATGAGACCTCTTTTCAGTCCCCAAGGGTAGGAGAGTAGGACAATAAGGGTGGCTTGGTGGGCGTCTCCAAGCAAGTTCTCCCCGGAGGCTTTACTTGGTTTTTGCCGGTTACTTATTAATAATTATTTTTACGTATACTTAATCCCCGCTATCTCCCCGGTCTCCCCGGTGCCGTGCCGCGTACTTTACTGAATTACAACCCTTTCCATACCATTTCGACCCGTGCTGACATGAACCTAAATGGTGCTTCAAAAGGCCCCTGACTGGTATAAAATGTGCACAGTTCAAGCTAGCTACGTCAGACCATAACGTACTAAGCATTCACTTGGTACGCGAATTGCCAATGAGCAAGCTAAAAACAGGTTGCGTTGCGAGCACGAAGAGAACAACAGAGCCCAGGAAGCGAGTAACTGGCATTAAAGCCAAAAGTTGATCCCATCTATCCACGCCAGTTGGTGCAGGTTTCTCGCTTAACAGCAACCAAGTATAAGAGAAGGGGGAATATGTCCAAACGCAGCAGCGTTATCTCTCTGTGCCAGGGTAAAACTGATTGGCTTGACCTCTGACAGGACAATTTGTCTACTGATGTGACGCAGTCTGACGCGGTGTACGGTAGCAGTGGGGCTCCCCATCGTAAGCTCGTCATTAACGGAACAGTCGGCCAATCATTACTTATGCACAGCACCTCATTATTAAATAAGTGATCACCGCCGAATTGGTAAGGCGCAATAAAAACCCAGGTAATATACTTATCCATCGACCCGCAGTCATTAGGACCTTCAGTGGATTGCGCCAAGCTCTAATCCATCTGAATTCCGAGAGATGTCATGGACGACATATTCGTATTAACGCAGCGAGGAGAAAGAAGACAGAACTTCACCTCTACATTCTCTCGATGTCCTTCTATCACGCCGATGAAAAGCATCTTCAAAGCCGACAGAAGGCGGCTAAGTATGAGCGCCACCATGTGAGCCCGACTCTAAAAATAACAGCCAAGAAATGATGCGAAACCGTGTAAAGCCCTTTGGGCTGCGGCACAATGGAATACCTATCCGCCAAAGGAGCAGGGCATGTGATTATGAGGTGCGCTCACTGAATTGAGATCAGAACACAGCAGAGAGTCTGGAAGATGGATGATACATGTGCCATATGTTTCCCCTCAGCGCTTCGTATCACTGTGAGATCCAGAGCCTAAATCTTTCCGATTACGCATCATCGGCCGATGCTAGTACACTCGAGCGAGAGAAAAATACCGGACCATCGCATGAACATTCGAGCAGCATATGGTAATGCGCGAGACAAAATGTCATTGATTTTGGATGTTGAAGAAGCTGTAACCCTCTAATCTCGCGCAGGTAGAGATCTTCAGTGGTCTTTTTTTGTATACATTGCGACGTGGATCATGACGTTGAGAGCAGCCAGGTCTCATCAGTGACGGTCCAACCTGTACATGAACATCAATCATGTAATGGTGAAATGCAGATTCTTACATAAATCCATCGGGGCAATGATCTATCTGCAAATTTTGGAATCAGCCAAAAAATAACAGTGAGAAAAGACTGGATGGAAAATACCTTTTTCTCGAAGTTTATGAGTTGATGAGGTAGATCAACTAATTCGACAGATTTCAGCTGCCTTGCTCTCCATTACGACGTGGATCATGATGTTGAAAGTAGTCAGTCCTACATGTACACGTACAATCAGGGGGATGGACAGATTCAATCAAAACCATCAGGGCAATGTCCATGCGGATATCGGAACCACAACACGGAATGGAAATATTGTCACCTCGTCCAAGTACCAATCGAAGTTTAGCTGCTGAGGTAAATCGACCAATGGTGTACCTTTCGAGTCTCAGCTGCCTCGCTATCAGCTCCGGACCTTCACGCTCTGCGTTAGCGCGTCACTGAGCGCCAGGGGCCGGCGGTTGACACACAGCGGAAACTGCCCTGAAATGATATCAGCAGCCTCGAGTATACCTGCTCGTTGATCAGCATTAAGAAGCGGTGACCCTCCAATCAAGATGAGTTTCGCAGTTTGTGTTGAGCATGCATCCGTGTATGATCATCACCATCTTGCTTTCGAACCGGAACTTCGATGTGAATCACAACGTGATAGATACACGCTCTCCCGGCATACTGTGTATCATCTTCAAGGGACCGGTCAATGTAAGAATTGAACATGAAACAAATAACGAACCTTGTATATTTTCCTGAAACATCATATTTTGATTTATTCACAAGACTTGACGCCCTGAAATCCCACTCTCGGCTGTAAATACCCATCATCATTGAATCATACTTACTACATCATCGGTCCCGGTTTGTCGACGTGGAAGGGGGAGCCCAATAATCACTCGGGACAAAACCGCTCGTTAACCCCTTGACCGCAGCTTTGGCACTCGTCCGCAACTTTCCCTCCTCCTTTCCCTCCTCTGCCTCGTTGAAGCCCAGCCCAAGCTTACCAGCCATGTCCTGCGTCGCCTTGTCGTTCCTCACCCATTCACCTTCATCGTGCTCGCGTGACCACCATTCCTGAGAGGCCGCTTGCAGAGATGGTGTTCGTGCGATGGCGCCGCGGGTATATTTTAGTAGGTGCAGCTTGCTAATGAGGCCTTGGAGAGTCATGGCTGCACGCGTCTGGGTGGGATTAGATGGAGGAGAAGGCTTCAAGGCGAGATGTATCATCAGAGGGAGGAGCAAGAAGACGATTCTTCGAAGGAGGAGCAAGTTGTCGTGCCACTGCAGACCATTAGTAAGACGGATTTTTTTTGGGGGGGAAGACCTCACCATGAAGACGCTGGCATCGGTTTCATTAGGTATTTGAATGATACGCGTGGTTTTAAAGTAGCCCTCCATTACAGCGACACATATCAGTGCGCCGATACCTAGTGTTCGATGTCGTTCTCTATACGTTCCTCTAATGGTCACAAGCTACGACTTTATCAGCTTCGCACAGATAAAAGAAAGCTGAGAACGCACCCCGACAATTGCAATCTCGCGTATATAGGAAAGAATTGAAGTTGAGAGAGCAAAGAAGGCAAAATCGCCGTACGAATGACAGTATTCACAAGTGGCTACGACGTCGTGGCCGAACCTACGGCATTTCAGCATGTTTTATTACAGAGATAGAGCAGTTGCGCGCACCGAACGTATAGAGTTCTCGTCTCAAATGACCCCATTCTCCGCAGTAGCTGCTCGATGGCCCTCGGTAGCTCTGGCTCGTCCGAGTTCTTCAGCAAGAGACTCCGAATCGAGTCCGTCGGCATAGACAGCGGTACATTAAGTGCTGTAAAAATATTCGGCGGTGGCAGGACGGTGAGAGAGTAGGCGAGAAATATCGAGTGGAGGAGGAGGAAACAGCTAATGCCTCGCCGAAGTCGTGGTGTCGACGACCAGGTCAATCGAAGAAAGTGTAGGGAAGGAAGTAGGATGGCAAGGAGTGTCACGAGGAAGAGAAGAAGAGAGGCGCCTGCCTGCACCATGGAGGTCGAAAGCGAGGAACATGAACTTGAAAGGGAGGCCGCGTGAAAGGAATAAGTTTGTTACCGGTGAGGATCGAACTTTTCGGCAAGTCCCGGACACGCTTTTGCAGAAAGACCTTTGGGGCATCCTAAGTAGTAACACGAAATAGTTGCACCATGGCATCACTATCACGAGAGGAACGCCGCCGCCAGCTACTGGCCAAGCATCCTCCCCCTCCTCTATGGAAACGAATCCTGGAAGAGTTGCCCTACACCTCCAAAAACATTATATATACAATCTGTCGTTGGCTGTGGCTTAGTCCGTGTCCAGTACCTTTACTATCGATAGCTCTGACAACCTTGGCGCAGAATCCTTGGGACGCTGGATCTTTGTCAAATGAACTAGAGGTCCTGAGGAGGTCGCTTCCCTGCGTTTTGTCCGTGCACATACGTCAATACCAGTTCCGAGAGTGCTCGGCATCATCAACTTCTGGGGAAAGAGTTACGCATTCATGCAAAGGCTTCCTGGAAAGGATGTCCTTCAGGCTCGCTGGAGTCGATTCACCGATTCAGAGAAGCTTAAAATACATACCCAACTCCGCGGCTTTGTGGAAGAACTCAGAGCTATTCCTCCCCCCCAAAGTCCTGCTATTTGCTCTGTTCTCGGAGGCCCAGTCAGGGACTACAGGCTTTGCACTGATGGACCTTACGGACCTTACGCAGACGAAGCAGAGATGAACTTTCAGCTGTGTCTCCGCGTCTCTTTCGACGAGATTCGATGTGCCTTCTGTAACGGGCCGCCATAGCGCGCCGAGGATATCATTGAATCACACTCTCGCAGACATCCCCTCGTTTACACGCACAGCGACCTAGCCCAGCACAACATTATAGTTGATAATGGCAAGGTGACCGGTATCGTGGACTGGGAGTGCTCTGGGTGGTACCCCTCGCATTGGGAATACCTGAAGGCTTTGTTCACGGAGCCTTGTGATATAGAGTGGCGAATGGGAATCCATAATTTCTTGACACCATTCCAATTTGAAGCCAATGTCGACGCTGGATTTGGATGGGGATCGCCTAAATGGAAATGTGATCTGGTGCGCCTCTCGGCTTTTTAGGCACACAACCGCTGATATTATGCCTTCTACTACGCACTTCAGAAATGTACATGATGCAGTTGAAGACCCGTTCCATGACTCTGCTTTTCGTCAGTGGATGGTAGGAATGATCGGAAAGCCATAATCGGAAGAGTCAGGTAGAATAAACAAATTGATAAGAGCGTGAAGCCAGTCATCTCTGCATTTGGTCCTCTTCGACCTTTCGACATTACAAAGGCGGTATGTGCTATTATGTCAATGCTAGCCTCATATCTTGTCTAATTCCTTAAGATTCTACCAGATCAGACGAAGATGTCCTTCGGCATAGCGCTTTATCACTATGAATTAAACGCAGACCCTTCACACCCACTCCCATACTTCCACTGGGGATTCATCACATCTGAACTCCCTTGGTCCGAGAACAATACCATCAGTTACGAAATCGTTCGACAGGACGACTTCCTGTGGAAATGGCATTTTACTCGACCCGATCTAGTACAATCTGCCAGATTTTCGGGGATCGTAGAATTGGGGGAATTTCCGGGATCGATTGACGAGATCATTCGGACTTGTCATCCTGCTAATGCCTTGGATGAGTGGTCCGTGACGGGTCCCAGCGGCTGGACATGCGCCACTTGGGTTATGAAGCTGGTTATTGACCTGGAGGAGCAGGGATATTTTAACTTCCCAGATGGTATCAGTGTGGATAATTTGTATAGAACCGTCCTCGAGAAAGGCGAGATCTTGAGGGATCTCAAAGGAGTGACTCTGATTCCCGTCCTGCCTTTGGTGAGCTTAACACACGATCTGGTACTCATTGCGCAGCTAATATCGTTCGTTAGTAGAATAATTTAACAAGGTTGAATATGAGTCCGTGCTGGAGCAAGCATTACATGCGAAGTGATCTGTGTGTTTGTTTTTTGTTCGTTTTGATCGCCTGATACACGTCTTGGTACGAGGAATTCGTACCTGTTATCTGTTTGTACACTTGGGAAATGGATAAAACACGGCGAGAGTCCTCCTGCAGAAGCTCCATCTGACTGCGACCGTATCCGAAGGTCAATATTGAAAGGAGGGAAACAAAGGCAATGTGCCTCGACACTGCCATCGATCGACAAGCTATTTCAAGTCGACATGGAGGAGAGGACGATTAATGTGTTGTTTGACTTTCTTAGCATGTAGCTGATAGTTGCCTCGGAGGATCGAGGAGATTAATGGCCTGCACCCGAGCGAACTACTTAGAACGACAATTCAATGCTGTTTTCTCCTCCTTCTATGCGCCTCGGAAGGACCACTAGTACCAGTTGTCTCTTGAGAGCGATGCTTCGTTGATATAGAGAACAGGGTTGTTTAATATGTAAAGATCATTAACAAAAAAGTAGCCGTTCTGGGCTGAGACAGAGCATTGGTCCAATATTCCAAAGAGGACTAGCTTCTTCAGCAAAATGCAAGTTCGCATCTAGTCCTCCTTCCCTAAAAACCCTGAAGCCATCAACGTACATCATCCTTGCACCCAGGGGCTCCCACAGAATGAGCACATCTATCTTCTTCAAGTAGGTCTTCAAAGAAGGATTTACTTCAGCACTGTCTGGGAGCCTGGAATGAACCATGTCCAATAAACGTCGTGATTCATCTAGATCCGACACTAGTATTGATCTTCCAACGGCATGTGCCACGACCGTCAATTGCGAGAAGTTTGGTAATAGGCAAGAAGATGCCGTGACAGTGAGAGCGGTTATCCAGTCATGAACTGTGGAATTATTGACTTCGAGATGTAGGTGTGTGAGATCAAGGATGCTACTCATTTCGAAGAAATGCGCGGCCGCGGCGAATTGGATACAACTTCGACAAAGATAAAGTTCATCCAGCGAGAAGTGAGATCGGCTGTAAAGTGCGGTCATCGCGCTTGTGTTACAGGTGCTTTGCATGGTACCCAAGATCCGAAGAGCTGGTAATGTGAGATATTTTGTGCACGTCTCTGAGTAAGAGAGGTAACTGAGCTGGCGAAGATGATGTAGGGTTACGGGGATGGGAGCGGCCACGCTGGAAGACTGAGTCCGTTGACCGCCACCGATCACCTGCACCCCCAGCACCTCTAGACGGGGCACCGCAGAAATGGAATTGCGGAATTCGGCGCCATCATAAAATCCGCCTGTAAACTGGCGTAGGTTTGATGACGGGAGCATGGAGGGTAGAACTCTACACGAGCTGTCTAGGCAAAGCGAGGTGAGGTTGGGAGCATCGAAAATCATATTTGAGTGAAAGTCCCATTCTCGGAATCCCTTGAGAGTGAGTGTCTTCAGAGCAGAGAGGTTCCCAAGTCGGCTTGAGAGCTGCCATAAAACAGGCGCATAGACACGGATATCCATCTTGTACCATCGATTGGAATGTGACACCAAATCCGTGATTATAGCATCATCAACCACATCGCCAGGGATGCTACAGTAGAGTAGCAATTTCATAGGCAAATTTCCAGACAGCCGAAGCTGCAGCCTGACTACTGTACCATTTGAATCACTTCGAATGTCGCGTGTCACAGAGGCGCATTCGTATTCGTAAAATGAACACATGTCACACGTCTCAAAGGCCTCATTCGGCAGGGTTTGGGGTCACAAATTCGAAAAAATGCCAAATTAGACGTAAAATGGCTGAAATTTGGGTTTTTTTCTCATCTATAATGCTTTTACCTCACTTCTGACCCATACTAGTCGTTCCGCGACTTAAACATTGTCTCTAAATTGGCCCTTAATAGGAAGATCATTCGGATTTTTTTACGAATGTCACAGTCACTAGCCCCGTATTCGATCATTCGGCAAGCTCCAAGTATGTCGCATGTCACAAGCCATTCGAAGTGATTCAAATGGTACAGTATATGTAGCGCATGGCGCGGTGGAAGCCGTGAATTTGTGGACTTGACAAGCTTAACCGTCGACCAAAGTGCCGGGGAAGACGATGCGATCAGCCTCCACCAGTGACAGACGCGAAGAAATATCCATGGCGCGTCCTTCATGTCGAGACTGGTGCTGATGTTATTATGGGCGAATTTCTGGTCGGACGCATACGAAAATATGAGGAGCAGGACGTCACGATTGAGGCGTCGAATGGGAGAAAGGAGTGAACGCTTGGCCACAATGTTTTTCAAAAATTTGGTTCGCTCCTCACGGATCCTAGATGCCAATGCGTCGAGGTGCTTTAAACGGTGGCTCAAATCGGAGATGGTGCTTTGCATCGATGTAATGTCTTGGTCAAGCGCTGTCATGTCGATATCGAAAGCTGGATTTCCCGAGCGCAGGATATCGAAGACATCTTGTCCTTCTACGTGTTGCGATTGTGTTGCTCGGTCAGTTCGGACCGACAGGAAGCTCTAGGTACATACATACATACAGTAGCCACATCATTATGTACCTTGCCAGCTGTACTCTTCTATAACCCGTATCGCATCGTCGTCTCCGCGGATCTGTGTCTGTGTCTGTGTCTGAGGCCTGGTGAGGGCTTAATACTCATCTAGGAGCCCGGGATCCGGTGTCTCTCAACCTTCTCCCTTCTCTCTGTCTCTATTATGCTACTTCTTCAGCTTGCCCCATGGCATAGCCTTCCATTTCCTGCAACACTACGAAGGCAAGTGGAGGAATCTGCACATATGGAATATCGTTCTCGTGAAATCCGCATCGCAAACACCGTTCAAGCGGCATGCTCTGAAAAGGTTGTGAGACCGGAATCGGGGAAGATATGTGCTAATAAATTCACCTATAACAAAGTGAGAGTAACGCAGGAGTTGGCTACCAGATTTTGATATGGCTTGGATGAGTGGCTAATGGCAAGCTAACAAGCGCGTCAGAACGAAGCCGGTCAACGCCGAGGTCCTTTATAGTCCTTTATTCAAATATGTCTTTAAGAAGGCAAATTGGGCGCATTGCTGTCCCAAGAAAGTCAATGTGCTCGTCCCGGTTATGAGCATATAACATAAAATCATCCTAACTCCATACATCCGGGCCTAAACATCCCACCCAGCCAGGTTGCACTCGAGTCGTCTATTCGGCCCCGTTACCTGGGCCATGTTCAAGTTTCAAGATTGAACCAAGATGTCCTTCAGCATGGCGCTTTACTACTATAGATTAAATTGAAGCTGTTTTGCCTTTCTACTATGCGCCTCGGAAGGGTCGCTACCAGCCGTCTTTTGAGAGCGACACTTTTGACGATACAGGGAACAGGATTATTTAATATATATACCAGGGCAGTTCTGTACTACCGGAACAGATCATTGGACCCATATGCCAAAGCCAGCTATTAGGCAATGTTTGGCCAACGCTAGGAGCACCTACTGCAAAATGAAAGTTCGCATCCAGCCCTCCCTCCCTGAGAGCCTTAAAGCCATCGACGTAGATATCCTGCGCGTCCGAGGGATCCCAGATAAGTAACTTGATCTTCTTCAAACAACTCTTCAAGGATGGATTTATCCTATCCCTGTCGGGAAGCCTCGAGCGAACCATACCTAAGAAACGTCGCGCTTCATCTGGGTCCGCTAATTCTGTATCTTCAAAGAGAAGGGCCATGACTGTCAAATCCGATAGATTCGGTAATAGGCAAGAAGAAGACGTGACAGTGAGAGCGGTTATCCAGCCAGAAGCACTGGAATCATCGACTTCGAGGTGGAGGTGAGTGAGGCGATGAACGGCATTTGTCTCGAAGAAATGTGCAGCTGCAGTGAATTGGATGCAACTGCGACAAAGATAAAGCTGATCCAGTGAGAAGTGGGATCGGCTGTAAAGTGAACTCATCGCGTTTGTGTTGCCGGCGCTTTGCATGGCACTCAAGATGCGAAGAGCCGGTAGCGTGAGATAATGTGTACACGTGTCTGAGGAAGTGAGGTAGCTGAGCTGGCGAAGATGATGTAAGGTTACGGGGACGGGAGCAGGCGAGTTGGAAGGCGGGGTCTGTTGGCCCTCGCCGATGGCATGCACCGTCAGTACCTCTAGACGCGGCGCCGCAGAGATGAAATTGCGGAATTCTGGGCCATCATAAAAACTGCCTGTGAACTGGTATAGATTTGATGTCGGGAACATGGAGGGTAGAACTCTATAGGCTTCATCCAGGCGAAGCGAGGTGAGGTTAGGCGCATCAAAAAACATGTCAGAGTCAGGTTCCTGTCCCCTGAATCCTTCGAGAGTGAGTTTCTTCAAGTCGGAGAGGTTCCCAAGCCGTTTCGAGAGCTGCCGTAAAACAGGCGCGAAGGCACGGACATAAACTCTGAACCATCGACTAGAATGGGACACCAACTCTGCGATCAGAGCCTCTTCAATCACTTCGCCACGTTTGTCACAGTAGAGGAGAAATTGCAGAGGAGAATTGCGCGATAGCTGAAGCTGTAACCTGACTATATGTAGCGCATGGAGCGGAAAAAATGAATTGGGGGTCTTGACAAGTCTGACCGACGACCAAAGTGTTGGGGAAGACGAGGCGATAAGCCTCCACCAGTGACAGACGCGAAGGAATATCCATGGCGCATTCTTCACGTCGAGACTGTGGCTGGTGTTACTATGGGCGAATTTCCACTCGGACGCGTACGAAAATATGAGGAGCAGCACGTCACGATTGAGGCGTCGAATGGGAGAAAGGAGTGATCGTTTAGCCGCTAGATTCTTCACGATTGTAGCTCGCTCCTTACGGATACGAGACGCCAGTGTGTCGAGATGCTTTAGACGCTGGTTCAAATCGGAGTCCTTTTTTTCCAGGAGTGCAATGTCTTCGTCAAGCGCTATCACGTCGATATCGAAGGAGGAATTTCCTGAACGAAGGCAATTGAAGACATCTTGACCCTCAACCAAGGTAAGCGGAGGAATCAGCACAGATGGAATGTCGCTCTCGCGAAATCCACAGCGCAAACACTGTTCAAGCGGCGACGGCATGCTCTGGAAATTTTGTGAGGCTAGAATCGAGGAACACATTTGCTAATAAATTCACCAATAACAGAGTGATAGTAACACAGCAATTCGTTACCAGCTTGGTTCTGGCTACAGACGGGTTAGAACAAAGTCAAAACTGAAAACTGCATAAGATTCAATCGGAGCCGTCTCCCCAAAGAATCCGACATACGGCTGAACTTGCCGAACTGGTCTTCCTCCGGCTCACGGCTCATCAAAATGGACCGAAATCGGTGCGCTTACGCAAGTTTAAACTCAGAAAACATGCCGAGCAAGGCCGGTGACAACGCGATTTCACTGCTTTCACTCAGTTGCTGTGATTCACGGAATCAAGACGTCTTTTTTATTTTGATATAGGCGACTACATCAGCGATAACATCCAATTCTGAATCCCAATTTCCCCGATTCTTCCACCACCATATCGCGCGGTGCTGGGCCGATATGAAACGTACCGAAGACAACGTGTAGAACATCCTCGTTCTCATCGTTACTCTTACCACCACCGGCTCCACATTGTCTATATTCCAGCCCTTCACTTCACCTACCTTTTTGGTTCCATCTTATGGGGGGTTGTATCGGGAGACTTACAATGAGGGATAAAGTTTCAAGTGGTACTACAGTGGCGGTGAGCCTTCCTGAAGATGCGTAGAGTATTGCATCCAATAACTTGGAATAGGCAGATAACCTTGAATGTACCTCGGCAGGCGAAATGCAAACCCCATCCCCACCACCACCAGTGTCCACACAACCTCAACCGCCGAAGTACGAGTTTGTTTCCAGGCTAACCATGCCTCAAGCATCCCCCCATGTACCTCCTCGTCCAGAATTTATACCATTCACAATCCCGTACCTCTGTATGTCGAAACCGTATGATGGCAAAGATTTCTGGTCATATCCAGAGCGTTGTGGGTGGATCGTCCATGTGAAAGACACGCAGTGCCATGTCCTCTGTCCTCCAGGCGTCTGTCTCGATGACATGGAGGAAGTGGAGGACGAAACACGACCGCCAATGTTCTCTCGTTCAGACGGTAGTGTCGTCGTTGCTTCAGAAAAAGCTGCGTTCTTGCAAGCATGGCTTTTCTTTGGTGTCCTCACGGACGTGTCCGATTTGTGCGGACTCGACATTGATTTGGCAACTGAATTCTTTCTCGAAGACGGATCGGTTTCGACGGCTAGGCTCAATGGTCTGCCAGGACGATGGTTCGAGGCTGCAGTCATATCCGGTCGGGCAGGGGACAAAGTGCTTATGGAACGCATTTTGACCATTGCTCGTCATTCTCATTTGATGCTGTCCGAAGAACGAAGCTATGACGGAAATACATTAATGTTCGATTACTCGTATGCCGAGTGCCGTGTCTTCCTTTCCTTGGAAATTCTTGTTCACACAGTCGGTCTTCACCTACTCCTACATACCTACATGCCAGGCTTTACCACAACAAAAGAGGAAGGATGGGGTCGAAGGAGAATCGAGCGGAGCCTCGACTCCAGGCCGGTTTGCTATGCGAGGCGCCCTAATGAAGGAATCGAACAGCTCTGTGATCTAGCACGAGACAAGCTTGAAGAGCAGGGTTGGTGCGAGAGTGAGCTCAACCTAGCACATCAGGAACTGGCTTTTGCCTCCCTTCTCTCTCGTCCGAGGATCAGAGACCATTCCAGTTGTGGTGATACTATCTGCCATGCGTATCAAACGGAGGAGTCGACCTATCGTACCAGACATGTAGATGACGAATGTAGCTGCGACTTCGTTGGCTTGGACACTGACCGTCTGATTGCCGTCTTATCCCAAAACAAGGTCCTGAAACTAGTCATAACGGATGAACTGGAGTTGGAAGTGATGTCGGAAAACGAATATCCATATATTGCGCTTTCACATGTTTGTACGTCCCCTGTCACATTTTACGCGCTCTTGCCAAGTCCTAAATGAGAATTGCTTTTATTTCTACCAGGGGCCGATGGGCTCGGGAACCCAAAAATAAACGCACTTCCGCGATGCCAACTTCGACGTTTACGGGATTATGCAAACCAACTTAGCCACGTACATGAGCATCCATCTCATCCATCTTCTTTACCAATCGCCTTCTGGATGGATACACTTTGTATACCTGTTCATCCAAGCGAATTGGCAAAGAGGTACCGCAAGAAAGCCATCCAGCTTCTCGGAAAGACGTTTCATGAGGCAACTGCAGTGCTAGTTCTTGACGGGGAACTAGAAATTGTACAATCTGCTACTGTGACGTTTCTAGAGTTGGGGTTGCGTATCCTCTGCAGTGGATGGGCGAAGCGTTTATGGACACTTCAGGAAGCCACACTTGCTAGTGAGGCTCACGGCGTAGATAAGCTGTACTTCCAGATGCAGGATGGTCCATTCCTGTATCAGAAGTACGATCGAGATAGGAAAGCCTTAAACAGTCTAGACGAACGCACGACTGAGATTCAGGCTGAGGAGCGAGCCTTGCTCTATGACGATGGGATTATGCTACAGCTTGGGGAACAGATTCCATCTGTCCGAGCTATGCGTGAAATGCGCAAAGGCTGGTCGCCATTCCAGGTCATCCATAATGCCACAGAGCATCAATCTACCAGTAAATTCGAAGATGTACCGGTCTGCATTGCCTCTTTGCTGGGGAAAGACCTAACCACAATTGTGTCTACTTCGGATGCAGAACAGAGAATGGCGAACTTCTACATGCTCATGCGCGAAATTCCAATTGGGGTGCTGTGGTGTGACAGTCCAGAGAAGCTGATAAAGAGGCCGTTTCGCTGGGCACCAAAGTCTATCGGCAGCTGCCCAGAATTTGATGCGGCGACGGCGGGTTGGGAAGGTGCTATCTGTGACGCGGCCGGTCTGCATGTCAGGGTTCAGGGGTTTATGTTTGCAGAAAGTGAAATAGAGCGACATGGTCCTAGCTCTATGCTTCCTCGCATTTTCAATATTGTTTCTGCGGAAACAGGCAACACGGTACTAGTTAGCCGAGTATCGATGGGCGATTGGGAGAGTATCTCCCTGCAGAAAAATTTGGCTTTGATCCACAAGACTCGTCACGAAGCTAGTCCTCCGAATGTAGCGGTTGTGGCTATTGAAGAAACTGTCCAGTTACGGGGTGATGATGGAGTCCATTCGACCGAGTATGTGGGCACAATTGTTAGTTATGCATATACATTGCCCCCGAATGCTACGGAAGCGGTATTCCAAGGAACTATGACGACGAAAGATCAGAGGTGGTGCTTAACTTGAAATGAATTATAACATCTAGCTTTGTAAATAAAACATATTTAGAGGTCTGTTAAAATGTGTATAATAGATGGGATAGTGTGTTCAGTGCCGCAATGAGCCTCCACCAGTGACAGACGCGAAGCAGTATCCATGGCGCATTGTTCACGGACTGCTGCTGGTGTTACTATGGGCGAATTTCCGGTTGGACGCGTACGAAAAGACAAGGAGCAGCACGTCACGATTGAGGCGGCGAATTGGAGAAAGGAGTGATCGTTTGGCCGCTAGGTTCTTCACGACTTGGCTCACTCCTTACGGATATGAGATGCCAATGTGTCAAGATGTTCTAGACGGTGGTTCAAATCGGAGACGGTTTTTTCCAGGAGTGTAATATAGCGCTGTCGGGACAATATCGAATAAGGGATTTCCTGAGCGAAGGCAATTGATGACATCTTGACCCTCAACCAAGGCAAGTGGAGGAATCCGCACAGATGAAACGTCGTTCTCGCCAAATCCACAGCGCAAACACCGTTCAAGCGGCGGTGGCATGCCCTGGAAATTATGTGAGACTAGAATCGGGGAACATATGTGCTTATAAACACTCACCTATAACAGAATGATAGTAACGCAACAATTCATTACCAGCTCTGATCTGGTTCTGGCTACGGAGAACAAAACCGAAAACGCAGAACTGGAGGGAAGCCGGCAAACGTCGAAGTCCCCAGGAAGGATTTCCCCAATGTGCTCGTCCCGGCTACAACTTGAAGCACAGCGCAGTCCCATCCTGATTGTCCATCTAGATCCAATTATACTGCCCGACCAGGTTGCACTCGAATCGGAACAGTGTCAACTTTTCGGTCCTGTTACATATGCTAAACTCTCTGTTTGTAATGAGAGAAGAAAAAGGACGTATGCTATGTTTGAGTCCATTAGACAAATGATAGGTAAAGCGTCCATATGCGAAAGAAAAATAAATGTCAGAAGGATAGACGAGGGAGGTATCATAGAAGCTATGGGGTATATAGACGACAGCAAGAGCAATAGATAGATGTTCGTAGATCAACTTGAAGACCACGTGCGACACCACCGAGCCATTCGGTTTCATCACTCCTGGGAGATATATATCTTCCGGAGCTGGTCCTCGGTGGCTCTTTCGTCGCAGACTGGACATGCCTCTGTATATTTCAGCGCAGCGCGAATGCATCGTACGCAATACACATGTCCACACGGAGTCGCGCAGAGGGTCGTGTGCTCTTTTTCGCACATTGGACACGAGAAGGAAGACGACTCTTCAACGTCTTCCTCATCGTTTTCCTGTGCGTCGTCGGTCGCCGCATCATTCTGGAAGACCGATGATAGGACCAGTCAACCAAGAGGAGAATAGACTACTCACAAATGACGGCGGCAGCCTGAGATACTCCGGGTCTTCAAAGTCGTACTCATTGCTGTCCTCCCATGAAGTATCAAGGGGCTCGTCTCCTGATTCGGAGACTTCATCAGGGTACTCCTCTTCGCCCCTCTCATCCTCCCAACCGTCTTCGAGGTCATAATAGTCCTCTTCTTCTGAGTCGTCGTCGTCACTGTCATCGTCGTCGGAGCCATGGACTTGCTCCATGTGCACGCGGAAGCCTGCCGCTGTACGGCAGTGCTTGTCGCAGGGAACACAATAGTGATGATTGGGTGCAGTGACGCAGTGCTAGGAACGGAAAGGGACGCGTTAGTTTGCTCAATAAGTGTAGAAAAACAATAACTTACACGACGAAGAATTTGGCCATTCAAAAATCGACGGCCACATCTCCAACATTCGGGATGGTCGTTGGAGTTCATAATGTGCTCGGCTCGTTGCCGTTTATCGAAGAAGTACTCGTCGCACAACGCGCAGTACACTCCGTCCATACGTATCATATCGGTAGACATGATGATAGATGATAATTGTTGGTTGGTTCGATGGTGGTTGTTGGTTGTTCAAAGTGTTGTAATTGTGGGGATCCGGGCTGCAGAGCGTACCCATTTTATGGCTTTCGTTCGTATGCGCCAAGTCTTAGACATGGACTCCGGGAGGCTATACCGTCCATATTATGCATACTTGCCCTGTAGTTACAGTGCAGCCCGGTATGCAGAGTTTCCTGTAACTACAGGCCAGCTGCGGAGTATGCAGAGCGTCGCTCTTCTGACTCTGCATACTCAGGGTCCTGTAATTTTCCCACGTCCTAGTTGCATCACAATATTCACCCCTCCCCGCCCACTCCCCCGGGCCCTCCCCCTCGCCCGCTGTCAATAGAACAATATTCTTATTTTACTCTCTTGATCTCCCGACGATATTCAGTCTCATTGCCTATCTCTAATGATGTGTCCTGCAAATGGAATTCAACAGTATGACCCTCTAAGGCCATTACGTTACGCAAATGCGCTCTGCATAGCGCAGTAAACTAGAGTATGCATACCCATCCGCGCCCAATCACCGTAGAAAACGTCATTCTTACAGGATGCATACTCATATGCACTGGGAAACCTCTATATAAAGCGCTCCTCTCCTTGTTATGTGTTGTCGCTCCCTGCTTTGACACCATGCCCTTCGATATGGACTTGTTCCATTATCATCAGTATAACAGAAAAGTTGGGGATGGTTCTCAGTACATGTTGAAATACCAAATACGCCGCGCTTCCGACGGCCGTTACTTATCGTTCCACTCCTTCCTCACCGGTTGTGTCTTTCTTTTCGCTTACTGATCTGCGCAGTAATCAAACATAACATAAGCAGACTGCGCATCGGCTTCTCTCCTTCCGTCTCTTTGTATTACTTTCACTCCCACTTCCGCACACTGCACTGGTGTTTTGCCAGACATTCAATATCGTTCTGGCAACAGAATACAATCCTCGTTCTTGTTCGTTGTTGGTTCCCTTGTCCCTGCAACACTTTAAATTCGTGAGATGTCCTTGGCTGGCAACTGAGGGTATCGCAACGACATGGAGGGTTGTGGTCTGTGACACGTTTCGTGGCGGCACAGAATCCCGGCGTTCCTTTTTGGGACCTCGTCCGGTCATCTATCTATCTATCTATCTTTCCGTAGTATAACAATAGTATAATTCTATTTTTAGTAGTGTATAAAGTAGTGTACTTTGCAATTGAGCCCCTCGCACGTTTGCGAGGGTTCCCTGCTTATCCCGGAGTCCCCACTAGTCACCAACTCAAGCTGTTTGTACTTAGCGTAATCCAACAGTACAGAGGCTATACCGTCCATATTATGCAGAGCGTCGTGCGCAGCTGCAACCGACTCCGCATACTCAATATAGTACTCCCAATCTGATAGGCTCGCAATCTTGGACAAAATATTTGTGATAGTGGATAGTATAATCTGTTTTTTTGGATATAGAATGTTCGTTGGTATAATATATGATGACTCCGTAAGCTTCTTTCTCAATGCATGTAGGACTAGTGAAAGAAAAACGTTTCGAGCTGATTTCCGGAATTTGCCGGACAGCCCCTAAATCACTCGCAGTGACCAATGGGTCGCAATTGTATAGTCAATGAAGCTCTTCCAGCCCTCAATTTTTTAATAGATGGTGTCTATTAGTATTCATGTATTATACAGGTTTTTTTTCATCCTCATTCTGTATCTGATTCAAAGATAAATATGAATAATGTCACATCCTTCACCCCACAGTACACATTCAAGCAAGAATACAAAGTCTATAATGGGTACTTCATCTATTCTTGGTAGTACATATCTGAAAAGACACCTGCCCTGAGCCTCCGACACAATTTTGTTTTGGTGAGACGATCAGACGAAAGTGCACCAAAGGAGAACATGAACATACATTTTCCAAGCAATGAAACAAATAACAAGGCTTATATAAGTGGATCTCTGTAAATCAGAAGCATGTTTGGACAGCATAAAGCATAACCTTGCATATGCACTTCATCTGATCCTTGGTGATGGTATGTGGAACTGTGTAAAATAGATATACTGTAACAAATGACCCAAAATGCGGTTTATCATCTGTGAAACACATATTAATCAAGGCTGGGAAGCATTTCATACACAAAAAACTATATACATATGCTCTACACTGCCATAATACTATATTCCGATGGTTTTTGGGGCCACAGAAGGGACAAATCGAGCAGAGGATGCATCCTGAGCATGTATTCCGCTCGCTCGATTGCCCCGGTCCGTGAAACCGCAGAGTGATCGAGTGGCTGTGCCGCTTCTTTTCTGCTTCTTTCCCTCACCACACGCCTATCGCAAAGTTCCCTGTCCGCCTCCCTTGCCCATTTCAATGGGCCTAAGGTATATTTTACTTACCTGTCATGCCAACTCAATCTTCATAGATACTTTTGACGCATCGGACCCCCAAACAGCTGGATGCAATGCACACTGGCCGCGCGTAAGCCCTCACACGAGGTAGCATTATTAGCTCCATCCCGGACGACGAGGAACGCCACCACCTTTACCAGTGACTACAACGCCCGCAAATGCCTGCTGCAACCATGATGCACAATCCCATTCCTGTTACGGCCCACTCCAGCATTCCCACATCAAAATCGGGGCCAATCTGCGTCGACCCCAGCGTGCAAATACATTAACGATACTAGGTCCGACCTGAAAAACAACATCGACCGCCATCTGCAACCAGGAAAGCGACGCACACCCGACAACGACAACGACAACGACAACGACAACGGTCGCGATGGTGACAGCGATAGCGTGAGGGGTGGGGAGGCTTCGAGCATGAAGCAGAGTATTACAGAGTCATAGCCGAGGTATGGAGGGGAAGGTGAGGGTGTGCTGAAGAGGTGCAAATGGGCAGATGAGTGCAAGCCAGGCGGGATGTGGATGGCGGGCGACACCGACAACATGCACGCCTTTTTAGGCATTATGTATAGAAGGAAGGCTCGAGGTTGTGATGAGCGTGTCGAAATTCATGGCTATGCGACCATTGGTAACCCCACCACTACCCACCGCCTGGCGTCATCACCGTTATGCGCCTAATCCCTATCCCGACGCACACATTCTGCTGCATGTCTCACCCTTTTCAGCAGTGCACCCACGTCCTCATAGTCCCCGTTTTTAACCATACCTAGCAATGACCACCGTCGACGCATACAGCCCGCCGTGCCCGCCCACTGGCACATATTTTATTGTTAATTATATATATTCAAATATGTATCTACTTATCTACCTATTTAATGAGACAAGATTATCGTAATACGTGGCCAGGGAGGTAAAGGGGACAAGTTGCACGGAAAAATGTGGTCAGAGACGACGCACATGGTCCTATCATCGGTTGCGACGTGAAGGACAAGCTGACAGCCCTACTATAGTTATTGGAGAAATTGTACTTACGCTTGCCCGATAACTACTGGAAAAATTAAAGTTACCTGTCAGGATAGGTTGCGCTATTCGTTATCTCGATGGTCAATCCCTTTTAGGCAGGCATCGGGAGGACGATGAGAGGACGTCTCCTCATTGCTTGCGATGATGACAGCGAGGTGGAACGGCAGAAGGATAGACGAATACGTAATTGTTTTCTAGGAGTATGCAGAGTGGGTTTCTTGGGTATGCAGAGCGCATCTGTCAACGCCACCGTCCTGTAGTTACAGGAAACTCTGCATACCGGCTTGCACTGTAACTACAGGGCAAGTATGCATACTACGGACAATAAAGGTTGACTCCGGAGAAACAAGCACAAGACTGCGAATATGACCCCTCAAGTCGAAAGGAGGCATTTTTTGGTTCCACGGAAGTATCGTCCTCAATCGGTTCAAAAGGGGCCGACAGTTTCGAAGGGCAGTGAATCCTTGACAAGCGGCAGTATGAATAGTGTACGTGATGTTATTTGAGGCATGGCGACAATGCGCAAAGACGTGAGATTTGCCGTCGTACTCGATAGCTTCCGTCCCTCCCTAGCAACGTCAGTCTCACCAACATGCCTAAGAAAAGGACGACGTGAAACAACTCATTTCAAGACTACCGGTTTCTCCGCGGACGAGGACCTCTGTCAACAGATGAGCGAAGAGGCGTGTTGATGCGGCATCAGAAGTAGGACAATGAGCACAAAGTACAGTGCTCGGGGACATCTTTGAAGTCGCTAAGATACGCCAGAGCAGCAGTAGTATGAATTCTGTCCAATATATGAGCAAGTCGCCTCTCTGACGAATTGTATGAAATTGTATTTTGTAAAGCGGGTTCAGTGTTGCTCTGATAGGCCAAGATTGCCAGCAGAATTTCTTCATCAAGACATCGCATCTACGTCCACAATCGCCCTCAGCAACTCCTCTGCCGACGGTTTAGTAGGGATGGCGTCCACACGAAGTCCCAGGGTCTCGCGCAAGAATGTCGCAGTTGTCGGTCCAATGGCAATCTTGACTGGATCTAGGTCGAACTGATCTTTCAGAAGCGGTAAAACAAATTCGGCAGCAGACGGTGCGAAGAACACGATCCACCATGGCGTAGTCGGTCTCACGGGTACGATCCCCTTCAGCTGCTGCGAGAACGTAGAGCTACCTTGGGTCTCGTAAACCTTGAGAGAATGTAGAAAAACTCCTGCGCTGCCAAGGATGTTAGGAAGGGTGTCACGATTCTTGTCGCCAGTCAGATTCAGTAGTTTTGTAGGACGAGGTTAGCGAGCTGCTCTGCCGTTCCCGAAGATTCTCCACGAATGTCGGCGTTGGCCATGCTAGAACCTAGCGTCGAGGCAGTAGCCTTCCCGACGACATAGAATGGAAATTCTGTCCGTGATAGTGAGAACAAGATATCGGGTTAGTGAACACGACACGTACCGTCCTTCCCTGTACCGTTTGCCTTATCCCAGGCTTCGCATGAGCGTGCACTAGTCATGATAACTCCATCGAAATCACTCTGCCCCGTTACTGATGCGAGCTCAGCGATATTGGTGAGCACCGTTTCGAGCACAGGAATCGAGAAAGGCGTGTAATTTTCTGTAGCAAAGGGCGGGAAAAGGTATTGGTAAGTATTGACATTGAAAGGTCTCAATAAGGAACGGCTGGGTCCACGGCCCGAATGACCTTGACCATCGACGCTGTTGAGGTCCTTACATGGGCTGAACATCGTCTTCCCCCTGTTCCTCGGTCACAACGGTTATGCCGCTACCGTAACTCTGACGTGGAGGACGGAGCCCATGCTTTGCTGTATTGCAAGGGTTCGCACTCCTTGGAAGACTTGTGTCCTCACTTCTTGAAAATTATCTTTCACCTCGTCGACCGCCAGTTCCGGATTTCTTTGCGTTCAGCGGTGTCTGGATACGAGATCATACACATTCTTCTGGATGCTGATGAGATGGGAATAGTGGGAGCGTTGCCTAAATATGTTTTTGACATGTTTTGTATCTTTAATTCCGTACCCTTGTATCGTCCCTCAGTGTCTCTGAATGTCACATTTTCTTCGGAACAACCAACACCAACACCCTGCGAAGAGTGTCTACTCCGCGCGACGCACTCAAAAGTGCGATCACAACGGTATGACCCTTCGCGGCCATGGCGCATGGCATGCCATGTTAGGCTGTGGACACGGCCGTTCCTTATTGGGACCTTGTGCCGTTACCAACACCAACACCCACGATGTCTACCGCTCTCGCTGCTTTCTTTTTGTACATACCCACGATTTCGACTCTGAAGACGAATACTACATTCCACCAGCTGGCAATGCTAGTATGTACTAATATGCAATGACTGGAGTTTCAGCTCAAAGCAGCACTGCTAGCATATAGAGCTTGAATTTTCTGGACATTAATGTATTGGAAACAGGGCTGGTCATCAAAATTATTCATGAATCGCTGAATACGCTGTTGAATTGGAGGCCGAGACGCTTCTGAGGTAGGTCGCAGATATTGTCAATGAAGGTAGTGACGAAGACGAAAACCTTGTCGCCTTTCCCTTCATTCTAAGGCGATATATTGACTCACGATCGTAGTCGTAGGGAAATTCTCCGTCAGGGAAAAAGCCCAACGGGGTGGGGAGGCGCAGGGTCTTAATACCATCCTCATATTCGAGAACCGGCAGCCTTCCAACCGTCCACAGCTGCATTCACAGTCACCCCAGTGTTGCTGGAAGCGCCCACCGCATTGAATAGGTGGGCATCATTGCTATAGAACCCGCCGTTCATGTCCTGCATCACGCGGTGGTCATGTTGGTAGTGATTGTGTAAGTGCAAGTCTACAGCATGACAGGCTGCACAGAGATATCCCCACCAAGACAACAACGGTGGTTGTGGCGGTCGGATTCATGATGGAGACTCAATACCCTTCAAGTTCTCGCTGTCAGTCTGAGGGAGTATTTGGGTCTTCTTTGAGGGCTATTACACCAACATTGTCAGCTGAAGAGATGAGTAGATCTGATACCGGTGTTATAGTACAGCGTTCCCAAACACGCACACGAGCCGCAGATTACGGTGTGCACATAGGTAGGTCGGCCGTTAGAAGGCGACCAAATGACGTCCAATACAATTCAAGGAAATGAAAGGACAGTAAGGACACTAGCTCTCTTCCTGCTGTACTGTAGTCATATGTCTGGATAGGACTCCATACAAAGGCACCGTAAACATCGTCCTGACCAATCCGGACTTTGATTATGGAGCAGCAAAAAAGCATACGGCGTTTGCTGATGGCGACTTATCTAGACCCGAGATGAATATGCAGGGAATATCGAAGGGCTGACAAGTGCTGGGAGATTGGATGGAAATTTATTATAGGATTTAGCGGAACTCAAGCAGCTTGAAGTGGATGAGGAAGAGTAAGTCAAAAATATCTGATATAACGATCAAACAGTCACGACTTCTGCTGTAATTCCTCACATCCAGGTGGCAACAACCATATCGGCAATATCACGACACAAACCCGGCTAATAAGGCTCTTCATACCAATGATGTCGACACGATTACGGTATCGGACTTGACCCAACTTGGTGTTATCCATTCAACTTATCCTGCACACAAGGTTGCTGAACATTACATGGCGTCCGAGAAGCACTTTCTACGGGGTGATATTTACGTGTGAGATTCTTTAATAATGGCTGTCATCGCATCCGGGTGCAGACCAGGGAGACCAGCGAGGTCGAATTGACATTCAGTAGAGGGAATAGAGGGTCGTGCCCACAAAAAATATCGACGTCAGGTGGTGAGTGGAACCATGACTCCTGTCTTCTCGGCGCGTCAGCCTGTCGCGTCTTGTCTTGCTTCTTTCCGTGAAGACGGGGACTTACCCCAGGCAAATTGTTGGCGGAACTAATAATGGCGCTTGCTTATACCAGTTCGTTGAGGTCCTAATTACCTCACAGCTATCCTATGTTTCTGTATAAAAGGGCCTTGTCATGCCAGTATCGAATCATCTCACTCAACACCACATTCAATCCTCATTCATACGCTAAAGCATCTCAGAGAAATGTCCAAACCCGCTCCTGGCACGTACAAGATCATTAACAGGGTTCTCTCTGTCAATAATAAACGGCTTGCCATCACTGCCAACGCTGAAGGCAAGGCTGCGACCGTTACCGAGGAGTCGTCCTCGAACACGGCGCAACAGGTTTGTATTTCTTCCCTTGTCGCCGCACTTTTCTGAATCGCAATTCTCAGTGGGTCATTGCCGATTTCGATAGCAACACGCAGAGCATGGCGCCTATTGCGAGACCCAGCCTTCAAGCTGCCTGGGGCTCCGGATTCATGACCGTGCTTCCAGCTCACAGCTATGTCTGGACGATCAGGGAAACTGATGCCGGAGTCACGTATGTGTTGTCCTTATTACATGCTAGTCGAAGTTCTGATCATCCTTGCTCGTATTTAGCATTCAAGATGGCGGCCGAACCGTTTTCTGGGGATTAGCCAATGCAAGCGAGAATTCTCAGGTGAGTTCAGTGGACTAATCTGTCTCCGCTTTGAGTCACCAATTGGGTTTGTAGGTCACTATCGGGGCTGGTACCAGCGATGTCCAGCAGAAATGGGTTTTGATGAGGGTCGCCTGAAGGGTCTCCTCCATAACCATTGAATCATTTCGGACTGAAATCAGTCTTTGTTACAACGTTGTTTTACCGTGTTTTTGCAGTCGTAGTTCCTGTACCGCTTTCTTTTGGTTTACGTTGTTGCCAATCAGTACCGAATAATCGTTTTAAGTGTTTCATGTCGCTCCGAAATCTGAGGAATAGGTCATTTTGGTCCTCGCGTGCCTTACATGAAAACAACCTTTTCTACTTCATGTTGCACCGCTTTTTCTTCTATTGACATTTATCCGGCCATTGGCAGTTATTGAAGCGATCCTCTATGCTTCATTGACGTGATATGACTGTTACGACTGTGTCTGCCTCATCGTCGTCCTCTGTGATGTGGGTGCAATCCGACTTGGTATAGGTAACACATTTGATTCCGTTGAGTTTTCTGCTACACTCTCTTTGTCTTTTGCCTTTTCGCATCTGAGCTTGGGTGATCTGGAGTTCCTAATCATGTTCAAGTTTGTGACGCAATTTTATTGAAGGTAAAGAACATGATTAGGTTCAAGCCCTTTGAAAAATCAAATCTCTGAAGGCGATTGTGGAATATTATGGGAGCTATGGGGTATATCGACGAACAGCAAGAGCAATAGGTGGGTGTTTGGTAGATCAACTTGAAGACCTCGTGCGACACCACCGAGCCATTCGGTTTCATCACTCCTGGGAGATATATATCTTCCGGAGCTGGTCCTCGGTGGCTCTTTCGTCGCAGATGGGACATGCCTCCGTATATTTAAGCGCAGCGCGAATGCACCGTACGCAATACACATGTCCACACGGAGTCGCGCAGAGGGTCGTGTGCTCTTTTTCGCACATCGGACACGAGAAGGAAGACGTCTCTTCGACGTCTTCTTCATCGCTCTCCTCTGCGTCGTCGGTTGCCGCAGCACTCTGGAAGGCCGACGTCAGGACCAGGTAACAAGCAGGAGAAGAAACTACTCACAAATGACGGCGGCAGCCTGAGATACTCCGGGTCTTCAAAGTCGTACTCATTGCTGTCTTCCCATGAAGTATCAAGGGGCTCATCTCCTGATTCGGAGACTTCATCGGGATACTCCTCTTCTCCCCTCTCATCCTCCCAACCGTCTTCGAGGTCATAATAGTCCTCTTCTTCAGAGTCGTCGTCGTCACTGACATCGTCGTCGGAGCCATGGACTTGCTCCATGTGGACGCGGAAGCCTGCCGCTGTACGGCAGTGCTTGTCGCAGGGAACACAATAGTGATGATTGGGTGCAGTGACGCAGTGCTAGGGAGGAAAGGGATACGTTAGTTTACTTGACAAGCGTAGAAAGACTCCAACTTACACGACGAAGAATTTGGCCATTCAAAAATCGACGGCCACATCTCCAACATTCGGGATGGTCGTTGGAGTTCATAATGTGCTCGGCTCGTTGCCGTTTATCGAAGAAGTACTCGTCGCACAACGCGCAGTACACTCCGTCCATACGTATCATATCGGTAGACATGATGATAGATGATAATTGTTGGTTGGTTCGATGGTGGTTGTTGGTTGTTCAAAGTGTTGTAATTGTGGGGATCCTGGCTGCAAAGCGCGCCGGCTTTATACCTTTCGTTGGTATGTGCATGTTTTGACACGTCTTAGACATGGACTCCGGAGAAACCAGGATCCAAGACTGCCGGTTCATCGAATGTGGCCCTTCGAGTTGAAAGGAGGCATTTTTGGTTCCACGGAAGTATCGTCTTCGATCAGGTCAAAAGGGACTATGGCCAGTAGACAGTCTCGAAGGGCGGTGAATCCTTGTCCGGCGGCAGCTGTGGGCGGCGAGTGCGGTGTGATCATGTTTGGGCCAAGACGACAATGACTGGAGATGGGATTTTCCGTCGTATTCGATAGCTTCCGTCCCTCCTTGGCAACGTAGGTGTCACTATAGGGGGACTATCTGCCGGTGAGACAAGTTTCAAGACCACCGGTTTCTCCGCGGACGAGGACCTCTGTCAACAGATGAGCGAAGAGGCGGTTGATGCGACATCAAAAGGGTGACAACGACAACGCATGCTTGGGGGCATATTTGAAGTCGCTAGGGTACGCCAGAGTAGTAGTATGAATTCTGTCCAATATATGAGCCAGTTGCCTCTCTGACGAATTTTATGAAACTGTACTTTGTAAGTGGGTTCATAGGCCAAGAGTGTTAACAGAATTTCTTCATCAAGACACTGAATCCGCGTCCACAATCACCCTCAGCAACTCCTCTGCCGACGGTTTAGTGGGGATAGCGTCCACACGAAGTCCCAAGGTCTCGCGCAAGAATGTCGCAGTTGTCGGTCCAATGGCCGCAATCTTGACTGAATCTAAGTCGAACTGATCTTTCAGAAATGGTAGGACAAATTCGGCAGCAGACGGTGCGAAGAACACGATCCACCATGGCGCAGTCGGTCTTAATGGTACGATCCCCTTCAGCTGCTGCGAGAAAGTAGAGCTTCCTTGGGTCTCGTACACCTTGAGAGAATGCAGAACAACTCCTGCACCGCCAAGGATGTTAGGAAGGGTGTCACGATTCTTGTCGCCAGTCAGATACAGTAGTTTCGTAGGACGAGGTTGTTCTGCAAGAATAAAATTTGCGAGCTGCTCTGCCGTTCCCGAAGATTCTCCACGGATGTCGGCGTTCGCCATACTGGAACGTAGCGTCGAGGCAGTAGCCTTCCCGACGACATAGAATGGAAATTCTGTCCGTGAGAGTGAGAACAGGATATTGTGCGTAAGCTAATACGGCACGCACCGTCCTTCTCTGTACCGTTTGCCTTATCCCAGGCTTCGCATGAGCGTGCACTGGTCACGATAACTCCATCGAAATCGCTCAGCTCCGTTACTGATGCGAGCTCAGTGATATTGGTGAGGACCGTCTCGAGTACAGGAATCGAGAAAGGCGTGTATTTTGCAGCAGCAAAGGCGGCTTCATACCTGTCCTGGCCAGTGTCAGAGGACGGTGTCGGTTCGCGAAGGAGTAGAACGTTGAGCTTGGACATCATGGTGGTCGGCGGCAAAGAGCGGGACAAGGTAATGTGACCTTGACCATCGACCATCACGACGACCGTCGTCTGCCGCTCTCACCGCCTTCTTTTTGTACATGCCCACTCCCAAGGACGATTCCGACTCTGAAGATGAAGACTACGTTCCACCCGGTGGCGATGCTGGTATGTACTAGTGTGCAGTGACCGGAGTTTCAGCTCACTGCTGCAGCAGAGTCCGATTCCTCAGATACAGAAAGGGACCTTAAACGTCAGCGGACAAGCTCTCCAAAGCCTGTCGCAGCAGAGAACGACGACGCAGCACAGAAACAGTGCGTTCATCGACCCGTGCAATCTGTTTTGCCCTAACTTCAGGACTTCTAGGGCTCGCGATGCTCTCTGGGCGAACTTTCAGAAATCCCTAGCGTCGCCTTCGACGGTATCGCAGCAAGAAGTGCCGAAACAGATGGTCAAGGTGGAGAAAAGATATCTCTTTGCTGGCGAGAATGTCGTGTACGTCCAGTGGCTCTACCTCTATGGTGCTTTGCCCTTACTGAATGCAATAGCGAAGTCGTTGAAGTCCCTGAAGATTCTCCGGAGGCAAAGAAATGGCCATTATTTTCTGAGCCTACAGAGGAGAGCTCTGGCGCTACTACTGAATCACCGCCTGTCGTTTCTGGTACATCTACGCCGGTGCCTCCGAAGAAGAAACCTGGACCAAGGAAGGGAAAGCTCTCCCTGAAAGACCTCCCAGGCCCCTCGAAACAAAAACCTAAAAAGCTCACGACACTCGATAAATCTGCCATGGACTGGCGCAGTCATGTTTCAGCTGAACCTTCCAGTTTCAAGGATGAGTTGGAGGCGAATCGGCGGGGAGGAGGCTATCTCGAAAAGATAGAGTTCTTGGAGAGAGTTGGAGAGCGACGAGAAGAAGCTCTTGAAACAAGCAAGAGCAATAAACGTCGAAGAGGGTAATTGAATCCATCATCCTGACTGCTTCCGCAATCTGATGTCTTTCAGATAAAAGAGCGTCTTGCACGTTCCCTGCACTCTTTCCAGTGTGTACTCATACCAGATGAGGTAGCCCCCGCTCCCCTGCCACTACCCAAATACCGGGTTTGATGCTCCTGCCTGCTATAGAAGGGGTTGAAGGTAGTAATGGGGGTGACTATTTGTCTATTCATTGCCAGTGATAGACGTATATCACCGGGTGTGCAGTACAAGCACTAATGTCATCCATCAAGTGTTGTATGTCCCGTATCCAACCTCTGTCGATAATTTAAGCCCCCCCTGTCCTAATTCCTGAATCCTGACTGGACGTTCTCTCTAGCCCTGGAGAGTCCCGCTTATTCGCGGAACTGGTTACGTTCTGTTACGTTCCAATCAACCGAGTCAAGTGACCGTCGTCAGTTTACTCTTTCATGTCTTCTTTGTTCTTGACTTCTTTGTCTTTCTCAACCTCCAAAGACCCGAAACCCAGACGCTATTCTCCTCCCTAGTCCTACATTTGACACCACACAAATTTCTATGCCCGTAAGTATTCTACATCGGTTAGATACAGCCCATTTGATTGTTTCTTTCAGATCTATGATGCATAGTTTGGGGAACAACACATTTCCTGCCCTGGCAGACATCGAAGGGCTCAAACGCTTCATCTTGAATGGGTTACGCGAAGGATCTTCTCTATCTGAGACGATCACAGATGAGCTTTCTCTGCTCCTTTCGCAAATTCCGCGCTATGATGCCGAGATTTCCCGAGTTGAACGTGTTTTGAAGACACTTAAAGCCTCCAAACAGGCGATCAATGACTGTGTGCATCTCCAACAGTCCTCTCTTTCACCCATCCGTATTCTTCCCGTGGAAATCCTCACCGCCATATTCGATGCTGCATGCTGTGCCGGTTCTGTAGGCGCAAAACCATTCATCTCACCAACCGTATTGACCTCGGTGTGCGCGCATTGGCGTAAAGTCTGCCTTTCAACACGCATTCTTTGGACGCATATCACAGCCTGCCATGACATTCGACCAGACAACTCCTCTCTTCTTGCCCGTCACATAGATCATTACCAGTCATTGTCTTCGCCGTTCAGCCTCACCTTCCATATTAGAGCATCATACAGCCAAGCAGATTATGCTCTCACGGATGTCAGCGGGTTCGACGCCATTCGCAATGCCATCGCAGGACCGCTCGTTTTGAACCGGTGCCATTCCATCTGTTTTACTATGAACAGTCCACGAAGGTCGATATTCAATGCTATCAAAAATCAATTCCCTTTGTTGAGGTCCCTCGAGATCAGATCTGTGCTGGATACTAGGGCTATCCTTCCTTGGGCGATGTGTCAAAACGCATCAAACCTCGAACGTCTTCACATACATGGGCCAATCAGTTCCCTCCGAATTCAACTACCGAGTCGAAATCACCACTCTTTTTCTATCTAATATTCTTGCGTCTATATTAAAAAGATTCCCCAAAGTCGTAAGAGCCACTCTCGTCGACTGTCCGCCGAGCTCGGGGTTTAATACCTCTAACTCCAACGAGTCTGTCCTTTTGGCGCTTGAATCTCTCACATTGACCAACACGTTAGTCGAACCTATCATCAGTGATCCGGACGTCTCATTTCCCAACGTCTCCTCCTTGGAACTTGCGCCAAAGCCCTGCTCCGATCCAGCTGCGTCCGCATTGCGTAACGACCTTAATAACTCCTTATGGCAACTCTGCCAGCGCCCGAATCCTTCTCCTATTACATCTCTCACCCTTACCAACGTTCCTTTTACCGACGCGCAAGTTCGTCGCTTGCTCAAATGCATACCACATCTCAAAAATCTCCCGATCGTCGAAGCAAATGAAAGAAGAGTCAATTGCTCGCCCATCATATCTGAGATATTGGCCACATATCTCTATGAACATGCGGAGCCGGAGAGTCTGAAGTTGGTATGGGCCCCGAACGTTGACAACATGTTTCCTTCACTAGATCACTACAAGGAGAATATCGTGACGGATATCAGCTCAGCTCAGCTTAACTTGTCCTTATCGGCGCTCGTCGAGACCCGGACTCTAGACATTGCATCTGCGGACCCGACAAAGGCCCTTCACATAAGGTTCGCCTCTCGAGCTACAATATTTAACATAGAGAAGGATGGTGACACCACGACGCACGCTGACACCATGGCTCACAACCTCAGCAACCCGTATGAATGAGCATCCCACGTCCATTGTGAGTGCGACGCTAGTCTTACTGGCTCATTTCATTAACTCCTTTTTAGGTGGGACTCTGCTCTCCTTAGTCTTCCTCCCGTTAGCCTTCGTCTTCGTGTCCTCAGTTACTTTATCATATATATCGTATCCGATAGCAGCAGCTCGTATGCTTGTTCTGGGATTTTCGTGTTACCTTATCGTTCTCAACCGACGGCTGATGCCACGCGCAAGGAAGATGATAGACGGGAATCTATGAGATTCGAGATTGCGAAAGGTGTGCTCTCTTTTTATACACACTGCTTTTTCTCGCTGACTGAGCTGTGCTGTATACAGGATGCATGGCTCATGCGTGATACGAATGTGTACTTTGGGAATCGATACTACACAGGATTCGCACTCGACTAGTATCCGGCATAGATGGCCAACTAGTGGATTTGGGGCACGTCAATTCCCCTTTACATGCCTTCATTTGGAATTCACTAATGCTGCTACACTGGTAGATTCATATTCATTATCATACTTGCAAGCGAGAGTCCTCCGAGTTGTCCTGTTCTGTCGCTACGGTAGTGCCTTTGAATTTCATGGTGATCCCAATGCCTCTCAATCGACTTTGAAGCTGAGCTCGCATATATACAGCCGTCGTTGTCGTTACCGGCGAATGTGGGTAAAAGAGGGAAAACAACAAGGACGCACGGACCAGCAAGCCGCCATCCGTCGAACGACAAAACAGCATTACATTATGCCTGGTTGCCGACCAGCCGAGTACTTGCAGTGCTTGCCAGCAACACACTCGAGTCGGCTCGGATTTCGCCTGACTAACATAGCTAGAATTAACTTCGAACAAATTTGCATGAACAAAGATGCAGCTTGAAGCTTCAAGATTCGACGGGACAACTCTTTCGCCATAACCAGGTCATCCTGCATGAACTCAGGAGATAATTTGGGTGGGAACATCATCCTAGTCCAGCTTATTACAAAGTAAATCTATTACCCGTAGTCACGTACAAAGATGCTGACTATGTTCAGCCATAGATACACTTATTTTCGGTGTCTCTGCCATTAGACATGTATTCAAAGCAAGTCCAAATCTCCGGACCTCAAGGCCTCATGCATCATGGCTGATTTGCAGCCTGACTTCAGGCCGCCAACTACATACCACTCCCCACTCTCCTTCTGTTGTAGGGTATTTTCCACCTTCTCTCATTTCCGTTCTTTCATCGGAACCGGAGGATATGTCAATTGACGCCAAGCACTCCGAAGGCTAACACGTTACACACCAAACTTGTCACCTACATCTCCAGGAGCCTATTCACCTTCCCAATCATCACCGAGTCCAATCATCAGCCTAGATTTGGTGGGACAAGAGCAGTTGCCCATGAGTCCGCTACCGCATTCGCTACCATAGATTGACAGTGACCTTCGGCTGCTCTCTGCCCTGCATGCGGCATGGGATGGAGTTTCAATCTCGAACTTTGTCAGGCGACTACCCCTGTCAGTAAAGGGCGGGGAGGTGGAAGACTCCAATCCATCGTTATCGATCCCAGTATGGTTATGGTGCGCGCATTGCTTCAGTCAGGTCCGGCAGGTTTTCCGCCCGGAAGCTATTGCGTCGTTCAAGAGGGAAGGCTGTGTCTTTTCTGTGCTGGAAAGACTGCGCGCCCCAAAAGCAAAGCACAATCTCACTAGGATGCTGCGATATCCCCCTTCCATTGGGCGAACTCTTCATTGATCTGGCCCTTTTGGGTTCAGAGCCTTCCTCCGAAGTCCCTCGAACAGATCTTCTCTGCACTGATTAGAGCCACCCTCCACAGCGAATTTCCTGTTGATGTCAAATTTATGCCTTTTTCGCGTAGACACAGAACTGCCGCCCCATTTACACGAGTAGCAACATTTTTCAGAGCCGCAATGCGCTCTTGGAGAGATGTAAGCTTTGTCCAGGCGCTATCTCTCAGGAACGCTAATATGTACCCTATTCCTAGGTATGAATGGTTCTCACGCCGAGGATGATCCTCTGCCTGGTATCTGCTAGTATCCCTATGATGAAGACAGTGATCTTGAATCTGACTTGGACAAGGATTCCCTTGCGATGTCTCTCGAGACGCGACCATAGAACCACAACCGGGAGCACTTTCCCGTGCCTTATTTCCCATCAATATCACAGACTTGGATACAGTACAGCCCGCGCCACAAATTCTGTAGCGGTACAAAGTCATCTGTAGCATCGATATTCGACTCGCCACCCTTCTCTGCACAAAGGACGAATCTGCAACCGATGTACGTCCTCAAAGACGGTCTACGTCAGCAGTTAAGAATGGACTTTGCCCACCGACTCTGGCTTTCTTGGCCTTATCTTTACGACTGGGAAGGATGCAACGGCCTCAATGGCGTGCGCCACTGTCTAGGATGCCGGGATGCCAATTCCCGAATGGGCAGTCAATTAGCGCTCTCTCTTCACATTGGACATCCTCGTCGAGTGCTTTCCTCGTCTTTTTTTCCTTGCCATTTGCCGTGAAGAGATTTGGGGTGATGGTTGCGAATATAGACGGGCAAATCACTAGCTCGGCTAATCCTTGGGCACGACTTTGGAACTGGTAGAGATTGACCGACTTCTTTGATAAACGGAACGGACAAGGAAAACTTGACCTGCAGTGATGGAGACGAGAGTCATTCGTCGGGTCGTCTCTTTTTCAAGATCGTCTGGCTAGCGAAGACCTGAATTCGAAGTATTGTCGAAGGAAGCCAATCCTTTTATACGAACATTTCCTCCGTGGGAAACCACGTTGCTGCATCGTGATCGTTCGTACCGATGGCATTAAGCGCTGTTTTCAAAAACGCATCTTGACGTCCACGTAGAGTAGAGAGCAACCAGGGTAAGTGAGAAAGAGTCAAACATCAAACACTTTATAAAATAAACGACGTGTGAATGTGTCACATCCCACGCTCCTAATATAGGTCCTTTTTCGCTCTTTTCGGATTCCACCTACATGTGGCGTGGGAATGCCACGTACGCAGTCATCGCTTGCCGCTTTCCCCCCCTTCCCTTCATCTTTCATCTTTCACCCTCTGCTCTCGCGCCGCCTTCCAGCTCTTTACGTTCCTGTCACTTCATAGCTATGTACCTCCAGTATTGCACTGAAGATGTTCAAAGCCTGTCGGTTTCATCACGCTGACCAACTTCAGATGTCTCACCTACTTCGTACATGTTTCCTACTTCAGAACCATTATGAATGAATAGAGCCTTTTCGAAATTCACGACCGTATTGTTCGCTATCCCTCGCATTCATGTTCTGATGCAAGAAGATGCAAGACGATTTCCACATCGAAATTTCGTACGGTTACACGTCTTCTCCATCTTATTTGGCTCAAGAGTGCCTCGCAGACCTTCGTCACATGAAACAGAGGCCGCATTACAACAGATTCAGCTACAGGAAAGCATTGACCATACTGTCCCCGCGTTCTATAAACATGAGCACGTACTTTTATTGTCGTACCATTGGTTCCACTCACCAACCTACTCAGGAATGTGCAAACTGATAGCATCGCCGATCAGTTCCCTCTCAATCAAAGGCTAGCTCTGAACCAATGTATACGTCCCTTTTCCTGACTGACACTCTGCAGGTCCACCTCTCAAGAGCGTGATCAAAGCCGACGTTCTGCAGCTGAAAGGCAGCGTGCAAGGAGGCAATCGAGAAGGGAAAACGAGGATACGGTGTCTACTCCACCCCGCCATCGTCGACGTGGAAACCCTTCCAATCCAGGACACTGGTGGGATAATGTCGCCGTTCTGAATACTTCCAAGGTACAGAGGAATACATTGAAGTGGACTAGGACTTGCAAGTACTGCGGAATCAAGGTATGTCTTTTATCTTAATTTTGAGTTATTGAGCACTAATAGATTCGGGCCAGGTCCTTACCAATGAACGTACTCACGACGATTGTTTTGTTTGTGGACCACGTGGATCTCACACGCTCCCCCGTTTGCCTCCCTATCCAGACGAATGGCAGGTGTTCCTTTCTCACCGACAACTTGGAGCCAGTTCTCGCCGCTTGAATAGTCTCTTTTCCCTGACAGCACTCGGAGTATACGACGGCGATTTCATGCATTTCAAAAGCGGTGTCGCTGCAGTAACTTTGAATGGTGGGCGTACATACCACCGCCTCATTCCTGCACAGGAGGGTCAACATGCTATTCGATGGTTTCTCCATGAGCCTGGACAGCGATACCTGCAAGGTGCAGAACAGTCTATTCCCAAGAACTGGATTGATGCTGCGCTGGCCGGTCTTCAACGAGTCAATCCGTTTGTCAAAGAGCTGCAGAATCTCCAAACGCAGGACGACGAACAAATGGCTCTGCATATTGAGGAGCCGTCTTCTATCATAGGAAGCGATGTCGCAGCCGTCATATCACTGTCCCCCAATGCCCCGCCTAGCAGACGTACTATTGTCATCAAGCGTGTCGGTGAAGACCACCATCGATTTCTTGACTTGCTTTCCCCCTACGTAGAACCACTTCACTACGTGCTTTTCTTTCCATATGGTACTCTTGGATGGGCACCAGGCCGGCAGCTCACTCAGACACGATGGCATCGAACACGCTTCTTCATGAATGCCGAACAGATGTCTGTTTTTTCCAAGCTGATGGGTACGTCTTGCTTACTTTCATCTGCAGTATCAAGTGCTCATTTTTAATCAGGGGAATACCTCGTCGACACATGGAGCTCTATAGAAGAAGCTAAGCTGACTTACATACGTGCGAACCAACATCAACCGGACGATAATGACGAGGAGTACATAGGGACCGGAGACGAGGAACCAACAGATGACGTTAGATTGCCATCGACGTTCATCCACTCCCCCGCTTGGGCTGCTGCTAATGTTGCTGACTGTCTTGCCCTGCGGAAAACTTATGGCAGCCCAACTCTTTTCATTACGTTCACAACGAATCCTAATTGGCCTGAAATTACATCGCAACTCCTCCCTGGACAAACCGCTGCTGACCGTCCTGACATCGTTGTTCGAGTCTTTCATCAGAAACTTGCTGCTTTCGAGAAGGAAATTGTCGATACACTAGGTCCCGTTGACTATACTATCCGCATCACTGAATTTCAGAAACGTGGACCTCCACATGGTCACGTTGCGGTAAAGCTGAAGCACGTTCCACGTACAGCGGCTGAAATCGATAAATTTCTCTCCGCTGAACTGCCTCGAGATTCTGGTCCTCTCCGTGATGCTGTCCAAAAGCATATGACTCATCAACACGATCCAAAGAGGGAGTATCACCGCTGTGGATGGTCAGCTATGTCGCACACATGTCAGTATAACTATCCACATGTCATAAAGCCCACCTCTGGATTCAATGAACGTGGTATGTCCAACCCGCACTTTATAGTAGCATTGTCTAACAGATTCCGCAGGTTATTTTGAGCCTCGGAGGCGTATGCAGGAGGATGCCATTATCGTCCCCCATATCCCTTATTGGATCATGAAATTTGACGGCCACATCAATGTTGAATACTCTGCATCCGTTTCTCTATTTCAATATCTGTTCAAATATTTCTTTAAAGGGCCCGATGAAGTGAATTGGAAGGTTTCTACACTCGACGCAACTTCGCGACACTCAACATCAAAGCATTCATCAATTGATCAGATCCGAGATTATGAACGTGGACGGTATCTCACTGCTACAGAAGCCGCTTACCGACTCGCATCCTTTCACATTACGAGAAAATATCCTGCAGTGAAGCCTCTTCCCATTCATTTACCTGGCCGACAGCATGGGCAAATGAGAAGGAGAGATGACTTGCAGTCTGATGGGACACTTCTTGAACGGTACATGACCCGACCACGCCATCCCCAGCTAGACGACCTCACATATACCGACTTTGGGATGAAATGCTATATGGTACATCACGATGCTTCAAAACCTCTACATTGGCGGGAGATCCTGGAAGAACATCATCGTGGTAGACCACAACAGCGTATTCGATTTTATGAGGAAAACCATGTCAGCATCAGCCGCATACAAATGGTGTATCCTCGCCATGGTGACGTGTTCTACCTTCGCTTACTGCTCCAGCACCGACGTGCATTATCATGGGAAGATATTCGCACTGTTGATGATGTCATTTATGCAACTCATCGGGATGCGGCACGTGCTCTTGGTCTCTTAGAGGATGCACAGGAAGGCATGCTGGTTTTCCAGGAAATGCTTCGATATGCTGTCCTTCCTGTCCAATTACGCTGGGTTTTCTGTGTTCTTTCTGTTGAAGGAGATCCATGTGTGATGCCTATATGGGAGCAGTATGAAAGGGCTTTGTCGGCAGACATACAGGACAACTTACTTCGGACTGGTCCATCTCCGTCACCTGCTCTAGTGCGAAACAATGTGCTGCAAGAACTTCAAGACACTCTACATGGATTTGGACGTACACTTAGCGATATAGGCTTACCTGAGCCTTTTGATCGACAAATCGAAATAGAAAGCGAACTGGGAAGATGGGGGGGTGATCCTGGTAATCTCTCTTCATTTGAGGCTAGCCTATGGCCAGAGCAGGTAAGAGACACATGTATACTCCATGCATGTACCTATTCTGATTGGTCATGCAGTGCATTGTCTACAACCACCTGCGTGAGGTCATAGCGATGGACGATCCTCATCCTATACATGTTGATGGTCGGGCTGGTCGTGGAAAGACCTATGTCCTATATCCAGTCATCGGAGCGCTACGAAAGGCAAATGAGATTGTGCTTCTGTCAGCATCATCAGCATATGCGGCTAAGAATTATCCTGGAGGGCGTACATCACACTTCCTATATGGTATACCAGTCGACGAACACAACCCGTTCCTTACTTCCATGATCCGCCCCAAATCTGATCGAGCCAAGTTATTACTGGCTGCACGATGTCATATAATCGATGAAATCAGTGCTCTGCACTTCAAGGCCTTTGATTGTGCTGATAGGCTAATGCGCTCTCTCACAAGGTGTAATCGTGTTTGGGGTGGTCGTATGCTGATCACTGTGGGTGACTTTTGCCAGGTGCGCTTTTTCAAATACTATCTATATCACTCTTCTAATGTTTCTCAAGGTTGCGCCAGTTGTCCGTTACGGTTCTCGGACTGCAATAGCGAAAGCATCAATTCGTACTCAAGCAATCTTTCAACACTTTGAAATATTATGCCTTACACATTCCATTCGCCAGCAGAACAATCCTGACTTTTCAGCATTCTTGGATTCTATTGGTGACAATACCGAACACCTGGATGTTGACCTGGGCTGCCTCCAGCATACACATTCCTTGGAACAGTGTATTAACTTCGTTTTTCCTCCAGAGATTCTCATGAATCTGACGGAATGTGCAAGACGTGCAATTTTGAGTCCCTTCAATGAGTTTGTTGACGAGTTTAATTCTGCAATCATTGATCAGCTGCAGGGCGAATCTCACCACTACCTAAGTACCGATTCTATCGAGGGTGATGATTATGCCAATCATGCTGAAGGCCCCCTCTCTGATCCTGATGTGCTGAACTCAATGACAGAACCCGGAATGCCTGCACACACGTTGATCCTCAAGGTCGGAGCTCTTTGCCGGCTTACACGTAACTTTGACCCTTCTCGAGGCCTTACAAAAAATACACGGGTCATTGTGCGTCAAATGTTCCATCACTCAGTGGAAGTCCAAACTGTTCCGACCATAGTTGCTGGCGAGACTATTGCATCTGTGAGTGCAAGGAACTTTGTTCTTCATTAGTCTAACTTCAGACAATTTAGGAAAACATTACTCTTCCCCGTATCGACTGTCATTTCCAACCACAGAATTTCAATATCACAGTACACCGAAAGCAGATCCCACTAGCTCTGGCCTATACAGTCACGTTTAATGGGTGCCAAGGTTTGACACTCTCACATCTGGCCCTCGATCTGCATCGTCCTGTGTTCTCTCATGGCCAGCTCTATGCTGCTGCGACACGGGTACCCAACTCGAGAGATGTCCTAATATTGAAAGCTGAAGGAGATGTATCTATGTTGACTACAAATGTTGTATGGGAGGAATTACTCCTACCCACGGAATGAATTACATTTTGGGGTAATGGATCAAAAGGACTTCCCGGAGGCCGGAGGCCAAAGGGAAACACTTGTAAGCCTTCGAATCACGAGAGATGGTGGCACCTATGACTCATTTACCTGTATACCTCCCTGCAGCGAAAATCTGTATGATGAGATCTGGCATTGCGAGAGTGGCAAGGTTGTAGGGGAGGATACAGTACAGGAAAAGCAGACATCGGCATAGGGAATTTCTGTGAGTCGAAATGTATAGACATTTTCAAAAGAAATAGACAGTAATTGAAGTACTGATACTATACTATAAGTCTCCAACATCCCATACCATACATGTACGTGAATCATAAGTGACAACTCTCGCTCCATCTGGAGTAGCGTCTATATGATATAACCCCCAATGCTCGGGAATGCCATGGTGAAAGAGGATGTTACCCGTTTCCAAACTTTGGATGATTAAGCATTTGTCCAATTCATAGGCGACCTTTGACTCCCTGAAGAACAAGACCTTCTCCACTCGATCGTCTAATACAGCAATGACCTTACCACCCAAGGCCATGTCAAATACACTCGTCACATCAGAATTCAAGCCACGAAGCACAATTTTTGATCCATCATCAGACACCAATAGGTTGCCTATTGGCGTGAAGAGGGCCAAAGACAGCAGCGCCTGTCTGTGTGTCATATATTTGTATAGTGTCGTTATCATGGTTCAATACAATTATTGATCCATCTGGAGAAATATCTAGTTTTTGATATGCCGGGATCGATGTCCATCATGGTAAAGTTGTCCTCTTGGTCGATGGAAATCTTCATAAAAAATCCAGTCTTGAGTGCAAGGACAATTCCATTGTTGTATAGAGAGATTGAGAAATCACTGGATGAAAAATGAGACAAGAGTAATGTGTACATTTTGAAAGTTCGGGTTCGGGAGCTAAAGACACCCATGTAAAGCCACGAAGGGTCGTCGATAGTCTCCTGGGAAACATCATCATGGAGGGGTAGGATTATCCATTCTGATGGTGATGGAGGTGTCGTAAGTTTACATTCAAACTGGATCACCGAACGGTTGACTATGAAAGTAGAATGACCACCAAAGATTGAAGAAGGGCATATTTCTGGTGATGATCTCTGTTGTGCTGTATCAATCTCCCGCTGCGTTATCATGAGTGAAGATGTTGATTGTAAGGTCATGATACTGTTAGAGTCCGGAAAGAAGATGCAGCGAATTTCTGAGTCATCTAATATTATGTGGGCGAGTAGCTGCTCTTTGTCGGGAGACACAGGAGGAGAATCCAAAACGTTCAACTGCTCCCAGGCCTTGCGAATGATGTTACTGGATGGTGAAAGAGACATCGCGTGGGTGTAGATATATGATGGTCCTGAATAGGACCGCCCTCCATCCTGTAAGGCTCTGTATGCGAACAGATAAGCATGGTGGAACAGAGTGCGAGACTCAGTGTTGCCAAATTGCTAAGCCAAAATGATTAGTTTAGGTAGTAAAGCTCACTTGGAAGTGACATACGTTGGACCAATTCAGCACCAGCGACAAGCTTGAAAGAACACGGCGGGACTTAATACATAGGAGCACATCCAGCCAGGGAAGAAAGCAGCAGCGGAAAAAGGAAGCAAGGAGTTCTAAGCCACTCTCATCAAAAGCATTGATATGCCACAATGCTCCAAATAATGCATATCGGCAAATATACTCTGGTATGTCGACGTCATCATCCATATTGACTGTGGGTGACCATTTCTGCAGAAATGATTTCGATGCAGCCAGGCACTGTTTGGCTATTTCCTGGCGGTGCAGAGTGACGTCGACGAACCATTCATCCCCGCATCGAGTCCGATCCTGCAAGAAATCGTCGAAGGACTTGTGTATGAGTCAGATGGATGAGTCCTTAGTTTCAGGGATGAGTACACTTCCTAGCATAGACACAATGTGATGCGATGGAGGGCTACCTTTGTCTAGGACAAGGCTATCAAGGACTTCCTCTGTCATCCCTGTAGGTGTCTCGGCCACCAACACAGCGCCTAGAACATTGCACACATACTTCTTAATGTCTGCATTGGCACCCTTGATTTCAGACACAAGAGTATCCAGGGTGGTGCGATATAGGGTCGTCAGAGCCTCGGTGGCATCACTAGGGATATTCGTGGCTAGGAGAGCCTCCAGCCTTGATGTCCCTGGAAATACATGGACGAATTTGGCAACAGTTGCTGCCCAAATGAATAAACCACTCGCTCGTGCCGCCAGCTTCTTGATGGCACGCAGCGCTTTACACTCCTCCTGGAACGCCTTATCATCTACAGCCACAAACTGTAGTTCCAAGTAGAACTGAATATCACGGTCTACATCCTTCGAGGAGGTATCCAAATGGAGTGTGTATATGTGGCTTTCCCCCTTGAACGCTGTAGCTATGCGCTGAACCGGTCGGCTAGCAACAATGAGGCGCATAAAAGGAAGCTTTGGACCAAATCCCTCAGCGAGGACAACCAACAGCTCATTAGATGCGTTGCACTCATCCACCCCATCACAACGGATATGGCCTGTCTGATTAATAAACGCCTGTAATTACAGGAGAAAGATTATCAATAAATCCCTCTGCTCTGCCAGGACATACGATAGTGCGGCATCCGGTTACCGGTGTCTTGAGCATTCCGAGCCTGGGCCACCTGTCCAGCCAGAATATGGGTTGCCCATTTGGTACGTATTTGGGCTGATTCAGTGTACTGTGGTGCGTCAATGTTTGGTAGCTTTTGGGTGAATGGGATTTTCTTTCTAGCTGTACATCGGCTCGGGTTCCAAATAGCTCAAGAATGTATATTATATCATACTGTGGTGCTAATACAACAACATGGGTAGTGTATAAAAAATCGGGATGAAAAAATATGAAGAAAAAAAACATGAAATATGGGAAAGCCGCAACAATGGGACAGTCGGAGGGAGAGCCAGATTGCGCTACGGTCTCCAGCACCCTTAAAAACGTGGGCGGAGAGACGACTGAGCCAGTCGGGGCCACGGTTGATGTGGGTGGTTGATTTTTTTTGGCGGGGAAAGCCAGCAACTGAGCGGGACGTCAGCAACGATGGCGGCATTTGGAAAACAGCCAGAACCATCATTTCCACCACCCTCGAAAGCTGTAGCGTATAGGATACGATGGCGAGAGGGAGAGTTGTGAATCGAGGAGGGGGCAATGTTGGTGGGATGGAAATGGTGTGGATGTCACACGAGACAGTGAGCTCGTGGGGGGTAACAGACGGCAAAATCATCTTCAGAGGCCTCAAAAATAGGAGTATGCCCAAGACGCAGCCAGTCAGCGCCCTTGTTGAGCAAGGAGGTGGTAATGTTGGTGAGATGGGTTGGCGACCGTTGTCGGGCGGGATAGCGGCATTGTGGGCTCAAACCGTTGGCACCATCGTCTCAAGCGACATCTAAAACGGGTATTCGCTCAAGACGAGGCCAGTTGAGGCTGTCGTTAAGTGGGGAGGAATTGATGTTGGCAGGATGGGGGTAGGGGTGAATCGGCCATTGTCGGGCAGCACGGCACTACCGTAAGCTCAGACTGTTGGCACCATCATATCCAGGGTCCTTAAAAATGGGGATTCAGCCAAGACAAGGCTAGTTGAGGCAGTCGTTAAACGTTGAACATGGGAGGGTCACCATGAATTGTCGAGGGTGATGTTTGGGAGCAGATCGTTGTGGGGGGTGTCGATGGCGGAAATCGTGTTAGTACTGTTGGAAGGAAGTTTGCCGCATTCAGTGAGGGACATTCTTAGAGGGGGAGGGGCAGATAGTAGTGAACAGAGTTGTGTCGCAAGCAGAGAAAATACCTTTGATCGCTGTCCGGACGTTCGGTCCGACATTTCCGAGTCCTATTCCTCAGCGACCACGATGCTCCTACATTTGTTCCTGACCTCTGTTTCCCATGTAAACTATTCGCTATGGTTTATTAGATGTTTAAATTATGTCATCAATTTTCACGCATCAAATGGTGCCGGTCTAGGTTCAATATTGGTGGATTACCATCTTTTCGTCTGACCTAAACTCGTCTTTAGGTTACTATCCCTTCACAGTTGCATCAGTAGTGTCCAAAAAACCCACAGTATATCTTACCAGACTATAATATACTATGCTATATGTTTCCGGATGATCCGAGGCCTCTGTAAGTGTTTCAATGAGTATCAGTCAGACAAATTTCAGCATCCGCATAGATCATTCAATAGTGCAGAAGACCATACTTCAACAACATACATTGCTTTGAGGGCTGCATATTTTTACTTCGGAAAATTGCTTCAGCAAATACAGAATGATGTATGTAATACAAAAAATGACTATTCGTCAACTTCTTGCACCTCTGCAGACCTAGTTCAAGAAACTATTGAATACTCTCGCTGTATATCTACTCCTCTTGATCGTAAACTTGGCATTCACAGTTGCGAGATTAATACATGGCATGTCATCAGTATCCTTTTAAGAGTAGAAACGAAGGCCGATGATTTTCGGAGTCTCGAATAAACATCTTGAGAGCAATATTCATGTTCAGTATGTTTTCGTCACATTGTAGCCTCCTGAAAGCTTCGATCAGTGGCTGTACCGTCAGGCACGGAACCCGTTCCTTCCCAACCCCGTCGTACCACTGTACCAGTGTCTCTAAGCTCCTGCTCTCTGGAACACCGACAATACAGTGACATTCATTTTGTTCTCTAACCCTGCTGTCCTTTCAAGACCAACCATACTACAGACCCCACCGGGCCGAGAAGGTGCTACATTTCTGGAATGATAACCCCGACTGCAGCCATAGTATCTATGCCCTTATTTTTATAATAATTGACACGGTAGCCCCGTCCGATTCTTTATCTGACCCCTCCCATCGTCACAAATAACGACCTGCTACCATATTCCAGTGTTCCGGTAGATCGGCCCAAACCTATCAGAAACAACCATCTTATCTCGGGTTCGGTCCAGGGTATAATCAGTACTGATAAGCAGCAAGCGCCGGGATGGAAAAGTAATTTCCAGAAACGGCGCAATCTGCTTTAGAAGCAGCCCACACCCGCCTGTTCATCGCCGAACATGGCCGCTTTGTGAGCCCTGGGACATGAGAGGGTTTTATTAACAAAAGCAACACCTCTCGCTTAAAGGATTTTATTAATCATTTGGGCCTTATGGCCTGCCCATCAACGATGACAACCAGGGGGCCTTCTTCAATAAGATCAGGGAGAGATTCAAGCGGATTACGGAGGAGCTGTTGAAACTGAGTGGAAGGGTCTAACATGTTCGCGATTGATGGTGACTTCCTGAGAACTTCATAGATGGCCATTCCAATGCGGTTGTCGAATATCCCCAAGGTATACGCGATGCTGGTAATTAGCTTGCTGGCATTTGAATGCTCAATACGGTCGTAGCGAACGAATGCTGCAAGCCGGCTGCGTCCCCCGATGTCTGTAGTGAGTAAGTCATGGAGAGTACCCATCAAAGAACTCTTCCCCGTGCCCGCCAATCCCTTGCACCACATTGTCCCGCTGTTGCACTGGGCAATCCACGACATTATTGTGTTGATTGTCTCAACACGAGTTCCTTGCATACACTTCGACTTTGGGCCCAGCTTTTGAAATGGTCGGAGCTCTCGCAGTCGATCTTGCACGACTAATGGCCTCAATAGTCAGCATTTATGATGGAATGCAACTGAAGAACGACTCACTCAGAATATCCACACTATTCTGGACACCAAGAGTGACTATGATTGATTCCTTTGCAACTTTCATGCTCAGCTGGCATTTCAGGTCGGCGAAGGCCTGACGAAAATTTTCGGCTTGGCCTGATACATCCGTGGCAAAGAGATGCTCTGAAGAGCGGTCAGATATCATGAAATGACTGCGACTCAAAGGCATACCTATCCCGCTCTTCTTTGCATAGCCTTCAATGAACATGGCGCACTCGATGGTCTGCTTGAACAAGGAACTATATATTCCCTTTAACCTATCACGTTGCTCTAAGATATCATCCTTGCTGAACTCCTCATACACTGATATCATGTCCTTGTAAAGATCACGTATCGCATCCTTCGTGTCGCGCTGATTTTTCAGGACCTGCATCTATGATGTGAAGATATTGTGCACTGGGAACATCGTTGACAACCCACCTTAAATCCAACAGACAGGAATCCCCAAGCGATGGTAGCCGCGGGGTGCACCTTGGGAAGAGGCTTGTTAAGCAATATGAATTGGCTTGTAAAATATCGCCTACATCCGCGAGAGTATCGATCATCTGCTTCACGGCATTGAGCACCGTGTCCAGAGTGTCGTTGCTATCCAGAAGCTCGGAGTTTTCTGAGGGTTTCTCGATGTTCGGGACGATATCGATCATGACACCCTTGGCACCGCCCAACTTGCAAGATATTTTGAGGACTGCGACCTCAGAAGATCCGTTGTATAGATGTATATCAGCGCCTGCAGAAAAATCAGCATTTAATAGAACAAAGAAAGAAATACAGCACGCACTCGTACTAGTCCCTCCAAACAATTCTCCAAGTGTTTTCTCAACGCTGCCGAGGACCTTGAAATGTGGGCACATCCACCGACGACCGTAAAGCTCCCATAAAACCACAGCTTGCGAGTCGAAGTCACTTGTGAAATCACGAGACATCCACCAAGATGAAATGGGTGCATATATAACTTACAGCGTCAAATTTTGGGTCCACTTCGGCAGGACGCCGACCCTATCGATCTTTATTACTTCTGTTTTTTGCTTCTCGTCGCCAGCAGTGATTTTCAAGCGAAACCTTGACTCTTTTGTAGGCGCGATCTTGACAATTTCGAGCTCTATACAGTACATTAAGGCCGGACCAAGTATTCAAATGTATGACACGAACCACGAATGAAAAGGATCCGACTACGGCGAAGACATATGAGCACAAAAATCAAGGAAGAAACAGTGAAAACGAAACCAACCCTCCGTCATTGGCCATGGTTGTTGGTGCTAACTACTGCAGACCGGGTCACATCCGTAGTACAAACGAGTGTCTGGCTGTGTAGGTACAAGGGAAAAGCAAAGCTGTGTATAGAAGTCCAACAGCATCTGGATGCATCCAATCCACAAGCGCCCTTGGTGCACCTATATAGCCCAGTAACACATGTAAATAAACACGGTCCAGACACCCGGATTAAACCTATAATTGCCATGAAATTTAGATGACGGTACTTCAATAAATCCGCAATAAAGGCTAACCAAAATACATAAGCTGCTACGGTTGACATATGTCGGTGACTGTCCCCGCCTCCCGTACCTCGCACATCTAAATTTGGCAAACCGTGGCTGCTAGTCGTGTCGGGCGATGACAACGCCTACATACCTCAATTTTCACCGGAAAACTTCGGGAATAGCTGTACATTATAGTTTAAATCCCTCTTTTCTCAATGAAAACACTCCCTATTATTCTTACTGGACTCGAAAGGATTTACAAATAAATATAGAATAAAATATATTAAATACATACAACAGCAGGCGTACGTGGTAACACACGCGGTGGTGGGCAACAGGCCTACATCTCGGAGTGGATATAGCCTAGGCCGTCGAACGAGGTAGCGAGCTCAGGATCAACGGCACTATTGAGCATCACGGGATGGGTCGGGAATGGGAATGGGAGGTCTTCATCGTTGTCGGCGGTGATGGCGATGTTGGAGGAGGGAATGTGCTTCAGGATCGTGATCCCCATTGCTGAAAACGGGGGATACACGGAGCTGGGGGCTATTGATGGACTGGGCCGGGCAGTAGGAGCCCATGTTGGTTTTGAGCCGGGGTGGCAGCGGCGGGGCCGTCGGAGCTGGTGTGCTCATAGTTCTGGCGTCGTCCATCGTGTACACTCCAGGGGAATCGACGTCCAGAATCGCGTCTTCGTCGGTTAGGCCATTGGACGTCGGCGCCGCGACCTTCATCACTTCATCCTGCTCGTACCCCTTCCTCCCCATTATGCATCCCAGCCTTCCTCCTCCCTGTCCCACAGCCCTAGGCTACCCTCCGGTGTATCCATCCGTCACCCTGGGACCATCCTTGTCATTCCTGTCGCTGCCGCTGTCGTTATCTTATCCATTGTTGTCATCGTGGTTGGGATTGCGTTCCAGGTTCTCTCCCACTCCAAGATGGGGTCCGATATTGGATCCCCAGCGATATAGCACGCCACCGATGCCTCAAAATTTCGTGCCCGACACTGATCGAGGCCGATGTGCGGGGATGGATATGTGATGGTTTGCGTCGGGGTATCGGGGTCGTGTCAGGCCAATGGCGGGCAGAGCGGGAGTGAGTGTCGTCCTAGTCGATGACGGTCGTAATGGTTCGTTATCTAGGGGTCGTGTACGGTGCTGCCTAGCACGAGGGCTTGCGCGCGGGGCTGGGGGTGAAATGGCCGCTATCCGGAGACTCTTAGGGCCACCGGATGCGTCAAAAACAGACAAATTTGATGTGTTAGTATCAATAAGAAATAAAACATACCTTGAACCCATGAAATTTGGCAATACAGGTGGGCGAGAGTGCGTAGGATGAAGAGATAGTGGTGGAAAGGAACAAGAAAAGGTGCCGCACAGCCACTCGATCGCTCTGCGGTTGTACGGTCCGGAGTACACCTTTTCAACGACTCCGCGCAATACTTTTCTAATTTCGTATTATTGGAGCCCTTCTGGCCGCGAAAATTAATAGTATACTTATTTTATGAGTTATATCTATTATCTCAGTACATATGAAGGCAGTACATCTATCCAATGAGGATATACACAACAAATATCGCAGAAGAAGCAGTGAAAACCCGTTTTTGGGGGGTAGATATGGCCATACACCCACAAAATACAGTGCATTGGCTGATAAATATAAATTTTCATTTATGTAGAGTACTTTGAATTAGTATTTTATGCTGCCCTGAGTAGTATATGCTATCACCGTGTCCAATAGTGCAAATGAGCGTGTAGACTTTCACGTTGAATCGACTTTTACTTAAGGATTTAAGTCCGTAAAGAGCCATATATATATATGGATCGAGGTGAATCGGACACATATATTGGACAATATGACGTCTATACTACTATATTACATCGTTTTGACGCTAACAGAGACAACTACCAGTGGTACAGAAGTGATACATGGTGAAGAAAGGCCTAAAATGTGGGGTAAATCCGAATAAAGAAGGATTATCAGTGCGTAGAAGCATTTCATTATGCTGAAAACTACACAAGAATATTATACATACATGAGAACGAATATTCCGATGTATTCCGGGACCTCGGAGGGTAGAAATCGAGCAGTAGAAACATTCCTTCGGATGCATTCCGCCCGCTCGATGGCCCCGGACCGTTCAACCGTAGAGCAATCGAGTGGCTGTGCCGCACTTTTTTCGTCCTTATCCACCACCATCTTTATTCCTTCCTCTCTTCCTCATTCTTGTGGCCCATTTTAACGCGTACGAGGTAATATTTTACCTACTACTAATATTTATTTAGCTAATTAGGTACTTTAGATACATCCGGTGGCCCCAAATGCCACATACTGCGCATAGTCTGCCCCCACTCACCTGCGCATAAACCCTCATGCGAGGCAGCGCTCCCTCCCCCATCCAAGGACAAGGATCTCTAAAACTGTTCACAGACGCGATGACAATGCTCCCAACACCCGACGCGGCTAGGTCCCATCCGCCATATGGGGGACCCAGCGTCCACCATGAATAGGACGATGACGACGGCAGCGAGAATGACGACAGCACTCTGAGGATGAAGGAGTCGTATGGAAGAGGGTATTTTAGGGCTATGAGACAGCTGGAGAGAAGGCGATCGGGGCGCGTAATGGGGGGAAGGGTACGAGCAGGATGACGGGATGAAGGTCGGGGCGCCGACTTCCAACGGCATAACCGATGGAGACGCAAATGTGGGTGTCAACTCCCCTGAAGTGTACGCGACGGACGATACCAAATCGATGAGCACGCTAGCTCCGACGGCCCCGCCGCTGCCACCCTCGCCCCAAACCAACATAGGCTCTTACTGCCCGGCCCAGTCCACCAATGCCTCCCCAGCTCTGTGCATCCCCCATTTTCGACATGGGGTAACATGAATCCGAAGCATATATCCCCCTCCAACATCGCCATCACCGCCGACAACGATGACGACCCCCCGATCCCCATTCCCGCCCCATCCCGGACCTCTCAATCACCTTGCGACCAACATCGGAGCGCCACCCCCGGCTTCAACACCGGGGAATCCGATGGTGGTCGCCGTTTTCCCTCGCGAGCTCGTCGTGACGCTATGATAGTGCCGTCGATTCATCGCTCACTCCTTGCTTGCCCCCAGCACATGCTACTGCTATCACTACAAGATGTAGGCCTGTTGCCCACCACCGCGTGTGTTACCACGTACGCCTGCTGTTGTATGTATTTAATATATTTTATTCTATATTTATTTGTAAATCCTTTCGAGTCCAGTAAGAATAATAGGGAGTGTTTTCATTGAGAAAAGAGGGATTTAAACTATAATGTACAGCTATTCCCGAAGTTTTCCGGTGAAAATTGAGGTATGTAGGCGTTGTCATCGCCCGACACGACTAGCAGCCACGGTTTGCCAAATTTAGATGTGCGAGGTACGGGAGGCGGGGACAGTCACCGACATATGTCAACCGTAGCAGCTTATGTATTTTGGTTAGCCTTTATTGCGGATTTATTGAAGTACCGTCATCTAAATTTCATGGCAATTATAGGTTTAATCCGGGTGTCTGGACCGTGTTTATTTACATGTGTTACTGGGCTATATAGGTGCCTTGGTGAGAAAATGATGTTGCGTACAGCTGTTCCAAGTCCTATGATCACGAATACTCTCGGTTAAGTTTTGCGAAATACTGTAGGAAAATTCTATTCATGGAATCAATTTGAATTGATGACGGCACTTGCACGCCATCTCGTCCGGCTTCATCCAAGAAAACCAGGTCGTGGCGAGCCTTACTTGAGAATCACCTCGAATAGCAACATTGAGCATCATGCGTACACGGGCTCGCTCAAGTCCGTTATTGTCGGGCTTCGTAACGGAGCAGAGTTGAGTGCATGGACCGTGGAACGGTTGAGGCTACTGAGAAGGCGGGGAATCAAGGCAACGCAGTGGTAAAAGCCACAATAGATGATGCACACTTCACTATCTACCCGGCGTTCGTCGACGCACCCGTGTCTAGTATAGTTCACGCAGACGCCTGAAGACAGTTTTCCAGTCCGATCGCAATGTTGAATGTTATGTTCCAGTCAGAAATGGTGGCACTCGGATTTACTAACATACAATAGAGTTACATGAGCAAACTCGGTACAGAACGCTGTTTAATCAACGTCCGAAGCCTGAGTACATTGCCGTTTATGATCTGCCCAGTGGGATTTTTGACATCCAGCATCGCAGTACCTGTATCACCATAAGCTCGATTGTCCAAAACTGCTCTCCAAAATACTCTCACCTCGTTTGTCCACATCTAGAACATTTTCTGAGAACCGCACTTGGAGTACCACACCATGAGCACCGGTATAGTGCGACATTATTGGAGGTAATCTTCGGGTGCAGACATGACGGGTTTGCCTTCACCGCAGGGTCATCGAGGTGGAGCTCCTCCAACCACGCCTGTAGATCATCCTCCGCTCTCTCTGGTGTAACGATCTCTTCCCACTCAGTGTCATTATTCAATATGGTACTCTCCCATTCTTGAGCGGCCTCGGTGTATAATTTCACCACAGTCTCTTGTGCCAGGCGCTCGTTTGTCTTTGGGGGAGGGGTTCCGACAAAAGTGCTGATCTCGTCTGCGAGCTGGAGCTGTTTTCGCGTTTTCTTTAAAGGACAATATGGTAAACGAGACCCAAAGAGTACTGTGGTATAAAGCTCACCTCGAGCTCTCTCAGATTGACGCTAATATCAGGTCCTTGGATTGCGAGCGTCAAAAGGATATTCCAGTACAGAGCATACTTCATGTGGCGATTATCAGGAGGCGCCTGCTTTATGTACGTCTTGGAGTCCTCGAACGCGCTCGTTAAAAACGCGACGCCCTCATGCCAAGGCACTGTGTCAAACCTACTTGCCTCTTGAAGTTTCTGCAGCCCCAACTCCACTGCATGGGAGACTCCACGCCGGAGCAACTGAAAGTGAATGAAAGGGCTGGTCTGTTTACACTTCAGTCCTTTCTTCGCAGCCCGAAGACCTTTAACGGGATCGGCGAGAAGCGTGGTAGCATAATGGTAGTATGCGCAATGGGGGTTGCGCTTGAGGGATTCTTGAGCCAGACGCACGGCCTCCGGGAGACGGGCTTTCATGATGAAATACTTGATATCGAGGATATCTGCGATATCAGCTTCAGATGGGTTTCCCTTTGCCCGAATGGCCTTGGCACAATGTGGAAGACTGTCCCCCCACATTGTGAATGGCAATCCTATATCTACAATCTCCCGTTGACCAGTGACGGGATTTTCACTTTCGAACATTCCGTTGGCAACCGAGTATTCGGTGCGAAGGATGATGGGTGCGATGGATAGTCCTAGCCGGTACAAGTCATGATCCTGAGCGCATTTCATCATGGCGTCTTGGAAATCGCGAGTCGCTTTGAGGGTCATGTACGTTTCGCACTGTTCGGGACCATAGGCTAAGAGGACGTCGTTGATATGCGAAGGAAACCTCCTGCTAATAGCTGCCATGAACTTGTTGGGGTCCATATCTCGGGTATCCCCTTCGGCTTCGTGTCGATGAAATCGAATGACGCCCCCCAAGCAAGTACATCGGAATGCCCAATCAGCACTCCTAAGGCCAGCAACCAGGAAGTTCAAGGCAGAAGGAGTTTGTTTGAAGGCATCGTAGCAATTGAGGGTCGATAGGCTCAAGAGCTCAGAGGCATGATTGATAAGATATGTTGAGGCGCTAGGTCTCTTCATGCTTTCCGTGACCTCTTTGATGATGATGTTCATGTCGAGAGAGCGAAATATGTCGGGTTTGGGTGAAATGGTATCATACGCGACGACAGCAGGGACGGAATGAGCAAGTACTGAAACGACGAGCTCTGAGCCCGCAGCGTCATCAGGAAATTTAGAAAGAGTCTTGGCAAGTTCGTTGGAATGCCGAGCAATTTCGAACCTGATATCCTCCCCTCCGTGATGCGTGATCAGGGAAAGAGCACGCAGAGCAACATGCCGCGTCTCTTGTATATACAGCAAGGGTAAAAGTCGATTCAAAAAGCCTAGTAATGGCAACAGTCACGATATGGTGAAGGAAGAACCGTAGCTTGTAGATACCTTTTTCAAACAATCTATCCCTTAATATTTTATCGGCACACATTTTGCCGTAGATCCCGGCGATACCCCCTGTAACCTTCTCGTTGCTTTCATGCTTAACGTAGGTTTTGTCGAGACGTCGGTATATACTGTCAAAATTTGCGTGAACTTTCTTCAGACCACTACGTGTCGTCAAATCTGGGATGGTAGACCGATTGGTGATCCAGAGTAGTACGCAGGCTTATTGTACTCACCGGGCAGCTCAAGGCCTTCACACAAAATATCAACAATGATATTCCATCCCACAGCGTTATCTATGTCACCGATGTAGGCATCGGGAGTTGAGCTGGCTGGCGCGGTCGACGGCTTAGCTTTGCTTTTAGATTTCTTCGACCGTTGACTGCTAGGCCCAGGCATGGTTCGTCCGCGTGAGGCAAATAGAAATCTGAAATTTTCGTTGACATGGACAAGTGGACGATGATTTGCTGGAACATACTAGGGAATGAGAGATTTCTTGCGACAAGGGCGATTATCGAAAAAATCGAATCTGGAAATATAAAGAAAGATATCGAAGCCGTAAGGTGTAGTATGACTGAATAGTTGTTCAACGTCGAAGTAATTGGCGGCACTTTTCTGGAGCCTTTCGTTCAAGCTCACTGTAGATGTGAAGATGGCAGAAGCGAAGGTTAAAATGCCTGCTCGGCTGGGAGACCCATTCTGGGAAAGGTTGTGACCGTGACCGTGACAGTCCAACCTTGTGACGCTACTGTGACGGGAGGTCGGCAGTAACGGCACACGAGAGGTCGAGCGAAGCGTAGACGAAGTCAGACGAAGAAGGACCAGGTGAAAGAACCTCGATTAGAGTAGTTCTGACGTACGTAGTACAGTTTTACGGTCTTATATACTAGTAGAAATAAATGAAGTGGAGTATTCAATAGAGAATCGGGATAAGTAATAAAGAGGCGGGATCACCGCAGTAAGATAAAATGAGCAATAGAGTAAAGATAAATGATTAGATAGTGAAGAGAGAACGAACGAGAGTACCGGCACGAAGAGCCGGCACGAATCTCCTACAAACCTACTCATTGTGCTCTTTGAAACCTTCAGCCACCACTCAGTCTTTCCTCGACCATTCTGCAAGGCATGCTTTGATAACGATTGATTCTATGAAACTTCAGGTCTATAATTTACAAGATCCTTACCGATTTCCTAGTTTCTGCGTGCGATTTTTGAGTTACTTTGCCTGCACCCCCACTGAGCTCTTTGCAACTTCGATCTCTTCCAATAGCTTGTTACTCTCGCACTCGCCACATCACACTAGGCAGTTCGTCTCTAATTTTGTTGCAGAAACATAAACGAGACTTTCGTCCGCGGAGGAAGAAAAAACCTCTTCGTCGTCTACTCCTTTCAATCCGAGGGGCCATTTCGGAGCACCGGCAGTCTTGGATGCTTGTTTCTCCAGAGCTCATGTCTAAGACTTGGGAAAACACGCACATACGAAAGGTATAAAATGGGTGCGCTCTGCAGCCTGGATCCCCACAACTACAACACTTTGAACAACCAACAACCACCATCGAACCAACCAACAATTATCATCTATCATCATGTCTACCGATATGATACGTATGGACGGAGTGTACTGTGCATTGTGCGACGAGGACTTCTTCGATAAACGGCAACGAGCCGAGCACATTATGAACTCCAACGACCATCCCGAATGTTGGAGATGTGGCCGTCGATTTTTGAATGGCCAAATTCTTCGTCGTGTAAGTTGGAGTCTTTCTACGCTTGTCAAGTAAACTAACGTATCCCTTTCCTCCCTAGCACTGCGTCACTGCACCCAATCATCACTATTGTGTTCCCTGCGACAAGCACTGCCGTACAGCGGCAGGCTTCCGCGTTCACATGGAGCAAGTCCATGGCTCCGACGACGATGATAGTGACGACGACGACTCTGAAGAAGAGGATTATTATGACCTCGAAGACGGTTGGGAGGATGAGAGGGGCGAAGAGGAGTATCCTGACGAAGTCTCCGAATCAGGAGATGAGCCCCTCGATACTTCCTGGGAAGACAGCAACGAGTACGACTTTGAAGACCCGGAGTATCTGCGGTTACCGCCATCATATGTGAGTGATCTCTTCTCCTGCTGGTGACCTGGTCCTGACGTCAGCCTTTCAGAATGATGCGGCAACCGACAACGCAGAGGAGAGCGATGAAGAAGACGTCGAAGAGACGTCGTCCTTCTCGTGTCCGATGTGCGAAAAAGAGCACACGACCCTCTGCGCGACTCCGTGTGGACATGTGTATTGCGTACGGTGCATTCGCGCTGCGCTTAAATATACAGAGGCATGTCCGGTCTGCGACGAAAGAGCCACCGAGGACCAGCTCCGGAAGATATGTATCTCTCAGGAGTGACGAAACCGAATGGCTCGGTGGTGTCGCACGAGGTCTTTGAGTTGAACGTTGATCTACGAACATCTATCTATTGCTCTTGCCGTCGTCTATATACCTCATAGCTTCCATGATACCTCCCTCGTCTATCCTTCGTACATTTATTTTTCTTTCGCATATGGAGACTTTACGTATTATTTTTTCGATGGACTCGAACATAGTATATGTTCTTTATCTGCTCTATCTTCAATAAAATCGCAAGGAGTTTAGTATAACAGGACCCGAAAAGACTACACTATTCCGGTTCGAGTGCAACCAAGCCGGGCGGTATAATTAGGTCTAGATGGATAAAATTACGATGGAATGCGTTATGCTCGTCGCCGGGACGAGCACATTGGGGTAATCCTTCCTGGGGACTTCGGCATTTGCCGCCTTCCCCCCCGACTTTGTTCTAACAACCCGTCGGTAACGAATTGCTGCGTTACTATCATTCTGTTATTGTGAATTTATTAGCGTATATTTTTCTCAATTCTAGCCTCACAAAGTTTCCAGAGCATGCCGTCGCCGCTTGAACAATGTTTGCGCTGTGGATTTCGCGAGAACGACATTTCATCTGTACGGATTCCTTGGCTTGCCTTGGTTGAAGGCCAAGATGTCTTCAATTGCCTTCGCTCAGGAAAATCTTCCTTCGATACCGACGCGACAGCGCTTGACGAAGACATTACACTCCTGGAAAAAACCGTCTCCGATTTGAACCATCGTCTAAATCATCTCGTCGCATTGACGTCTCGTATCCGTAAGGAGCGAGCCAAGTCGTGAAGAACCTAGCGGCCAAATGATCACTCCTTTCTCCCATTCGACGCCTCAATCGTGACATGCTGCTCCTTATCTTTTCGTACACGTACGACTGGAAATTCGGCCATAGTAGCACCAGCAGCAGTCTCGACGTAGACAATGTGCCGTGGATATTTCTTCGTGCGTCACTGGTAGACGCTCATCGATCATCCCCAGCACTGAACACACTATCCCATCTATTATAAACATTTTAACAGACGCCTCTAAATATGTTGTCTGTACAAAGCCTTTGTTTCTAGATGTTTAAGTTATGCACTACCTCTGATCTTCCCTCGTCATATATTCTTGGAATACCGCTTCCGTAGTATGCTTTACTGCCGAGGTACATTCAAGGTTGTCTGCCTATTCCAAGTTATTAGAAGCAATACTCTACACATCTTCAGGAAGGCTCACCGCTGTAGTAGTACTACACGAAGCTTTATCCCTCATTGCAAGTCTCCCGATACAACACCCCATAAGATGGAACCAGAAAGTTAGGTGAATGAAGAAAGAAGGGACTAGAATATAGACAATGTGGAGCCGGTGGTAGACTGTAGTAAGAGTAACGATGAGAATGAGGATGTTCTACACGTTTCATGTCGGCTCAGCACTGCGCGACATGGTGGTGGAAGAATAGGGGGGAATTAAGAGTTGGGTGTCGTCGAAGATTTTGTCGCTGATATCAAAATTAAAAATATATCTTGATTTCGTGGACCAGTGAAATGGCGCTGTCGCCAGCTATGCTCGGCATGCTATCGGAGTTTAAACCTTCGCAGGCCCGCCGATTTCGGTCCATTTTGATGAGCCGTGAGCCGGAGGACGATGAGTTCGGCAAGTCCAGCCGTCTCCTCGGATTCTTTGGGGAGACGGCTCCCACAGCCGATTGAATCTTCTGCAGTTTTCATGACTAACGATTTTCCTCACAAGAGCCAGGTACGAACGAGAAAATCAGGCACTTTTCTTCCAAGTTCGCTGACGGTGCCACCCTTTCGTTTACCTGAGCCTCCTTCTAGCTCGTTCTTGCATGACCGCATGTGTGACTGGAATTCAGGCATATAAGCTAATTCGATTCACAATCGTACGGAATGGGAAGTGGGCCGTGGATCCTCATCTCGTAGACACCGATTCTAGTAAGAAGACATGATTCACGAAGCCTGAGCATTTTTGGGTCGTTCTATCTAAATTCTCCATTGAACCGCCATCGAACCCTCTGATCCTTACGAAGATGATTGGTCTATTTCGTACTTTGCATTAATATTAGCACATTTCATGAGTGGCCTTTCTGGGGGACGGTATTTCCAATTCTGCGGAGTGGTGAGGTTTCTCCAGGAAAGACTTCAAAAGACTCTCGGTAGGTGTTTCCCACGACCGCCGGTGATCTCCAGCCGAGATGTACTTGTGAATCGATGAACGGTGGAGCGTCGCTCTTGATTCAAAAGGGTCGTCAATTCGCGATGCTACACACGCTAAGTTACAGGCCGTTCTATTTGTTTTCACTCTTCGAGGCTCAATATCAAAAACTACAGACGCACCTGTTTCAAAGCTAACCGAAGGCACAGTAGTATTTCAAAGAGTGGATGTTGACGTACCTTTCTGCATGCGCTGCGGCGTCACACTCAGTACCCCACCGTGTCATCAGACCAGGTGCATTACTACTCATCCGTCAATTAGACGTCCAGCCCACTGCCAGGCTGATGTTATCATATCACCAGGAAATCATAAGCCACAGTGAGTTGAGCTCGGAACTCAAATGAGAAATTTTCAAAACATGCGTACTGCTATCCCAGACGAGGTATGGCACATTTAAAACTTCCTAAAGTGTCGACGTCAAATTTCTTTCAACACAATCGTTGACTGCCGGACGAGGCCAATTTGCTTCTAAATAGGCAAGTGCATGGTCACATGTCACTTTTAGAAACCCGCTTCCGAACGACATTTTCTCACGACGCGGGTATTTGATTATTCTCACTTCACATCTTCGTTCCTTTGAAGAGAATAGAAGGGAGGTATGTTCGCCCAGAGGAGTTTGGCGGTTGGTGGTCTACTAGAACGGCTAAGCGGCCGGATAAACACATCGGATCTTCTAAGATACCAGGAGTCGTGTTCGCCGCGGTCAACTGAAAAATTGACGGTCCCATTGTTTCATTTCAGGCCGTAAATTGATCTTTCCCTTCCATAACCATATGTACATGAGCATTTTCTACTCATTTCGCCGGACATGTTACTTCAGCGCCAACATAACCCCAAGGAAGTTATCATTCTCAGGCTATCGGCAGCTACTGTCCGTGAACCTCTCCGTATGTCGTATTGGTACACATGTTTGTATGTCATTCATCCTTTCAATGTCCTGAGAGTGGTTAGGGGAGCGCTGCTTCTGAGCTCTCGTCTAATAATAATAAGGCCTCAGACTTCGCCAGTAGGGTATGTCGCACGTGTACAGTGATCAGGCCTATGGTTCGTCGGACTATCTACTACAGAAAGAGGCTCCGCTATTTATTTGGCTGGACACAAAGCGTCCAAGTAACGTCTGAGTTTCCATGACCCTTGCTAAATTTCGGGACCGTCTGAGTTCCGTTCTGCTTCCGCCAATGATGGGTGAACAGATGACGAGCATCGTTTACCCTGGGGGGTCAAGACTGATGCGCGGGGGCCCTTGCGACGAGGGTGAAGCTCGCCTCCATGTGATCCAGGATACCAAGCACAGCCCTACCGTAACAAAAGAAGAAACGTAATACAATGCCCCTTCCCGGTTATTAAAAACTGCATTAACTCTTTTCGATTCTGATTTGTCTTCCTGGACGGTCATGGGTACACTCTGGCGATATTCTCGGTCATCGATGTCTCGCACCTCTGTCACCACAGGATGTGACCGATTCGACACGTTTGCAATCTATGAAGGCGCCATAATGTGGACGATATACTTGGATGGAGGTTCTTACAACATGCTACAGAACCTTCGCAGGATCCGCAGGGTCCTGGTGCTGCTTGAACGTTCTCTTTGTGGTTTCTGTGAGTCCCGCAATGCTGATGGTGCTACTGCTGCTTCTACTGCTTCCGATTCAAATCAGGATTGCTGCTGTCTCCTGACGTCTTTGGATGCATCGTTTACAACCCAATATCAGGCGTAAACTAATTTAAGTAGACCCGTTGGTTGTCCACGTCTCTTCAGTATGGGTTGCTCAGTCGACTGCTCCACAGTCGAACGTTTGCTGTCCGTTAAAAGTCGGACGAGACCCGTTTGGAAGGATCTGATAAACGATCGATTGTCACTGATCCTAGGATATGATGGACAGGGAGCCTCTTGCATGCCAGTGTCATCACTGGAAAGCCTTCCGCCGCTTGTTCCATACATCTTTCATCCACGGAGCGCCTGGTTCAGGGCGAGCATAGTGAGGGATGCAAGGGAAATAAATTAGTATCCTTATAGCCAATGAGATGGTGTAGATAAGTAACAAGATTATACATGTGTCGATTACCGTCTAAATGTCTGCGTTGGATGTTACGACCATCCGTCCGACTTTCGCGCTCTAAGAGGAAGAGGTAGCCAAGGTTTCGTTTTGCGTTTGCCGCTGTTGGAAGCAAGACCAATTTTTCGCATTCTGGCCAGTTTTCGGAGCCCGGCCAATGCTACGCAACCGGCGATGATGGAGGAGAAGCCTGTCATGCCGTAGAATGCCCACGGATGACTTTCAAAGTGATTTGTTAACTGGAAAAAGAAGCGGGGACATCAGAGATGTATCTATCAGCTCGCGAAAGGGCTTACGTTCATGCCCAGGAGACTTGCTAAAAATGCTCCGGTGCCGACACCAAAGGTAGCGATTGAGACCTGCAAATACACATTAACAATAGCAAGAGTATCTCCTCAAGGAACTTACTTGTAGGTCAAGCGCGAGGAGAGAATTGCGATTCGAGTCGAGGATTAATTCAACAATTTCTTGGGTAGACTCCACGTTTGTCTAGATGACAGTAAAGAATGGAGGCGCCCGGCAACATGGCGAAAGCTTACATCAATATTGCCCACCTCGCTTACGATTTCTTCGACCTGCTTGGAAAACGATTCCAAGAGAAACTCGAGCTCCTCGTGATCGTCGATTTCACGAGCGTTACCGTTCTTCTTGTCAGTAAGATACATAGCATTCAGATCCTCATCTAGAAAAGTTGAGAATTCGTAGCTGTCATCAGAGGGCGTGTAAGACGCACCTTGCTCTAGAACTTCCTCTAGGGCTTGCTCTACCTGTTTTCAACGGCCATCAAAGCTGATCCTGGGCAAACAAGAAAAGTGACGTACAAGCTTTGCCCTACTCTGGAAGCTAGCAAGTCGTCTAGAATAGTGCAGAAGGCGTTTAAGGCTGTCGTGGTCAATGTCGTCTTCCAACTCGGCGAGTAACCCGCCGACAAGGTTCCTGATGAACACCATCTCAGCTTCTAAAGCGCTGAGGACCGAAAGGAGAATGGACTCCAGGGCCCTGTGAAGGGTTTTAATTAACGGGAAGTCACTCAGTGTGGCACGAAGCTAGCGAACCGAAATTCGTATGGCAACCCGGAACCTTTGCTCTTCAGATTGTGCTATAAAACGTCATGTGGCTTTGTACTCCGAGTCATAAGTCTACCGGACATACCTCTAGATGATATAAAAATACCGAATGTAATCGTGAATCGGCGGACCCGTACGTGTCGAACAAAACTACGGCATCGGCCTTCACGAGTGCTCGGACGTGAAGAATGTTGACCTGGGGACGAGACCGCCGTTAGTGTCACACGACCGCGAACAAGACTGAAACACGTACAAGGATGGCCTCCTTTCGTACAAGAATAGTAGGAACAAGATTGGGAACCCTCGAGTCAATTTTACGGAGATCACGAGGCTGTCTCTCGCTGTGTCAACGCGAGTAATGTGATCAAGACAGGCTACTCACATTCAGCCGATGTTCTGCGCTCAAATCACTCTTTTTGAATTGGCCAGATATTGTTTTCACGTTTCCTTCCAAGAACAGAGTAAGATTGGAATGAAAGAAGACCATAAAGAAGATTAGTGTTACCCTCAGCATCCAGGACAGTACCTGACGAAATTCTCTCAGCACATGAGCAAGACAGAGATAATCTTGACATACATCTCAACATAAGATCCGAAGGCTGCCGTCCCTTCATGACTTTCTCTAGGATATCTGCCTTTGCCAGCTCTTCTTGGGGCTCGGTCGGCTCACATCCGTCCAGATGCTCTCGGGTAGGCCAGCGAAGATACCGAGCGCCTAACGTCCGCGAAGAAAGAAAAAAATCCTTTTTTCGACCTCTCGCTGTACCGAGACTGGTGTCCTCAGCGCCCTTCCTGTGACAGTGCGTGAAAATTGAACGACGAGCGACTGCAGGCGGCTGAATGCTGTTCATCGCCGTACGTCGTGCGACTACATGGCTGTACAATGGCCTGCAGACACCTGTATGCATACGCGAAGGACAAGACCCTCGTCGCGCAGAGCTCGTCGACGACCACAGCGACGGAAATTTCTTCGAAAATTTGAAGTTTCTTGGCTAATGCAAAGATGCCGCGTGGCATGTGAGCCTGGCCCGTTCCCAATCCGGAACCCCTGGACGTCACAGCATGTCACATCTGAATTAATATTTTCCCCACCCCCGCATTCCAATTTGCTCAAGATCACCGCGAGTCGCAAACGGATCTGGGGACGGAATCAGATTTGTCTGCGAGTTCCTTCTGACGGAATCAGAGCTGCTAGGCCCCAGAAGAGAACGTCTATTTTTCAATTTGCTTCCCGCACCCTCCAAACTTCTTCGTGTCGGGGTATCGGAGTTGGCTGCCGATTTTTAGAAAAAAACATACCGGAGCATCATACCCTCGTTACCTGCTCCTTTCGCATGTCTCGTTATACGGATCTTGGAGTTTACTCGACGCAAAGCCAACCTTTTCTTATCTCATTCCGGGGCATTTTGAGCTGAGGTCTTCACAGCTGATTGGAAACGTGTTGTGACAACGTGCTGGTCCTGTGCGATCGGCCAATCCCGATTTTAGCAAAGATGGCAGTCAAGATCATATCTGTATGACTATTCTTTTTCCGGGCCTGAGGCTCTTTCACGGCCCCATTACATATAACTAGATACCCTTTTCTTCCCCGCTCTACCATCCGCCGTAACATGTCCTGTGCTTGACGCCCTCATACTATCATTTCCTATCATAATGTCCGAGACTCGAAGACTTTTGGAGGCCGCTAATGCCCTTTCTATCCTTCTCCGCGCCAAAGGTGTACCCCACGCGTTCCATGGGAGCGTATTGACGGCTTGCCTCGCGAATCAACCTCAAACCGATGTACGTCTACTTTCACAACGTTCTCCTTGGAACAGATACTCACCCAATTTCCCCCAGGAGATTTTCTGCATTGTAGAGGGTGGCCAGTCTCAGGCGCATCCGTTCCGTCGTGTGCGCGACGCGGTCGTCACCAGTGAGCACTTTACCCTTGTTCAGTCCCCATGGACAAACAGGTGAGACATTTTCATTTGTCCTGCTATATAATTAACCTACCATTCCGCTTTAGATTGCATGTCACCTATCGTCGGCCAATCCCCGCGATAGAAGTGAGTATCGTTTTCCTGTGGGACGTAGTTCACGTTGGTTGACATTGCTATCCCACACAAGATCGAGATCCTTCCAGCAGGAGAAACAGGTCCTCGTCGTCTGGATGGTAGCACGGTCATGAAGATACACGGTGTGCCCTTCTTGACTATTTCCGAATTCGTGCGAGCAAAGCTGAAGAGCTGGATAATGTACGCCCTCTATGCTCGTGTTTCTCCTTCATCTCTGACCTCCCCTTGCCGCTGTTAATCCTATAGTAGCCGACAGGACCATGACGCTCGTGATATCACGTTTGTGATGCCCCGTTACTGGAATCGCGTGGACGTTAACCGAATACCTGAAACCGACATGGACCAGTTTGTGGAGCGTCACCCAGAGGCCTCGCCCGCTTGGATAGCCATCAAGAAGAAATACAGAATGTAGTTTATTGCCCAATCGCGTCCGCAGTTGAGCACTGAGTCCTGCCGGCATGGATATTTTTCAAAAAGTTTGATGGGCGACGCGCCCATATTGTACCATCATGGAAACCTGCAGGACGAGGGAAACAGTTAACGTTTGTATGATTATCACAGAAATAAATCAAAGTACTGTATTGTATCAAGGACCCACAAAGATGACATCTTTGGCACAATTACCCAACAATCGCTACAGAAATATCGTCAGTAAGATCTGGTCCAACTGCCGTACATATGAAGCCTGAGTTTATCATTCTTCTCTACGGTCGCAAAGGACTCGGAATGTTCCAACTTTCAACATGGAAGAATTGATCTCGACGCCACTATCCTTGAACCCACTATCCTACTATTATCCCACAGGTTATTCCGAAATCGTCGCCATCTGGAGACTCGTACCACTTGAGGCCAAGTCCTTATCCTCCACTCGTATACCGATGTCTGTGAAGATCTTCATCATGTCCGGATATGGAAGAGAAAAGGCCTACTATTGAATTACGAGAACTCGCACCGCACTATCTCGTACGATCGCATTCGGAGTGAGCAGTGGGAAAAGGAAGACATGTAGGAAGGAATGCACGGGAATGTCGCTGAGATAGGTGTAGCACGGCGGAGATGAAAAGCTGAGAACTTGGCCTATTCAGCGATAGAGTGTGGAAATGTTCACCCTCGACCCTTGCGATTGATTCCAAAAAACTCAGCGATTATGTCCACCGTGTAATTGCGCCAGAGCCCACATGACCTATCTCCTAGTGTTCCGACGGCAAGGAGGTTCGCCCGAGTCCATGGCAAAAAGGGAAGGTCGTTGGGCCTTGAGTCTTTCTTGCATTCGAGAGCAGGAATGTAGGGAATGAAGACTAAAGATATTATCCGCTATGTGCGACGGTTTTCGGCCTTGTGAACTCAATGTGTACTTATATTTTATTTGGCCTTGCGCTCTCGGAAAATTATACGGCGCGGCGATATTCCTTTTGGGGGTCCATACCAAGACAAAGATGGCAAATAATGTGGCTGGTGGCTAAGGGGAAAAGACTCGTGATCCCCGTGGAACAAGTCATGAGGTCTTGATGTCCCCCGAACGTAAAAAAAAATTCGACTAGTTTTGTTAGTACGGACATCCAAGTGAAAGACATGACTTACTCAGAAGGCGGTTATTCTGCAGGACTGTACGAATTTTGAGTAGACGTCATGACTTCATCTATGACAGCATCAGTTCGTAGAGGGACCCCAAAGTGGACCCAGAACGACCGAATATCGAGAACGTTGCTTTCCGAACTGGGTGGCAAGATGCCAATTATCCGAAAGATACGAGGAACAGGTCAAATCAGGTCGCGTCATACGCAGTCGCAAGTTCATCTTCCTTCCTTCCTTCCTTCCTTCGATTACACAGCCATGGTACTTGAAGACCAAGATCCCAAAGCGTGTATCATTTATCACGATCAGAAGCGGCCGCACTCGATATTCAGGAGGATAGAAGCAACGGAGAGACCCAAAAAAATACATCTATCGATGAGGATAGCAATCGCATTATGCAGTATGGGCCGCTGAGATTCCCATTCAATGCAGTGATGACAGAACTGTATATGTTCTGTGATTCCTGTCCTACACGGCTGTCACCGACGTGGTGAACAGCCGAAAGCGACTCAATAGAGACCGCACCATGCAATGCATAGCGGATTATATTCAAAGCCGACGAAACGGGATTAGCAGCTCTGGTGTAGCCGAAGTCAATTCATTAATTTTCAGAAGACCAGGATGGACCCGCCTTATCGTGATTGGAAAAGGCACCCGGTTGTCACCTTACATACGGACCCATTTTGTGGTATGGAGTTCAGATATTTAGGTCTCTGTTGACCGATATGGCCTATTCTGGTGTTGAAAAATACAGTCAGGGTTGGCAGGTAGAAGGAAGGTATAATTTATACACAGGGACGATAAGTATACCCAGGTTACCAAGAAGAGCGTGAAATGGTCGTTAATTAATACTGGTAGCGCCGCAAGTACGTCTTCCGCTTGGAACTGAGAAGCGCTATACTGGCATCCCCGGGCCGGTGGAAGGGAGCCCCAATGAATAACTTAGGGTCAGGTTCGTACGCAGGTATGCGATTTGCATCCAGCGGCACGGTGAAAGAAATCCGGAAACCGGAAATGAAACTCCTTGGGTCTATGGATTGCTCCGTAATTTATCTTTGCCGAAACTGCAGGAGCTTGAGAGAACGACGAGAGAACGAAGTGACAACGTCGCTCCCTAAAAGGTTCAGCGCCAACGTTCAACATTTAGCAGCAATGTTTTCGTTTGATCTGATTCAACGAATTAGTGCAATCGGTTGAAGCAAAAATGCACGAAATTCATACCGAACTGAGTCGACTTTTCGACGATACAGGTCACAATAGCATCCTTGAAAAAAGAGGAGGGGGTACCACCGTGGCAACGTTTTCATGGCTCTTTCAGAAAGACAATCCTTGGCCTCTTCATTCGGGCTCAGAGGAACGGAGTCATCCAGACACTATCATGCAAGATACCAGAAGCGACCCCAGTAGCAAACCCAAACCATTTTGACATTGGGGGAACATATCTGCCAGAGCTGGTACTCGAACCGCCAGGTCGTCGGCATGGTCATTCGAGGTACATGGCTGTTTGCAATTGAAATCCAATTTCTCAGAGAGGCTAACCAAGAATGGAGAGTTTAGCAAAACTTCTCGGTCGACGAAGCTCCAGTACCATCCTCATGAGCACCAGTGTGAAGTTGCATTCCTCCAGATTGGGTGAGTTTTCAAACGCAGTCTTGTCGTCTGGGTCACGGTGACATACGAAGATGGGAGGTAGTAGCCAAAGAAAGGAAATTGAATAAAAATCTTTTCATATCCGGCAATCCAAATGGAGACCGCTTTCTGCTTCCACTGCAACGTCCACCCTTCAAATTTTCGGTATCCCTCGCTGGTCCTTCCGCGTGGTTGGCTCTGGTTCTCTTCATCTTGTATATATACGGCATCCTATAGGAACCGAGGTCGAAGGCAATAGCACCGGCAGTGTCGCCTGACATGCATTTCACGAAACCAGCATGGGTGATGCACGGGGATTCGTCTGGGAAAACCGATTCCACGAAACGGCTCTCTATCTTCTCTGTGCATGTCCATCCTGACGGCTCTCGTATCGCGACGGGTGGGCTGGACGCCAAAGTACGAATATGGAGCACGAAACCGATTCTGGTTCCGGCGTCCGAGCTTTCGAACAAGCCACCAAAGTCACTGTGCACGTTGTCGATGCACACTGGTCCGGTCCTGTGCGTGCGGTGGGCTCATTCCGGGAGATGGCTTGCAAGCGGTAGCGACGATGAGATTGTTATGATTTGGGATCTCGACCCGTAAGTGGTGTCCTCTGTTCCGTGGCGGGCCGTTCTGACTTTGGTGCAGAAGCGCCCGGGGAAAGGTCTGGGGCTCTGACGAAATCAACGTTGAAGGTTGGAGACCCATGAAGCGTCTGCCGGGGCACGAAAGTGGTGCGCTGTCCTTTCTTTTCGTGCTGAGCCGCGTTTTAGATTGTTCTAGATGTCACTGATGTGGCCTGGTCTCCCGGGGATCGCTATCTCGCGTCGGTAGGACTGGACTCGCAGGTTCTCGTCTGGTGCGGGTATACATTGGGTGAGTGGCAGCCTGTGTTACCCGGCAAGCCACTGAGCTTTCCCAGAGCGTCTTCGGAAACTCGATCAACACCAGGGCTTCGTCAAGGGTGTGTGCTGGGATCCTGTGGGCGAGTTTTTGGCAACACAGTCGGATGATCGTTCAGTCAAGATTTGGAGAACGACAGATTGGTCTCTTGAAGCAGAGGTCACGAAACCCTTTGAAGATTCTCCGGGGAGCACTTTTTTCAGAAGGCTGAGGTCAGCATCCTACCTTCTATCTCTTGACGTCTACTCACATGAGTGTAGCTGGTCGCCGGACGGTGCTCATATTACTGCCTCGAATGCAACAAATAATAAAGGATTTGTATTCATTGCTGCGGTTATAACGCGAAACACATGGACATCCGAGATCAGCTTGGTCGGCCACGAGAATACCGTTGAAGTCGCGGTGAGCTTCCCTCTTACCGAGTCATGTTACCGTTCTTTTTATAATGGTCAACGTAGGCCTACAATCCACATATATTCTTAAGGAATCCTACTCAGCCCGTTTCAACCTCAAACATCTGTTCTGTTGTTGCTCTAGGCGCCGATGACCGGTCGGTATCCGTATGGCAGACAAAAACAGCACGGCCGCTCATCGTTGCCAAGGAGGTCTTTGAAAGGCAAATTATGGATCTGAATTGGTGAGTTTCGGCATTGCCTCAAGTTGGGACCCTCCGTCTTACGCAAGAACAAGGTCGTGGGATGGGCTAACTCTGTATGCGGCGTCGTCAGATGGAACGATAGCTGTGTTCAACTTCGAACCAGATGAGCTTGAGGGCATCGCTCCGCATTCGGTTCAAGATCAATACTTGTCGAAGTTTGGCTTTGTGCCCCCACCTATCCCCAAAGGATATTCCCATATTCCCACGCAAAGTCCTTCCACGCCATCTCCTTCACACACTCATTCACAGACCGCCGGGTTTGACAATCACGTTAATGGGAGTGGCGGTGAACGGGTTAACATGCTCGTGGCCAAACGAAACAACAAGAAGCGTGTAGGCCTTACGCAAGTCCCTGCTGCCGCCAACGGCGCCACTCCGATGAACGGACCAAAACGAGCTTCGTTGATACCTATTCAAGAGGCCAAGATGGCTTTGGATTCTCCTCCTCACCAGTCACAGACTACTTCGTTTTTCCCTTCTCCAAATGATCAGCCTTTCTTCCCTACTCCGAAAGAGCAACCTTTCGAAGCGCCTAGCTACAGGACCCGGCATGCAGATATTGATATGGGCGTGCCGATTGATGCGTTTGACATGTCTCCGAACAAGGGAAAAAGAAAGGCATCAGATGAAGATGAAGAATCCCGGCCGGTGTTCAGGACTCTGGGAGGGGACCGTCCTCGTCACAACATACCTATCACAGAGATTACGAGTTCGGGAATGGCTAGTCACTCAACATGGAGCTCAAGCAGTCTTATCCTGCCAACTCCTGCTGTCTTGACTAGATCGACGACGGAAGTAGATGGTACTGACTGCCTGTTTGAAAGCACAAATTCGGAAGAAACCGGTGTGTCCTTACCTGTCTGTGTTGGTGTAATGTCCAATCTTTTTTTAGGCTTGTCAGAGGTGTCGTTCTTGAGTGGCAAGCAGACGCTCTGGCTAGACTACTTGCCTTCGCCGGCGTTATCCATCAAAGCGACGTCGTCGTATTGTGCTGTTGCTATGCAGGATGGCTCGGTGAACGTGTATTCTCATACGGGAAGAAGGTACTATCGCCTCTCGCCACTGTGTGTCCTTCTTTGACCTGTCGTTAGGATTATGCCGAATTTGAGCCTTGGCTCACCTTGTTCTTTCCTGGATGGCGTGAAGAATTCTCTCCTAGTCATCACCGCGTCTGGTCAGGTTTACTCCTGGTGCGTTGTCTTTTCCCACTGGGGTCCGGCACTGTCTTACCCCAAACTCCAGGGCCGTGAATAAACAGGCATCATTCTTCCCTCCAGTATCCATCGCGCCACTTTTATCACCTAATGTTACTATCTCCTCAGCCACTACCCGCGCCAACGGGTGTCCAATCTTCAACTTCTCCAATGGTGTCGTCTATTCGTATGATCCACAACTTTCCGCTTGGGTGAAGGTTACGGACCGATGGTGGTCAAGCGGTTCTGACGTTTGGCCTGGAAGACAGCGTTCCTTAGCTCAGTCTGCCAATCGCGGCGTGTTGAGTGCACTGGAGGCAAGTGTAAGTGAGTCGCCCGATGAGAGTGCAGCGGAGAAAGCAAGGCCATCCTGGTGGGGGACGGCGTTGACGTTGGGACATCTGGAGACGCGGCTGCTTTCTGCGAAGTTGTTGGATAGTCCGTCGGAGTATAAGCAGGCACTGCTGTTGTACTCAAAAAAGATTGCGGATGAGGGATTTAGGGCCAAGGCTGAGGAGTTGATTAAGGAGCTCTGTGGGCCTGTCTATTGGTGAGTCTGCTTCCTGGGAGGTATGCGTAGATGCTCATGTATCTACCTGTAGGCGGTCGGCAGATGAGCAACGGGAGGTTACCTGGTCGCCTTACGTGGCCGGTTTATCCAAGCGGGACCTGCTAAAGGATGTTGTATTGGCACAGTTTGGTATGTTGGTATGGGTCCACTCGAAGTTCGTGATACTGATGATGTTCTTTACGCGACCGTCTAGTGAGGAGTAAGACCCTAACGAAACTGGCTATGGACTATCAAGATTTGTTGAAAAAGATTGCCACTGCCAGCGATGATATATGATTATGATTTGACCGACGGACTGTGTATACTGTAGACTTTTTTAATCCTATGTAGCTATACCATTTATCTTGCTCGGGATATGATCGATGAAGGATTGGAGGGAGGGAAGATGTTTATTCCGGTTTTCATGTCCCTGAGAAGGAAACAGTCTGGTAAGCGAGCGTTGAGTCTAGATTGAAAGTTTGGCGTTGTTTACCAAAATAATTGCCTAGTGACCTTACCTTTTTGCCATTCAACACGAGCAGCCTCGCGCTGAACCTCGTCCACCGATAAACGGTATACTTACTAGGATTTCACGTATGTTGTACTGGTCATTTTCCTGTGTACTTGCGATTAAACCAATTCTAGGACCTTATTGCCGCCACAATCAAGCCATTGCTGGCTCCAATCAACAGTACCTATCATCACCATCACGCCTGGTCTGATTGGGCGATCTGTATTTTAACCTAGGGCCGCTTCTTTCCATCGCCAAGCACTTCCGACGAAAACGCCAGTAGTATACATTGTTTCGTGAGTATTTCTTCCGCCAAGCGTTCGAATTTTTAGTCTCAATCATAGATACCATCAATCACGGCACATGCAAATCCTCCCAATTTCAGAGCTCCAGATGCGCGGCAAGCCTATCTCGAAAGGATTTGTCGTATGAAACAAGATTCCATGATTTTTAGCGCAATGGCGTTCATGAAGGGTCTTTAAAAAGTTCCGCATGGGCGCATCCACTGCCGCCTGGCTTTCCTGCAGGCATTAGTCATCACCAGCCCCCACCGCGTTAACCATTTAAATGTAGTGCCTCGGCAAAACAAAAGTCGAGCAATGTCGCGCCATTAAGGTGTCCGACCGCGTGATCGGCATTCTCTGGTTCTTGGTAACTTGAAGGTGCAAGTAGGCCAAAATATGAGGTGCTAGTAGGACCGGGTGTTCCTTATCCTGATAGCGAAGGGAGATTTAAATGTGGAGAAAGTCTCCCCTTGTTAGTGTGCTTCCACTATGGCTACTTCATCCAAGACGTCATTCAAGTTGCCTGAGGCGCAACCCCCAAGCCCAACCGCATCGTTGTATTCCCTCTCTAAAGATGCCGGTACGAAGAAAGATTCCACGCCAACTGACGACTTGGTCGATGGAGAACCGGAGCCTTTCAAATTTTCGAATGTCTTCCGTCGTCGCAAGACCGAAGAGCTGGACGCAATAGCCACGAAACGATCTGTATTCGACGACCCGGATTTGGCCCCGCATTACTGGCCCAAGAAAGAGTACGAGAACATACATCGGTTTGATCCCAATGCGCGGTGGACTGTTCAGGAGGAGAAGGTAAATTGGATTTCGTGTTATTGTGACTACCATTCATCGTAGCGCCTGTAGGCACTGGTGCGGAGGATTGATTGGAAGGTCATGCTGTGGGCTGCCATCAGCTTCTCCGCTTTGAACCTGGATCGGAATAATCTCACTCAAGCCAACACCGATAACTTTCTGCCCGATCTCGGCTTGACCACTGATGGTGAGGGCAATTTACATTCCCAGGACGCGTGGGATGTGACCCCTCTTATTCAGATTATAACTGGGGAAATTCGATATTCAAGTTGGCCTTTCTCTGCGCAGAACTACCCTCTCAACTTGTCTCAAAGCGGGTACGTCGGCGTAGGTCGTTTTCTTTTTCCGGCTGATAGTGTATCTAGGTGGGACCGGATCGTTGGATTCCGACACAGATGGTTCTGTGGTCTATCGTTACAGTTGCGCAATTTTGGCTGAGCGGGAGGACATCATTTCTCCTATGCAGGGCATTATTAGGGTGCATATGTTTTTTCTCCTTTCAGCAAACTCTAATGCTCAGTAATTCCTCAATAGGTTCATCCAGGGCGGGTACGCTAGTTCGACATATATATCTTCGAAGAGTTTTCTAAACGTCTGAATGAAGGTTTATTCCAGACCTCATTCTCTACTTGTCGTGTGAGTTTGGAGTCGTATATCGCCATTTCTTCTCTATTAAACCCGTGACAGACTTCTACACGAAGAATGAACTTCCCTTTCGTCTAGCACTCTTTTGGATCTCCTCAAATGTGTGCAGTATCCTTGGCAGTTTCTTAGCTTTTGGTGTCCTCCACATGAGAGGTGTCCAGGGCAGAGCCGGTTGGAGGTGAGCCGATATGCCGTAGCATCGTAAGCAGCTCTGATTGTTTCTTAGATGGCTGTTCCTCTTTGAGTATGTGGGTTACGACGATCGTATAGTCCAGCGTTAACCGATTTGCAGAGGTCTGATCACTCTGGTCATTGGGATAGCTACGTTCTTTAGAATGCCTCCTTCTCCTACGCAGTCGAAGACATGGTTCCGTCCCAAGGGATGGTTTACCGATAGGGAAGAGACGATTGCTGTGACGCGGATTCTTCGGGACGATCCCACAAAGGTTTGTCTTTCTGAAGTTAAGCGGAATCTTCATCTTATGTAGTGACCAGGGTGATATGCATAACCGTGAAGGATTGACAGTCAAACGTCTCTGGATTGCAGTTTGTGATTATGATTTATGGCCTGTGTATTTCATGTGAGTTCCTACCTTCTTGCATGAGTCTGTCGGGTTAACGTTTAAATTCAGAGGCTTAATGTTCGGTATCCCGACCTCTCCGCCGAGCAGCTATCTTACTTTATCTCTCCGTAATATTGGGTTGGTCCAAACGAACAGTCTGTCTCTCAGGAATTATGCTGACACCGCATAGGTTCAATACTTTTCAGTCCAACCTGCTTGCAATTCCATCTACTGTCGCAGGCATGATAACTAACTTCGGTATCACACTGGTCTCCGAAGCGGTCAATGATCGCTCGTTTGTGGCGATGGCTGAAGATGTTTGGACGCTTCCTTTTCTTGTGGCCATATACTGTCTTCCAGATTCGCCGAACCAATGGCTGTACTTTGTTCGATCTCCTTCCATACAAATATGTTCTTTTAACCAAGCGCGACATTACAGGGACTGGCATCGGGCCTATTATCATACCCGTACGTTAGAACGTTTTATTTACTTGATCGTCATTGATACTAGTATTTGTCCCCAGATATACACATCCAATACAGGTGCTTCCCTTCTCTTTGGCATCTTCTTTCTTCCTGACATTTGATGTGCAGGTGGGCTGGTGTTCCAGAAACTCTGGCGCAGTAGCTAGCAGGACTGTCAATGCATCATTGTACAACATGTACGCATGGATGTCTTGACTTTGTGTGTACCGGACTAAGCGCCTTTAGGTTTGTTCAAGCATCGGGCATCATATCAGCGCAGATCTACCGCAAAGACGATGCGCCGAACTGTAAGAACTGTTTCCATTCCACGGCTCAGATGTTGACGTTAATCCTAGACCGCCGCGGGAACAAGATTCTGATTACTATCTGCTGCTTCAACATGTTCATCATGTATCCGGGGGCGAAAGCTTATTACATCTATCGCAATCGTCAACGGGATAGAATCTGGAATGTGATGACACTGGAGGTACATAATATGGTCTTTGGAGCCTTCGCATACTGATTAAGACATTTTAGGAGAGAAAGCATTATCTTGAGACCACCAGTGACATAGGGAACAGACGACTCGACTTCAGATTTGCACACTAGAAGTCGACGACGGGTCTTGCTAGTTCGTTTACCACCGGGGGCACTTTTAAGCGGCTATTCTGGACATACTGGGATAATCTCGGATGTTTTGACTAGATATTATGGCCACTGTGGAGCTCTCGCGGCACAAATACAAAGGGTTTTCTTTTGGGCTTTGCAACGCGCCACACTGTCCCCCCGGGCCGGCGGTATTTTGAACCTGTTAAGGAAACCCTAACCCTGGAAGGTGCTGCGAGCCGAAGTTGCACAATGCCGGATTATCACCGGCAAAAACTTGAACAATGGAAACAATGGAGTGGCAACGTTAACGTCAGCAACCTTGTACTTATTGTTCTCGCTTCGCAGCCTGAGCGTATATAAAGCGCGATACCTGCCACCATGCTCTTCAACTTGCTTGGCTTACGACCACCTCGACTTTCTTTCTTTCCTTCTTCCAACGAGCCTGGTGCTCCAGACGACTTACGATCTCTCCATCCGTTAAAACCTTTTCTATAATGGCTGCTCGTTCATCTTCTTTCGTCCTTCTTGCCACCCTTGCTTGCCGTCTAGCATCGGTTGCCGCTGCACCCACGGGCTTTGAATTTTTATCAGTTCGAGCAGACACGAACTCGACTTCTAGCTCCTCGTCCTCTTCGAGCTTTGCCGGTGCCAACGGCCTCAAAGCGCAACAGTTGAACGCCCAATTTGCGTCTCTTTCTACCAATAATTCTTGCACGAGTATGTCTTTATCACCCATCTCTTGGGCTTCCTTTAACAGCTTGCTTTTAGCTGGCGACCAGGCTTGCGTTAATGGTGGATTCGCTCAATGTGTAGGAGGAACATGGGAGGTTACTGAGTGCTCCAGCGGCACGTCGTGCTTCGCTCTTCCCCTTGTCAACTCTGCAGGAACAAGTTTATCTTGCGACAGCGAATCTGACACGTTGGCGCGTATCGAGGCCACTGGGGTTTCAGGCGGCATCGACGGGTCGAATTCGACCACTTCCTCCGCTTCAGGTTCCAATTCAGTAGTTTCTTCCGCGTCAGCTGTTGCATCCTCCACCAAGACAGCAGCAGCCACCTCTGCTGCGGCGTCTGCTTCTGCCACGTCCGGTGCCGGTGATGATGACGGTGATGATTCAGATGATGGAGACCTTGACTGTGATGACGGGGAAGACGATGGCACGGATGGTACCACCGCGGACGCGTCGGCTTCCACAGTTGCTGCTTCTCTGACTGCAACAGGAGCAGCTGCTTCCACTTCGGCTACGGGTGCCTCTGCCAGTGCTGCCTCAGCATCCGATGATGTATCTCCATTGAACAATAACGCAGCAGCATCATCCACCACCATCGTCTTCAAGGCAGCTTCCGCCACTCCCAGTTTGTACCGTCGTCAAATTGAGAGCGTCGCCAGCAGCGCCTCGGCATCGGCTACTGCGTCAGGTGTCGCCAGTGCATCCGTCGCCTCTGTATCGGCCACCGCCAGTGCTTCGGTCTCGAGTGTCAGTGTCGCTGCTTCCGCAGCTAGCGACTCTGCAGCCATCACTTCCGCCGCTGTTTCTACGGCTGCACCTACCGTAACTGCACCTAGCACGTCGACCACGACGGGTGCCGATGGTGTCGTGACGGTCAATGTCGTCTCGGTGGTGACAATGCTAGTGATGACCGACTTACCATCGTGCTCTGGTGTTTTTGTCGCGCCCGGTTCAGACGTATCCGCGACCGCTTCAGCCACTCTCGCCACCGCTTCCTCAGCTGCGACTGCTGTGGGAACCTCATCCTCTGCTGTTGTGGCGAGTGCTGCTTCCATTGCAACCGCATCTGCCTCTGCGGCAGTCAGTAGCGTCGTTTCTGCAACTGCGTCTGCAACTTCAGTTGCCGCTAATGCCTCCTCTTCCTCCTCCACAAACGGCGGATTCGTTTTCAGCTTCCAAAGTGAATCCACGGCTACCACGACTGCTGCTGCCAGTGACAGCACCAACACGGTGGATATTGCTAGTGCCTTGACGGCTACGATTTGATGAACATTATATTAGCATCATTGACGGACGGATTACTTGTATTGATTACACTTTTCACAGACCTATCACTCATTGTATTCTTAGTGCACGACATTTATAGAGTTCTGTTTGTCGGGGTAGCTCCTCGTGCTTTAGCGCTAGGCAGTTCGGAAATATGTACTGGTGTCCAGTCAAGGAAGTCGGATAGCCTTCCCTTATCAGAAGAGCTTGACATGTGTAGTCCAAGTTCTTTGTGTCGTCTAAACGAGTTTGGAGGTTGACGATGGCCCTCACAAGGTGATACCATATGCCAGCACTTTCATTACTTTCACCAGCGAGGAAAGCTCGTTGCCATTACAATAATTTTGAGTACGGATATAAAAGAATCGCTAATAACGCCACGTAGAAATAGATGCTTGGCAAACCCAAAACCCTAGACAAAAGAAAAAACTGATGTTTGATACAATAAATATGAATGCCGGTCCTGAATGCATGTGTGATATGTGAAAAAGATAAAAAAGAGATGTCTAATATCCCCTCAACGGTGGGCCCCTACTCAGCTCCAGGCCAACTTTGTGTACGACCTGCATCCCCAACGGTTCGAATGCCTCCTTCCACACTTGCCTCCTCCTCCTCCCATCAAAGATACAAGCTGACCGCTCGCCGGATTCGCCTTCTGGCCCAAACACGAACACCTTCTCATCGCTCCACGGTGCTTCTCCGTAAGCAAATGCGATCCACCTCTCCTGCATCGTATCCCTAACATGGGTATATGACCATTGGTCAACACACGGCTGCATCCACGAGCACCCATCCTCATCACTGATTACCACCGAATCATCCGAGTCCTCGTCCACATCGTCAAATTCGCAGAAGTCCCCATAAAAGGACATCATGGAAGACGAGGGTGATCGTACTGATTCAGGAAGCGGGACATTGTCGAACAGGTAGACAAGGTCGACCGCATGATGCGGAAGATTGACGGTTGGTCCGTCTTGGTCAAAGACATACCGCCAGACCCCATGTCCACCTCGATCGCGTCGAGCAGACTGAGCTACGCATTCGGTTGGCCATGCCACGCGGGCGTCATTGATGAGGTCCAGGACGCGCTGAACGACTTCGTCGTCGGAGGTGTAGGAGGAGATGTCGTAGGCGTGCATGAGGTTGGAGCTTTTGGAGAGGGATTGACAGACGGCCTTGATGCGCCGCACGATCGCAGGGGCAGTCCACTGTGCCGCGTACAGCGACCATACTAACGAGTCGGAGGCACAGTCACCTATGATGAGAGGTTGAAGGTTAGCTGGAGGATGGAAAGTGGTCAGACCGGCATTCGGATGGGGCGACCGTGATGGCCTTTTGGGTATCTTGTGAATCGAAAGAAGTTCAGAAAACGCATGGTGATCTCGGAGGTGCGCGTCGTCTGGTTGAAAGTAAGATCTCCATCCTGAACGGAAGAAGACCCCGTCATCGACGTTGCGGAGAGTTAGACCGTACGCAAACAGCTTATCAGCGTCGATCGTGCGGAGCTGATCGACTGTAGTAATGTGTAGTGCTGACATGAGTCTAGATAGATGCCATCCTGCGGCCGGGACGTCGGGAGCGTTGGGCTCCAGGATGGCACTTTGGACTATTGCTCGTTGGAAAAGTGGTCTTGTTTCATTGGCCGTAGACAAGAGGTGAGATACGATATCAGCCGCTCCTGTTGATTCCCCAAACAATGTGATATTGCTAGGATCGCCGCCAAAATCTCCAATAAAATGGTGAAGCCATTCAAGTAGTTTACGTTGGTCGCGTAGACCTAAATGAAACGTCAAGGAAAAATGGGGCTCGATTGATAAAGTGACGGACCGTAATTTCCGACGCCTTCGTCTCCCACAGATTTGTTGTCCTCACGTAACATGGGACCGGCAGCGAAACCAAAAAGGCCAAGACGAAAACTATAACACAACGTGATCCATCAGACAGAAGTTGACAAGAATACCTCCGGATCTTACTTGAAGGTGACCATAATAATCGGTTTGCCAATGAGTGTACTACGATGGACTAATGCACCCCCGTCGTAGACCCAGCTGGAGCCTGTCCCTCTATCAGCTCCTCTGTCAACAGTGGTAAGCATATGGCCCTGGTTTCATCAAAACCGATCACGAGACTTACCCGTGAATCCACACCATAACTGGTATACGAGAGTGCGGGGTAAGACCAGCGGGCGCGGTGATGTTCAGGTTGAGACACTCGAATTCATTTTGCTTGAAGGACTGTTTAGGTAGATCGTCATCGCTGAGACCAAACATAGCCTCTTCGATGCTTTCCCTGCTTTTGTACTGCGGACATATGGGTCTACAGCGACTCATGAGCGTTAATATGATAACAGCATATCGAAAAGCCTACCCGTATTTTGTTGCATCCGTACTAGACTTATAAGAAGTAAAAAGTTTGGACTGGCGAAAACGAGCGGGTATGGAGGCATATTTGATGCCACGATATTGATAAACTTGAGCTTCGGGCGTTGAAATTGCATGCACCACGCCGTGAAAGGTCGTTTGAAGGGGAATGTGGTGCACCTGGGGCACTGAGACCTTGCAATGCATCTGTGCGATGGGCATGCTGCAGGTAGTAGTGAGAGGTGAAGGGGAAACCTCACGAGACTGTTGTGATTATGGTAGAAGACAAAGAATGCCAGGATCAGCAGAATTTGTATGCGCGGTTGGGAAGCTCGGCATTGGCCAATCTTCGCGGAACAGATTCATGGATTGAGCAGAACAGTGTCGAAAATCTTGCAGGTTGTCTCAGATAGGCAACCGGATGGAAGATCAGTGATCACACGTGATGACCCGGTTCTACCCTCATTGGTTGTGAGAAACTCGCGGAAGGGACGAGAACAGACGAGATCTGAATCATCTGGAATGACCCTGCCTGGGCCTACCTCCCGGAGCAAATGACGCGGCAGTAACCCCGCCATGACGCATACATTGAATAGAGAAAGCGGTTGGATTCCGTCACGGGCCCCATGGGGCAAAACCGCTGAATTGAAGCAATGAAGGTGGCTAGGTCACAAAGCTACACGACGGTAGGACATCAGCATCTGGTACAGGTAATATAACCCCAAAAGCTTACAACAAACGATGACCACGAGTAGAAGTCTGGGAACAGTACATGTGAATCGCTGAAACCCTTCGGAACCCTTGATCCAGGAAAAGTCAGCAACCATCACACCTTCGTGCTCATGTCGAAAAGATGGGAACTTCCAAGCCCAAGTCGCCTGAAAAACATGATCCGAAATGAAAATAACATTGGTAAATGACAGATCATAGGCGCATTGGGCGCGATACAAAAAAACTCTATGACTGTTACACGTAAGTCATGACTGGGGCTTTAGAATGAGGAAAACGGCTTACTAGTAATCCTAGTAATTGCACCGACGAGATCATGGGGTGATAGTGAACCGCAGGGCCCTTAAAGCGGTTCCCCCGAGACTGAACAGCCCCTGCTCCGCGATTTCGCCAGAGGCTTCCCAGAGCATGTTCCTCGTGCAGAGTCATCAAAAGTAGTAAAGATGGGAACCCCAGAAGGCTTGGATCTTAAGCGATCCTCTAGCTCATTCATTGAGGGATATAGTTCGTTTCTCTGCGCGAAGATTGATCGTCCCAGGCCCACGGAAGTAAGGATCCAGGCTCAACCTAGTAGCAGTGATATAGGGAGAGAGGTCGATGACAGCGACAGCGGACGGAAGCAGCATGAGCGTTGAAAGAGAAAAGCAATCGATATCGGCGTAGGCTGATAGGCAATCCCGTTTGTTGTGCGATACCCCCGGGACAAACATCAATATTAGTGGACACAGCCACTGATCCTCATCGATCTCCCGAGTCCTTCACGATCTTGAAAAAAATTCTTGTCGATCTTGTACTCGGCCTGATTCTGTCAGATCGCTCGCTTTTCCTGCCCTGACCATTCCTTTGACCTGTCCGAAAATATGAGTTCGTCGTATCAGCCGTTCATTAATTTGTATGCAACTGACTCACCATGACAGATCTCACAGATAGCGTGGATGGTCGTCTACTATTCGCAATCCCGAAAAAAGGTGATTGTTATGCTTTGATGAAGTTGACCTGTCTTTTAAACATTCAGGGAGGCTTCACGATAAATGCGTCTCTATATTGGCCGGTACGTGTTCCGTTTTGCAACGGGGCCCAGGCCTGACTCATTTATTGCTTAAACGAGTCTAGGTGCCGATATACAGTTCCGGAGAAACGACCGACTCGATGTCTGTCTGGTGAAGAACCACCCGATCGCACTGTGAAACTTCCCCGCCGACTTTCCATGTACCTAGAAATAATGACCGCCTTGCCCAGTGTATTCCTCCCCGCAGCGGACATCCCATCCTTCGTCGGCCAGGGCAATGTCGATCTCGGGATAACAGGCCACGACGTCATCCTCGAGGCCAAAATGCAAGAACATATAACCGAAGTCCTCCGCCTCGGGTTTGGCAAGTGCAAACTGCAAGTCCAGGTTCCCGAAACGGGGCCAATCAAAAGCGTGCAGGACCTCGCGGGAAAACGCGTAGTAACGAGTTTTGAGGTTCTCGCGGGTGAGTATTTCGGGAAGTTGGATGCAGACCTTGGGCTCGGCGGAGAGAAGCATACTCATATCGAGTATGTGGGTGGGAGCGTGGAGGCGGCGTGTGCTCTGGGTTTGGCAGACGGTATTGGTGGGTTACATCCCTTCATCAACTCACAGACATCTAAATTCTATCTCTCGGACTTATTGATTTTCCTAGTCGATCTCGTGGGTAAGTCGAAGAAAGTCCTGTGAACTCCGCTTTCGCTCACATCAGAACACGGAACCTCCTAGAATCCGGAGATACAATGCGTGCGGCAGGCTTGCATGCAATCGCAACTGTTCTGGAAACGGAAGCGGTTCTCATTAAGTCGAGTGTTCCGAAACACACCGCTCTTGACCCTCTCATTGCCCAGATCACGAGCCGGATCGCAGGAGTCGTCGCAGCGAGCAAATACGCGATTTGCCAATATAATATACGCAGGGATAGAGTTCCCGAAGCTGTGACTATTACCCCGGGGCGGAGAGCCGCAACTATTGCCCCTCTTGAAGAAGAGGGTTGGGTGGAAGTGAGTAGTATGGTTGAGAAGAAGAAGATAGCTGATATCATGGACGAGTTGATGAAGATCGGAGCAGAAGATATATTAATTTTTGGCCTAGACAATTGTAGAGTCTGACACCATACCGATACCATTTCTTAGAATCAGCATTAGATTGTACTTAGAACGAAATATAGAAAAGCCCTCAGCCGCTGGCCACTAACCGTATTCCTGTACCTTCATGCCCGATGAGAACGGGAGCTATACATCTTTAATGAGTGCGCAGAACTTCTCCTGGAGTACTTACACGTAGCTGGACAACTGTGTCAAGTTGCGTACGATATGTGTATATATTAATTGCTTTTACTGTGGAAAGCTGGGATCATGTATTCAGGACGAATGCTGCGCTCTATTGTAACGTATAAATTGTTAGACAAGTGGATTAAGTGTCGACCTTGTCATAGACGGGCTCTCGGGCATCCGCAGTTGTCCTGATGAACTCGACCTATGTCAAAAATAGATTTATAAATCGTTCGCAGGAATAGATGGACGGGTACCTTAGCGAGTTACAGTGATCTAAGACAGGACTCAATTTGAGAAGAAGTCTTGACATGCAAGATATTCTGGCTCTGACATCGTGGTAGCTTCCGCGAGAAATCGGCGAATGCGACAGTGACGATGTATACCGCCTTGAGGCGCAGCACATCCCAAAGCTCTAGTAGATATTGGTCCAATATCTCCCAATCTCCAGCCGTATTGCTCAAATACCACCGTTGAATGTCTAGAGCAAGGATTTCAAGACTAGTGGCTTTGATATTGCGCATAACTCTCGCTAAATTCAGAGTTGGGTTACTAGCTTCACATTCAAGGAGCCGTAAGCAGCGCAGCGACGTGTTCCGACTCAAGTCGAGTGTCGTGCCTGTTATCATAGTAAGATACTAGTGTTTGAGTTGGAAAACTAACGTACTATGTTTGTCATTCAGGCCGACACAAAACATGTCAAGGGAAGGACCCAAGATGTGCAGATACCGGTTGACAGAGGGAATTTCTGGGGTATCGATGTGCCCCACATTGATGCGGGGTAATAGGGGGACAGGGTCTAGGCGAGAAAGGCAACGTAACACCTCTCCAGGGCTTCTAATGTGCGACAGGCTCAGCTGCTTGAGCAAAGGAAAGACGAGTCTAAGCGAGGAAATCGACAAGGAACAGTTCCGCCAATGGATACGAGAAAACCTTGCCTCTCGCAAGTTGGGGAATAGAGACATTGAGGAGATGATATCCTCGGCCGCCTGAACCGATGTCCTGACGATCTCCAAATGGCTGATATTTTGGAGAGTTGGAGGTGAGAATATGAGGGGGAGAAAGTGGTAAGAGAACCGTATGTGCTGGGTTTGCGAATGGAAACGCAAAGAGATGAGTTTGGGGAGGTGGGGCAGCGATACAGTTACATCTTTCCAACCGAATGTCTGCGAGGGCCCGAAAGTAAAATCTGTCCGCAGAGTGAGGCACCTCAAGTGGTCCTTCAAGAGTGACTGAGAGTGAGAGATGTCAGACAAAAAATCGTGAACGTTGCTGGGCTTCACGGAAACGCCATGTTCGTCGAATAAATGGTATCTGCTGGATACCGACCAAGTTCTGCAAACGAGAGCGCAGGCCTCAAGGGCAGCCTTGTCATTGTGCAGATAGTCAATGACCGTATCCACAATTTCGGGGGGAAGTGCAGACATGCGAAAACGACAAGGTCCAGGTCGAAAACGGAGTTCCGACCAAAAAACGTGGCGATGTGTGACGTGACAGTTTACACATGATCAGACGCGTTACGTCACGATCACGTTACCGCGCCAGTCAACAAATTATTTTCTTCCTTTCTGTTCTTGATTCTTCCACGATATGGCGCCAAAACATCTCCTAGACGACTCATCCTCTCCTTCACATCGCCCGGCAAAGCGAAGAAATCTCACAGATGCACCAGAAACTCCAAGAACACCTCGCACTAGCTACCCCTTTCTTCCTTCAAGTTCTAGGAGCTCCCAGTGCCTCCAGTCTCGACCGTTGGACTCTCCGTCGAATCCGTTTGGAAGGAAACGGACCGTTGCTCTGCTTAGCACTCTACCCAGTATCACTTCCTTTGGGCAGCACGCTGTCCTGCGTTTCCAGTTTATAAGGCCCGGCACACGAAGGGAAGCCGAGGGCGTCTACCGCATCGTCCAGGTGCCACTCAGCTATACCTTCCAGCACCTGAAGTGCCTCGTTTCATTTCTATTCGGAGGGGACCATGAAGACACGCAGAAGATGGTGGACATGGACCGGTACGAAGACGAGGAGAGGGGACATTTTTTCGAGGTCAGAAAGAAGATTGTGATGTACCAACCAAAGTACAGACAGGCGACTATCCGCTCGGGCGAGCCTTGGATTCGTCTGTCTAGTGCAAAGGATCCATATCGCTACAAGGCGGACTGGGACTTTGATGACGACGAGGATGGAGAGTCTGTTTGCGGTTCGGAGAAGCAAGAACCGTCAGAGGATGAAGAAGATGCTTGGCGCTGGGAGGCGGAGGACGAGCTCACTCTTGCGAACCTATGGCCCGACTCGAAGCACCCAGATCTTAACCGTGGCATAATATACGTGCGTCTTGCCTTTTCCTTTCCTCGCTCGTGACTGATTTTCTGTGCTAGTATCACGCCTGTTCAACCAGAGATGAACGACCAACTCAAGTTCACATCACATATGATCGCTCCAATGTCCAGCGCCGGAAAGGGCGCGGAAATTCACCATATGTTTTTGGTGCCCGTGGAGATATGTTCATATCTCCCCTTGCTGAGCTGGGGCCGTCTGAAACGCGGGAGAAGTTCGAAGACCCCCTCATGCAGATGACACCACACCTCTGGAACGACCCAGCGGACGCTTTTGCCCGGTACCTTGGCAAAAAGGCGGTCCTCCCCAGCCCTGACTTTGACGACGATGAAGATGAATTAGAAGTAGAGCCAAACTCAGTGAGTTTCTAAACTTAATTACTTACTCTTCAGATTCACTCACATTTTTTATCGTAGTACATGTCGACTCCTGGTTTGACGGCCTCGTCGTCTTCACCCATGTTCTCTTCTCCGATGCCTCTATCCTCTTCCCTGTACACCTTCCCCAAGCACACCCCAGGGCCGAGACCCTCGCAGCGGAAACGAATACACTACATGTCCAAGCGGCTGGAAAGGTCCGGACGGGGTGAAGCCGTGAAAAAACTCAGGCATGTCCTCGAGAGAGAGGATAGTCCTGTTGATGATATGGAGAAGAGGCGTATCATTGCGTCAGAGCGGGGATATGCATCTGAGGAGGTCTGAGCTATTAAAGTCGAGGATTTTGTACTTATTGTGTTATTATGACATCTTGTAAATGAGAACCTTGAAACATGTAACCGGAAGCCTTGCAAACGTTGGATCTATGGATCCGCGAATGCCGTCCACTGCCATGTCACAATCAATACATACCGACCTATACTTGCGTCACACCTTTAAGACTTCCGCCTGCTCTAAAACTAGATCCCTCGTCACCCTCGACCTCGGCTGAATCTTACACCTAAACGGCCGTGGATGACTGAGAGGTCATTCAGTTCGAACGTATATGAGCAGTGATAGTTTGATTGCACCTGATAAACCCATCGTACTGGACATCTGGCGTGATCTCCTCTCCGGTGACAGGATCCACAGCCTTTGAGATGTCGAACACGGCCAACAAGGTCGCTATGGCGAGAAAGACGCTGTTCTCAGCAAGATACATTCCTGGACAGATCCTTCCGTAGACTCGTCAAAACTGCGATAAGTATAACTGACAAGGTTAAATTCTAACCTTCTGCCAAACCCAAAGGCGCACTCCACGATCTCCGACATGCTGTTTTCTGGGTCTAGATAACGCTCAGGGCGGAATTCAGAGGGATTTGGAAAGGTGTCTTCATCGTGCATGATCGTCCTATTATATTGCATCCATGAATGAAGGAATATGCAACAGTAATAGTACCCTAACCAGATGTTAGCCCATACAATCGAGCCTTTCTCGATATGATAGCCTATGTATTCGTCGTCCTGATTCGCGACATGAGGGAGCCCTGTGTCTCATGAGTGGAGGTGAATGAAAACCAGTTATTGAGTACGAACCGAGAGGAACGCTCGGATTCCACCGCCACACTTCTTTGACGATGGCGGAGACGTACGGGAGACGGTTTCTGTCCATGATCATTGGAAGGCGGCCTAGAGCGAGTGTGTCAATTTCGGCTTGGGCTTTCTCTTGAACTCGCGGATAGAGGACCATCGCCAGAATAAATGATGTCAACGCAGATGGGGTCTGAGGCATAGTTCAATTGGCAGCGTAATATAAGTAGGTGTTCTGCTTACTGTCTCCGCACCTCCTGGATAAGCGATTTCTATGTAGCCTTGCATAGTTACGACGCTGGGAAATGGAGCATACCTGAATATAAAGATGCCCCGGTTGCTTTGGCCAATTCTTCAAAATCATCGAGGGGGCTAGTTGTCATCGAGTGTTCCTCGAGGTACTTAGACAAGAAAGACTGTTCAAAGACGCCTTTTGTCTGAAGCCGTACCAATAATAAGCGGCGGACAACATCAAAGTCAGCCAGATATTGACCATCTCAGTTTTGACGAAATCGAATGGAACGTCATACAATTCATCCAGATCACGTCTCATGGATTTTGCTGTCCGTTGGAATGATGCGCCAGGGAACCAAGACGGTACGTGCCTTACTAAAAAAAATTGCTTTTGTCAAGAGAACCCAATGTCCTTATTATCTGGACTCACGCATGGGAAAGCTGTCCACCCACCATCTTCCAGGTTCGGAGGCGCGGGCAAAACCGAGCATAGCATCTTCGGCAATTTTGACAAGGCGAAGAGGATCCCCAATATGTGACGGATATCCGTACATTAAAAGTAGGATTGTTGAGGACGTACATCTAACGCCCATTAAAGATTATCGTTTTACGACCAGATATAGAACGCACTCCCTTGCATGCTTGGAGAAAATTTCGGGATCTGATATGAGTCTCGATAGTAACCTGAAGTTCGGTATTATTTGAGTGGAACAAGTAATAAAGAAATAGAGGACCGACCTCAGATTTTCTCGCTCCTGTACATCCCGGAGTTCTCTGGATTCACACGCCCGGGGGCCCATCCATTGGTGGAAGGCTCGGCGAAATTCGCGGAACCGGGGATTTTGCGTTGCTTGTGCGTATCCTAACCCACGGGACCATCCGACTCTATGATAGCTGGATATTCTTCCATTTAAGGAATGACGCGTCTGACTTACAGCTCGCCGGCCATGACAGCAGAAGGACGGTCAGAATAAATATTTCCTGCATGTGTTGTATAAATCTTTGATGCTGCTGACAGCGCCTCGGAGAGCTCACCTCGGCCTTCTAAAAGGTCTTTTGACGCCTTAAGTGATGAAAGGATTATGACGGGTTGTCCAAGGATTGTTATCTTCATGATATCACCTGGCAGGTGTCGGTCTATCTTCTTCCACTCAGACCTAGATACGCACCGTATTTTTGTTTCCACTGATGCCATTTCAACCATTGACGATCTGCAGGTATCTGCAAGGCGTTTCCTATGATTGGAAGGCCGGGAGGACCGGGGGGAGATCGTCGTCGTGAGATACAAGCAGATATTTGGTAACTGACGAAGGAGATGATAACAGCAGATAAGAGGATACCAGAGAGGCTTGTAAGTTTAGGCGCTGAGTCTGATAGAGAATCCATGTCACCGGGCACCGAAACGTCAAATTGGCAAGTGATGGTGGCAGGAAGGATCTGGACGCAGAAGAAGGTTCAAAGTTAGTGATGATGATGAACGCCGGAAAAGTTATCGGTCCGGGAGAGTGATAATTTTTATGGCAGATCCGGATAAGGTGCGCAGCTAGAAGGATCTTGAAGTAGTTGACGCCTCTACCATTGAGCTATGACTCGAAGTTTGACTGGTACTCAGTCCGACATTGCTTGATATTTTCCTCAGAATATCTTCTTAGACTTGGCGGAATTTGAACGGGAGAATGGAAGCCACTGGCTGCTGCGACAGAATTATTGCAAAATGATGTAAGGTCAGGAAAGAAAACAAGCAAGGGTTGCCCGACGTCACGTTATGTGTGGAATAGCCCCCCATTCTATTCAATACGTCGTGATTAGCGCTTCCCTCTTTTCAAGTTTTTGATGTAGCTTCAATTGAAACTTTTTCGGATGTTCGGACGAAGCGGGTGCTCGGTAAACGTTATGGCAATTGGTGGATGATGAGATAGATGAAGGTGATAGTAGACCAGTGGCCATCACTTTCTGCATATTCAAAGCTAGAGCATGCTTCCACTTGCTCCAACATTACGCAATATAGATTCTAGAAGAGCTTTGAGCAGAAAAATATTTGTCGTTGTCTGTTTCCAAGGACTTCGAGTTCAACCGGAGCTTCAGGGTGGGTCAAAGTTCCGATCATGATTCATGACATCATCACCAGTGGAACCATCCTCAACAAATCCTTACCAGGGTCCAGGCTACCAACAGTTGTGGAGCTGCCAAGCACAGACTCCTGGACTTATTTACACTCCTGGCTGGCATCTTGAGGGCAGGATTTCTAAACTTTGAATTTCGCTTCCCGACATTGATGCGCAGTACTCAGCCTGCGCATTTGGTCCCTAGATTTCACCCAATGTGCAATTGGGATATTCTACGTGGGAAGCCTGCTCTGGTCTTTGAATTGCACGGCTGTGAATCCGACGCTCTTAGGATCCCTAGCATTGCATGGTATCCATAGCAGTGCCATTACAGTAGCAGCTGCAGATTGATGCACTCCCGTAAAACGTTTTAAGTTTTACCCCCTCGGGTCGCGGTTCGGGAAACCGGTCAATCGCAGCAAGCCCTGGTAAACTTCTTCCGCAGTCGTATGTATTTATGTTACCTGTGCTTTGATAGCTTCAATTTCTTCTCTCCCCGTTTCTCAGAGCGCCTACTTCCCACTAACATTTTATGGAGTGGGCTACGTTTCGCAATCTCTTCGGGGGAATCGTATCCATCCACAAGCCCTACCACTATGATCTCTTGCCGAATGTCGATGATGAATCGTACCAACTTCCCGCGGATGGCAATGCATCTATTGCCCAGCGACGATTTTCTTTACGTCGAAATCCATTTGCCTTCCTCGCACGCATCTTCTTCTCAGCTGCATTTCGGCGAAGCAGTCTTGTGTTTCTTCTCGTCGTGACATGCGTCATAGGCTGGCTGGTTCCACCTTCGTACAGCGATGTACGGAATTTTGAACAACACCTACCGCAACACCAAATCCCGACTGACTCCATAGGCGACAGAAGATATTTACGCTTCGAAGGGACACTATGGGGTCTTGGCTTGAATAACATCTTGCAAGAGGAGTACGTGATTTCTTGTCCAACTTACATCAACTGACTAGCAATAGACTCCTTCTATCTTACATCGCGTACGCGACAAACCGTTCCTTCGTATTTAGTGACTACACATGGTCACACACTCCCCTCCCTTTCACTATTGACGATTACTCGCTCCGACCGGCTCGAATGCCTCTAAACGCGTTTATTTCTGGTCCTACTGCGGGCGGACCAATATCAGCATCACATAACCAGCATACATTGGAACTACCAGTAGCCTCTCACGCGCGTATCGACACAGACTTGCGCGCGGTACACTTGGTCTATTTCGACGCCGTCTGTCCGCAAAGTAAACGCGTCCGGTTCACCTCGGCGGACGTCCCTCGCCTAGGCGACGACACTTTGGATGGAAACGAACTTTTGGCTACGTGGGTGGATTGGTTGTCGCGGGATGAGGTAGTGAACGAGCCATGTGTGGTCGTTGACTTTAGTGAGAGGGCTGTATTTGATCATCTGTTCGTACCCGATCTTATCGTCATCCCATATCTCCGCTAACTATTTAATTCTAATGACAGATTGTTTGGGTCGCCAAGAGTAATTTCCATGTTCCCCATACTTGCGTCGAGTCCCATCCTCAAGGAGTTCGCGTGGTCCTATCTCGTCGAAGCGGCTGTCGAACGGAACATGAATGGGTTAATTAATCCCGTATCCTCCTCATCTCCGAACCTCATGTCTGGCGTGGTAGCGGTTCATCTAAGAAGAGGTGACTACTCTGGACATTGTCTCTACCTGTCCAAACACGGGACGGCATATCAAGGCATGAACCAATATCCTGGTATCGTCGACCGTTTTGACCCAATCGGATTCGACTCATCCGCCCCTCCCCCCGACAACGACTCATACCATCACTACCTCCCACACTGCCTCCCCACCATTCCAGAAATAGTCGAGCGCCTAAATGTCGTTCGCGCAGAAAACCCGCATCTATCATTGACCAAGGTGTATTTACTTTCGAATGGTCGTCGGTGGTGGCTTGATGAGCTGTGGACGGAACTGCGAGCGGACGGGTGGGAGCCTGTAAGGGAAGGTTTGGGGAGCAGTCAGGATTTAACTTTAACGAGAGAGGAGCAGTATGTTAGTGGGGCGGTGGATATGGCTATCGCGGAAAAGGCGGAGGTTTTTGTCGGGAATGGGTTCTCGAGTCTCACGGGGAACATTGTGATGCTGAGGTTAGCCAAAGGTGTTGATGTGGGATTGAATAGGATGTTGTGATTATTTATTTAACGTATAGGATACATTCACACCTGTGTACAAAAGTAAAACTGGAAGAAGTCGTGCTATCATTAGGCTTTTCCCACTCGAAGTCACCTTATGCCAGGGGACTAAGTCTATTCTGGTTGGCCATCTCGGGGGCATTGTTTCATTACAGATTTATTAAACTACCGTCGGCACGAGCTAAATGCGAGTCCCCAAGACTTCATCACTTCTCGTGGATAACTCGCGTTTTAGCCCTGGAAACTTCGTTAAAACATGTGACGGTCGTAGTAACATCGCGGAGTATAAGTGCCGTAGCACTATTTTAGGCCAGCCAGGTGTTGAACCAAAAGGCCAACATTGCGCGTGCGCACCGTTCATTCATTCCAGGATCTTTCAGCAAGTTATTTATTTACTAATACTAACAGTGAATTACTCGTGTATGACGTGAGGGCCAGCCCGATGCTACTATCGCTACATAAATGATAACAAGGATACAAAAAGAAATCAAGCAACAGCTGCAACTAACATTCATCATCTACGGTCGTACCAAGGGCTTCGTTAATTGCATCGAGCAATATATCATTCGAATCACCAGCGACGTTCCACATCGCGAAGCCCTTCAGTCCGGTGTCACTGATGTACCGGCCCTTTGCGGCAAAGGACGTAGCATCATCAAAGGAGACCATCACTTGGGAGGTTGAGTTGTACACATAGGGCTAAGTGGATAGTCAACACTGCACGATGTACCATGGAGAAGAGAACAACTCACAGTCTGACTGCAATCATCAAAGATGTAATCTATCCCCTGAGCGGCTGTACCATTTTCAGTGAGGAAACCTCCATCAATGAGACCCCAGAAGTTGAAGATACCGCTGACCCCGCCGGCGGGGTTACCACAAATGTCGGTGGTCTGAGTAGTGGTGGTGGTGGTATTATCACTATCACCAGCCGGTTGCTGCGAAGCGTCGAACTTCGGGTAGAGCTCCAAAGACCCGTTGGAAGCGAGCGCGTTGGATTTGTCGACGTGGAAGCTGTGGCCATACGATGCAACGCCCACAGCGATCTTCGGAGTCAAGCAGTCAGCCTCGTGGGTAATTGATCCGACAGGAACAGACATACTTGACTGGCAGGGAACCCAGCAGTTGTCCATGCTTTGACTGCTGAAACGACGGAACCCACTCCGTTGGTGGCACATGTATCGTTGAGAGGAGCGTTGGGGCCAACAGTAGTGGACCATGAGCCCCAAATGTCGTAAGCCATGATAGCTATTGAATCACAGAACCACATGAGATCTCATGGCATCCTCGTTACGAACTCAAAACACGTACCAATGTGGTCCAGATATTGTGCAAACCCGGAGACATCAGTCATCGGTTCACCATCAGAACCAGCGAAGGGAGTGATGCCGACAGCGGCTGAGAGGTACAGCTTGGAACCAGTCTCATCTTGACGAAGTTCTTGAAGGAAGGTAAGGAAGTTGGCGGAGTCGTCGGGGGACACGACGTTGCACCCGATACCGTCCTTGTTAGGATACTCCCAGTCAAAGTCGATACCACTCAGATTGTAAGTGTTGACAAGTTGGACGATGGCCTGGATGAAATCGGTGCGGTTCTCGGCGGTGGCGACTGCTAGGGAATAACCCCGGGATCCCGTCCAACCACCGATGGACAATAGGGCGGTGACATTCTGTCGCTCAGGTCAGAGGACAAAAAGTCCGAAGGTCGGACCGATACTCACGTTTTGCTGAGCATTCGCAACAAAGTCGGGAAGCCTTGATTCACTCAGGGAGTCCAAAGCAATCACGGATGGATCGAACGTAGTAGTGCTGACCAGAAATGAATGAGATTGACTTTATTAAAAGAAGACTAAACGTACGCAAAGGCAAATGTCATCTGGGTGTATTTTTCCCATGGGATATCGGCCGGTGTGTAATCTTCCAGCCAGCCAGGATACCATGCGGCAGCCAGGAAGTCAGAAGTGTCATTCGTGGTGGCTCTGGTGCTGACGCTAGAGGTGCATTTCGACGTCGTGGCTGGAGTGGAAGCAGACGAGGTAGCGGAAACAGGGCCAGCTGTCCGAGTCAGGGCACAGTACGGGGCCGCCAAAGCAAGAGGAAAGAATGGCAGTAAGAGAATGGGAAGCATCGTCATCATCGTGCAAGTGAGCGTGAAGAGAGAGTGAAAAACAGTTGAAGGGAATTTTTCGATCAACGGGTTTAATAGGGCAACAGAACGTGTATTTGACAAGGACGCCTGTCCTATTTGTACCATCCGAGGTGCGGCCAGACCACGCGGCTGACCTTACGCCATTGTGCCTGTCGAACAATGGGAGATGAAATTTGTGATTGCCGTGTATTGTTTCTTAAGGATCCTTGTAATTTTAACCGAGGACTGGCAACGATTCAACGAAGACTCTATTATTGTCGTGGTATGAAAACGCTACCTTGCACGACAGTGGCTTGCATTGCTCTTGACATCGAAGGGGCTTTTGGTTTGGCTACATTGGAAGCTTTTGTTCGAGAGGTTCAAAACCGTGAACGAATCTGACATATTATTCTATTCTGTCCGACAAAGTAAAATAATACTGGACCCAATTGTCAATAAATCGGAAACATCACTGAGAGAAAGAAGGCTTACAATTACAACGCTAGTCAACGCCTGCCTCTGCTTAGCCCTATTCTCGCAGCCAGCTGCCGAGCATGAATGAGCTGTAGCCGCCGGGATCTTGCGAATAGGATGAAGAGAGACACGATAGCAAACAACAGGTTGCAGGCCACAAATTCATAAAAATCTGCTCGCTCCTTCCCTACTATCCGTCCGCAGGGCTCCCAGACGAGATGCTCTCCCTCTGGTGTTGTTCCTGTATTTGGTGGGGTTCCTTCAGGCGACGTGTTTGCCTCTGTACAGTGCATTAATCGACGATTCCCGAACGGTTGGCAGAAGGGTTGGCTGAGCTATTGCTGCGGTTCAGTATTCATAGGCGATAACGGCGGCGAAGCCTACTCACTGCCGCCGATGGGCAAGGCTCGCAGACGCCAAAGGGCTGGCATATCATATGAGGCTGCGAGCTATTTCCTGGCGTGCTGGGTGGAGGGTCTTGTCCAGACACAGCATGAAAAAGGCATGTCCTGTATTTCTATCATGAGCATCAGCATGTCGTAGTACAAGAGTCGTCCGTACAGAAATAAGGTCATGATGTACGCCAACGACGGCGACGAGAGATGCATCTGAGCAGCATGAACGTGAGGGTCGACGACGAAGAGGGCGACGACCACGTGGGAATTACGGCGTCGCTCGTCGCACTCTACTCTTGATCGCATACCACCATCTAGCGCCCGTCATGTCCCGCAGAACAGCTGTAGTCGAGGAGTTCGACGACGACACCGACCTGCCGTTGCCCAGCCAGCCTCTTCCCAACACTGGATACAACGGCCCTCTACTACAGGAAATAAATTCGGATGACGACTTTGACTTTCCTTCCCCGCGTGCAGGCTCTGCGTCGTCGGCGTCGTCACAGTTCATGCCCACGTCGTCCGATAGCGTGAATGCAAAGAACGCAGTGACGGACATCACGCCCTATAAGAAGTGTGTTTATCTACTTGTACACCCCTTATCCTTCTCATGCATCACCAGGTGGACATGTATATATCCAATATATATCGACGCAAAGCGTCCTTATGGTACTGGCCAGCGTCGGGTAGCGCGCGAAAAGAGCGTGTGGTGGCCTCTTAGCAAAGACATTGCAGAAGCTACGAACCGACTCGGTCTGGGCACCCTCCACGAAGTGAACAAGGCCCACCCTCGAGATTGGGAGAACCCAGGCCGGGTCAGGGTGCTGTGGAAGAAGGACGGTCGGCTCATGAATCCCGCCATCCAGACCAGTAAGTGCCCCCCGACTTCGTCGACGTCGGGCTATAATCCTAACTTATCGTGCAGAGAAGCAGCTTTTGGAGATGGTGTGTATACAGATACAGCGTCTAAAGCCAGAGAATATCCCCAAACCTCCCTACAACACTTCTCCAGCCAAGGTCGAGCCGGTTGTTCCTGCGCCAAAGCCGCATACAACGACGTCGGCATCGACAAAGGGCAAGCAACCCGCAACGATGAAATCAAAGTCACCTTCAGCGCCACAGTTGACTAAGACTAGCGGTAGACGACCCCCCATACCTCCGGAACCCCATCCTCCACTCGCCAGCCGCGTATCGCCTTACTCTCCCGCTATATCCACGGGTGTCCTGATAGAGACTGTCAAGGCTGGCATGACTGCTCAAGAAGCCAATGCTGCTCCTGGTTCTGCTCCCGGTGCCCCTGGATTACCCGGTGGCGCACAGAAGGGCAAGCGGAAAGTCGTGAGGGTCAGAGGATAAATTGTTCTCACCGCGCAGTGTGTATGAAGGGAATTGTAATACATCATTTTCGTGAATATCTTTACTGACTGCATAGGCGTCCAAAGTGAGTCAAGATAACAACAATTCTATGACAAGTGGGAAGCCACGATAAGGAGACTTCGTCGTCTTGTGATATGGATGGTACTGATCTTGTGGTCTCACACGAGGTTAGCAGGTCTGGCACATTAACGTTACTCCAGTCTCATTCACTCCGACGCGGCAGACACCATGATATTGCGATCACTTACTTCACGATATGCTCCCTCTGCTAACAATAGCAGAGCATTTGATCTCGGAAATGAAGACAGAACTCTGGACCTACAAGGACCCACGTCCTCACGTGGCCTCCAAGATTCAGTGGACCTCTTGTTTTCAGCACGATATTTTCGTTGTCGTTGTTCCTTTATTTCTCCTTTCTTTCTGCACCCCGGTTGCGCACCTGAGATGCGGCCTCAGACTTCACCCATCGGGACGATCTGAGTCGCCGACAGTGCAGCGTCGCGTCCGAGGTATGCTCACCGCCGCAAAACCGATTGCGTTGATTGGGGCTTATGACTATGGCCTTTATTGCTAGCAGATTTGGGGATCAGAACGCGTTTCCAAGTGTACTGATGATGCTAATGACTTAGGAGTATATGATCATTTCCTTACTCGAGACATTGCGAGTAACAGCGAAATGAAATTCTACGAGCAGTGGATGCTCATACAGGGTCTGGAAATGGTGCAGGGAAGGCCAGTACGTGTCACAATTCGTTCTTCAAAGTCCTATCATTGACTCTCAGCAGTAGTTCGCGTTCAATAACGTGCCAGCTTATTGTCCGTGACAAGAAGTTGCTGTATCCCAATGGCGACAAGATTCCTGACACCCGAACGTCCTCGGCGACCTAGTATCAATACTATATGCATTTAAATGAGTCGTGAGGCAAACCTACCTCATCACAGCAGTTAAGGAACATTGCGCCTCAAGGACGGTATGCATCCTGGCAGTTCGCTTTCCTCGCCGCCTGCTGATAGTAGATCCGTTTTAGCATTCCTGTAAGAGCGCTGTATTCTCGATTTTAGGAAGATCGAGGCCCTTGGGTTATCAGCTGCAATGTTCTTACCCTAGAACTTGAAGCTTCGTGCGGTGGCCGTCCTGGCCAAGCCATCGCCCATAGATTCGTCAGAATACACTGCTCATGTCGCCCGCTCCTGTGTCCGTTGACCATGGATGATCCAGCACTTCAAAGGTGGTCGCAACCAACTTTCTATTATCATTGTACATCCCACGACGCCGCATCCACTAATGTCTGCGTTCTGAACTCCCAGCCTCGTCGACAGCGAAGATCCCGTACAAGAAGTCGTACTTCCAGGAGAAACCGGTTATTTTGCGAAGTTGTTTCGCCGGCAGATTACCTTCTTAGACGTCGGTGAGACCTACATTGCTACGGGGATGGAGGAACGGAAGCTATCGAGCACAGCGGAGAGCCTCACTTATACTCTTCGTCTCAGACAGGATCATGCCGCACTGGTTGCCTAAAGCTGCCGCCGATCAAGGATTCACCGCCGTTCGAAACTGTATCCAGCAGTCGCTCTTTCTAACCGATCGCAGACGATACATCCGTGGAACTAAAAAAGCCTCCTTTCGACAAGAGGGGCCATATTCGAAGAACCGGTACTTGTTTCTCCGGAATTCGTGTCTAAGACTTGGAAAAACATGCGCATACGAACGAAAGGTATAAAGCCGGTGCGCTTTGCAGCCTGGATCCCCACAATTACAACACTTTGAACAACCAACAACAACCACCATCGAACCAAACAACAACTATCATCTATCATCATGTCTACAGATATGATATACATGGACGGAGTGTACTGCGCGTTGTGCGACCAGTACTTCTTCGATAAACGGCAACGAGCCGAGCACATCATGAACTCCAATGACCATCCCGAATGTTGGAGATGTGGCCGTCGATTTTTGAATGGCCAAATTCTTCGTCGTGTAAGTTGGTGTCTTTCTACGCATATTGAGTAAACTAACGCGTCCCTTTCCCTCCTAGCACTGCGCCACTGCACCGAATCATCACTATTGTGTACCCTGCGACAAGCACTGCCGTACAGCGGCAGGCTTTCGCGTTCACATGGAGCAAGTCCATGGCTCCGACGATGATGACAGTGACGACGACGACTCTGAAGAAGAGGATTATTATGACCTCGAAGACGGCTGGGAGGATGAAAGGGGCGAAGAGGAGTATCCTGACGAAGTCTCCGAATCAGGAGACGAGCCCCTCGATACTTCCTGGGAAGACAGCAATGAGTACGACTTTGAAGACCCGGAGTATCTCAGGCTGCCGCCATCATTTGTGAGTAGTCTCTTCTCCTGTTCACCAACTGGTCCTAACATCGGTCTTCCAGAATGATGCGGCAACCGACGACGCAGAGGAGAGCGATGAAGAAGACGTTGAAGAGACGTCTTCCTTCTCTTGTCCGATGTGCGAAAAAGAGCACACGACCCTCTGCGCGACTCCGTGTGGACATGTGTATTGCGTACGGTGCATTCGTGCTGCGCTGAAATATACAGAGGCATGTCCTATCTGCGACGAAAGAGCCACCGAGGACCAGCTCCGGAAGATATATATCTCCCAGGAGTGACGAAACCGAATGGCTCGGTGGTGTCGCACGGGGTCTTCAAGTTGATCTACCACATATCCATCTATTGCCCATGCTGTTATATACCCCACTATCCCATACCCCTCTTCAGAGCTTCACGTACCGACAGTTGAAGGACTTTTATGTATCCAATGGACATTTTGTCGTCAATAAAAATTTCATGTCGTATTCATGAAACTGCAGCTGTCCGGCTCTGCAGTGTACACAGACGTTCCCCGTCGGCCTTGCCAGGTTGGTGTTCGTGTTCAAGTTACTTATGTAATATCGGGCAACCACGTATGGAGCATTAGCGTGGGCCGATCGCGTCGACTTCGGACTGTCACTTTCAGCAAATACCACCATCATGGGACTTACCGCCACCGCCACCACCATTTCACAACCGACGACCACAATAAATTGTAGCATCCCCTGAAAAGGAGCCCATCGACTTGGCACCGTATGGCACGTACTCGAACGAATAGTACTGCTGGCGAGAAGAATTGTTCCGACTCGTTCGTACCTCGGTAATTGATCAACAAGAGCCGGTACTAATCCATTCTAGGTTTCAGGACAAAAATCTTCGCTCCCGGTACTTACTTTATGCAATCCTGCACCACAACAGCTCCGAGCATCGAGCAGCAAAGTATCCATCACGGTATGCATTGGTGTGTTTAGAATTCAGTCAAGTTACTTCACCATTCAATCTGCCTTTACTTTTTCTCCTTAGGGCATAACAGAACGGCTATCATCTACGTTACTCCCATTAGGACCTCAGAAGACAAAACATTTATAACGGCGTCGTTCTCAAAGTGTAGCCTCGCTTCAGTACTCAGTGACGGTCATGTACACCATCCACGCGCTTTCTGCGGGAGCCGCTGTTCTCGCTGCTACTCTCCTTCTCCAGCACCTTTTTCAGAGGCGTTCGGTAGTTAGTAGACTTCCCGTCGCTGTGAGTCGACCGTTTCGCTGGAAATACGCGCATATAAGCTGATCAAACTTCCCCTCTATCTCAGCCCGCTGAAGAGGCAAGTAAACTGTGGGGACATGAATACAAGGTATTCAAGGGTGAGGTCAGCGCCGAGTATACGCGATGGGCAGCTCTGCTAGGACAAGTTTTCAGGATCAAAACGGCGTTCTTTCAAGGGGATCGCGTACGTACACTCCAGCTCATTGTATAGGTCGCCCAATTATCAAAACGCGTGTATAGGTGATCGTCGCAGACAACCTGGTTGCCCAGCATATTTTTCAGGCATGTACGCTACCAATATTCCTCACCAAAATCTCACCAGCCATCATCCAGAACGCATATATCTATTGTATGCTGGTATTTTAAGTTTTCAGTGTCTACGCGGTTGCTTATGTCCGATGACAGTGAAGTCTCAAGCCTTCCAGCCAATTGTGGTCAAAGTCGTTGGTCGAGGTGTCGCTTGGGCAGAAGGCGAAGAACACAAGTTTCAGCGTAGGCTACTGGTACCTGCTTTTACGTGTGTTATTCTCTCCTCTCTCTCCTCTTCTCTGCTCATACCGGCGAATGCACTGGTTTAGACCCTCCGCAGTCCAGAAAATGTTGGACGATGTCATACAATGCGCTGAGAAGGTTCGGATCAGTTTCTTTTTCGGGACCAGCACTGTTCTTACATTTTCTGAAGTGTGCATCTAGGCTGGCAAGCGAAGTTGATGCTCAAGGCAACACAGGAATAGTCAATCTTAGTTTGTACATCCCTCCTTGCATGTGCGTCTTGTATCTTTTTGTCTGCCTTGGCTTATTCGAAGTTGCTCTTTAGGCTCGAGATTATATGTCGAGTAGGCTTCGGACGTGATTTCGGTCACGAATCCCCAGATGCGCAGGCTATTCTTGGGTCCTGGCGCGAAGATGTGCAGAAGTTTTCTACGTTTCCGGCTTTCTTGGCGCCGATAGTGATCGGGATGTTTCCCTGGATTGCAAAGCTTCCGATAGCCGCTTTGCAAGAAGACGGCATCGCGAAGAAGGTGATTCAACGAGTGACCGGAGACCTGCTGAAACAGCCTTCGAGTCCTGACGGTAGTGATATTCTTTCTGTCCTTGTGAGGGAATCATGGAGCGGAAAGGATGATTCCAGTGCAAAATTATCCAGTCAGCAGTTGTTGGACAATGTTAGTCAATCTCTACTTGTCTCGTATCATGTTCTAACCCATCATACAGATTACGACTGTCGTGTAAGAATTTATCTTGGTCTGTGATACTCACAAGGTTGACATAGTTTATTTGCAGAATGGCCGGGTTCGAAGCCTCGTCGGGAAATGTAATGTTCACACTGCTGGACTTAGCAAGGAATATAAAGGTTCAGACCAAACTTCGAGAAGAGCTCGCAGGTACCGAACTTGACTCGAAGAGCATCGAGAATCTCCCTTACCTTGATGCTGTTACACGCGAAAGGTCCGCCCTCCATTACCAGCGTTTCCAGTGGTTGACTCAAACATTTGCAGCCTCCGCTTACATCCTTCCTCTGCGGAAACTTGTCGCACAGCGATGTGCGATGATACTATCCCTTTGCGCAATCCCGTCACACTTCAAAATGGCGAGATTATTACTGCCCTTCCTGTCAAGGCCGGCGACGTGAGTTTGTAAACTTAAACGTTGTTCGAGGTCTCAACAAGATTTTTTTTTTTCAGCAATTCACGATTCCATTTACACTCTTGAACACCAATCCGGCGATATGGGGTCCCAACGCTCACGAATTCATTCCTGAGCGGTGGATGACACCGGATGGGGTACCACCCTCAAAGGACCTTCCACATGGACCTTGGACTAATGTCTCCACCTTTGGTGATGGTCCTCACGCATGCATCGGATGGCGTTTAGGTGTGTTGGGTCTTCTCCCGTTTTGTGGAATACTTCTCATCATTTCGTCAGCTGTGATGCAGATTAAGATCGTTCTCGCTATTATGATCAGGGCGTTCGAGTTCAAAGATTCGGGTGTCAAAATCTATAAGATGATGTCGCCTTCGCTTCAGCCATTCGTCGATGATGAGGCTGCAACGCTTCCGTTACACATTTCTCTCGTTCATCCACATATGGAGTAATTCGTCTTCATTTTGTATACAAATCGATGCTGTCGCTGCGTTCGAGCGAAGTCTTTCCCGTAATAACGTTCAAATCAACGAAAGAAAACCTTCAATGGTGTCGACTACTATTCTTTCCATCCTCGTGCTGCCTATAGGCACACAGAAGGTTTAGTCAATATCAAAGCGCAACCCAGCTTTGACTGGCACGGGGGATGGCGGTGAACACTGACATTGTATGCCTGCGGCGCACGCTGCACAGTACACATTGCAGGCGTTGTGTATCAACGATGGCGGAACTCAATCAAGTTACGTCACCATTCAACCTGTCTTTTTGTTTTCTCAGGACATGGCAGTACGGTTATCATCTACGCTAATCCCATTGGTCCTTTCCTTCAGTGACGGCCATGTGCACCATTCTTTCTGCAGGCATCGCTCTTCTCGCTGCTGCTCTCCTTCTTCAACGAATTTCTCAAAGGCGTTCGGTAGTTAGTAGACTTCCTGTCGCTGTGAGTCGACCGTTTCGCTGGAAATACGCGCATATAAGCTGATCAAACTTCCCCTCTATCTCAGCCCGCTGAAGAGGCAAGTATACTGTGGGGACATGAATACAAGGTATTCAAGGGTGAGGTCAGCGCCGAGTATACGCGATGGGCAGCTCTGCTAGGACAAGTTTTCAGGATCAAAACGGCGCTCTTTCAAGGGGATCGTGTGCGTACGCTCCAGCATTGAACGTTGCCCGAGTTGCTAATTGACCAAAACCCGTGTATAGGTGATCGTCGGAGACAATCTGGTAGCACAGCATATTTTTCAGGCATGTACGCCGACCAACGTTCCTCACCCAAGCTCTCACCAACCATCATCCAGAACGCATATACCTACTGTATGCGCACCTTTGAAGTTTTAAGTGTCTCAGCGGATGCTTACATGCTAAACGGCAGTGAAATCTCAGGCCTTCGAGCCAATAGTTGTCAAATTTGTTGGTCGAGGTGTCGCTTGGGCAGAAGGCGAAGAACACAAGTTCCAGCGCAGGCTCCTAGTACCTGCCTTCACGCAAGTTATTGTCACTTCTACTACGGTTGCTTATGAAATTCCATCATACAGGCTTTCTGCAGTCAAGGGGATGGCTGACGATGTTTTACAATGTGCCGAAAAGGTTTTGATTTCGCTCTCCTTTTCGAGGTGGACGAAGTATTGAATGCGATTTGACAGTGTGCTTCCAGATTGGCAAGCGAACTTGAAGCTCAAGAGGGTATCAGTGCGGGAGTATTCAATCTCAGTTTGTACATCCCAGCCTGCTCGTATGTTCTCTAAATCCTACCACTCAGTATTTAACCCATTTTCCCTAGGCTTGAGACCATATGTCGAGTTGGTTTTGGACGTGACTTTGGCTATGAAAATTCAGACGTACAGGCTATCCTTGGATCGTGGCGTGAAGATATTCAAAAATTCGCCACATTCCCCGCTTTCCTGGCGCTTAGGTTAATCGGCATGTTTCCCTGGATTGCAAAGCTCCCGATCCCGGCTGTCCAAGAGGATGGATACGCCAAGAAAGTGATCCAACGAGTTGCCGCCGAGTTATTGAAGCAGCACTCAAATCCTGATGGACGAGACATCTTCTCTATCCTTGTGAGGGAATCATGGGAAGGTAAAACAAATCCGGGAGTGAAGCTATCTAGTCAACAGCTGATTGACAATGTTAGTCAATTTCTGCTTTCCTTTCCTTCATGTTCTAATGCCTCAAACAGATCGCAACTCTTCTGTAACAGTTCATCCTGCCTTGCAAGTTGCTGTTGTTAACATGCCTCTAAGAATGGCTGGTTTCGAAACTTCATCGGGAGTTGTAATGTTCGCTCTGCTCGACCTAGCACGGAATACGGAGGCGCAGACCAGGCTCCGAGAAGAGCTCCTTGCGACTGAACTGGACTGGAAGACCATCGAGAACTTGCCGTACCTTGATGCTGTTACACGCGAAAGGTCTGCTAATAGATCCAAGTATCGAGTCGTTACCGTCGGCATTGACTCTCACCGTTGTAGTCTTCGCTTGCACCCCTCATCTGCGGAAACGCACCGTATAGCGATTTGCGACGATACCATCCCTTTACGCTGGCCCGTCACACTACAAACCGGTGAGACTATCACCGTCCTTCACGTAAGAACGGGTGATGTGTGTGTCCGTTTATAAACCCCCGTCTATCTTATTGACTGAAGCCCGTGTTACTGCAGGAATTCACTATACCCTATACGCTTTTGAACACCAATCCCGCAATATGGGGTCCCAATGCCCTAGACTTTGTGCCAGAACGGTGGATGGCATCTAATGGCGTACCGCTGTCGACAGACCTCCCACACGGACCATGGAGCAACCTGTCTACCTTTGCCGATGGTCCTCGTATGTGCATCGGATGGCGTTTGGGTGCGTTGTCCTTCCTCGTGTACCTTGTATATGTCGCTTGATATTCCGTTAGGTGTGATGCAGGTCAAGACCCTCCTCGCCGTTATGGTTAGGACATTCGAATTCAAAGATACGGGTGCCAAAGTTCATAAGATGCTAGCTCCTACTCTTCAACCATTTGTCAATGGTGAAGCCGCGATGATTCCTATACACGTTTCTCTGGCCCATTCAAGTAGGGAATAATTCAACAGTTGTCGTTTTCTCTGTAAGTCAGTTGTAAATTGACGTTCCTCCTTGGCGCATTACTAGCAGACGCAAGAGGTACTTTCAGTCTTTAGTGAACCACTTGCTTGCCTTACAGTGTGCGGCATAGTCGAACTGATGGGTGGTGCACAACGTGTTTTTGGTTCATCTCATTGATACTTTGGTAGAATTGAGCAGCGGGCCTTTGTTTTGTGTACGTTATGTCTGGGACCGGCGTTCACTGTGTGGACACTGCCGTGTAATACTACCTACCTACCTACCTACCTACCTACAGACAACTCTGGGTTCCGACCCTCATCATATCTCACCAGGACACCCCATAGAGAGGCACAAGCTCCTGCGAGCGGGCGACCTACGGGTATACAGGGAGCTACTTCTCGTCGCCAGACCTCAGCGCTGTTCGCGAGAAATGTCTTTCGATGGTCCAAGATGAGATGTATTTCAGGAGAGATAATAAGTAGACTTTCGGAGTAGAATGAGGCAGAAATGGTGGGTTGTTGGCCTGCCGTGATAACAACAGGAAAATAGTAGCGGTATCTGGTTGAATGTTAAATATCAGTAGTCAAGAGGAGAAGAGTCCCACACTGACGCCGACGTTGCGACCCACAGCCCAGTACAAAAGGTGTGTCGTTATCCGACAACCCTCACGAATTCCCGTTCGGTTCCCTTCCACACCACGATTTCATGAAGTGCGAAAAAAGTGTGGGAACCAACAGCAGTTGGAAAGTGAGTAAGACCACGTGCGACTCTTGCCTTTACCCTTCATGTCGTGTTTCACCTGCCGCGACTGTGGATCCATTAACCTCCTTCCCCTCGAGCCACGTATCAAAAATACCCAGAGTTCCGATAGCCTCGTTTCGAAAATTCTACGCGGACAACGACCATTACTCGACTCTGACCATGCCTTGGTCAGCGCTGAAATCGTCGAGTTGGAACAGCTGCAATCCTTGTATGCTGCCCAGCTTGAAGAGATCCAGTTGCATCGACGTGCAGTCCTGACAGCTCTCGAAAGTCGCAAATCAATCTCTGCTTCCATTCATCGTCTCCCCCGAGATATTCTCATCGAAATTTTCCACTCTGTTTGTGATTCTTGGTGGCAGAAAGCAGATGAGGATTGGAGCCTCCGATACCGACGCCATAGCCTAAACGTATCCGGACCTCTTTGGGTTTTGGGTCGTGTCTGTGGGCTTTGGAGGGAACAGCTCGCCAGCGTCCTGGGCTCGGAAGCTTGTAGTGCAGGCCCCTTTCTCCAAATACACTCCCGAAATATTGCAGACCTATCTCGAGCACACGGGTGAACATCTTCTCAATTTGCAGGTCTCCTTCCGAGTCAGGAAGTCGGCAAAGGACGATGAAATCCTGTCTCTTCTTGTTCAGTCCTGCCAGCGGTGGAAGATCCTGCGCATCAGCGCTACTAAGTCTCATATGTCCCATCTCGAATCCATCTCGCATATTCCAGCGCTGCAGACGGTTGGCATAGATATCTATGATGCCCATGACTCTGATTATTGGTCCGACATGTGCTTGGGTGCCCCGCAGCTATGGCATGCGTGTCTTCAAGGGCATGGGCTTCGTCAGATAAGGCTACCTCCCGGGATAACCCATTTTTCTGGTTCTATCACATGTTCGGAAGATTTACACCTGCTTTCCCAACTACCGAAGCTCAGAAGATGTCACCTTTGGATAACGCCGTCCCCAAAGGATGCGTCGGTGGTTACAATGGCACAGCTCAGTCACCTCTATGTCATGGATGTGGATATTCTCAACGTCCTATCTGCACCTCTCCTCAGCAGTTTGACCATTAACTATCTCCCACAAGGATCCCACACACTCTCCGCACAAGAATCCATCACCCGTTTCCTTCATCGATCGAGATGTCTTCTTGAGAATTTGAGCGTCAGCGCGGAAATATTCACATCGGCTATACCTAGTAGAATGTTCGCATTGGAGGCGTGTTCTACCATTTCTCGCATCAAACTCGGGCTTCCTCCACGAATGATCAATGGCATTGTCGAGGCCTTCACCTCTCCCTCTGTCCTACCTAAGCTACAATATCTCATTCTGTGTATATCAGAGCCTTCACAGGACGAGTGTGCTACCATACTCCGCATGGTGCGCTCCCGCCGTGATGGAGGACTGCTGAAATTGGTTGAAGTACAGCTTATGCAGGATAAGTATAAGCATTACCTGGAAGAGGATATCCGAGCTATCAATGGAGGCGACTTTGAGATGCGGTTTGAGAAGTGGAACCCACCATTTGAGGACCATTTTTACCTGTGGCACCTGCCTTGAAGTCAGGGCGATGGCTTCTCCCTCCTGTGAGACACTGGCTTTTGTCGACGTGTGCCCTTTCACTGATCATTTTCTTTTGCTTTCACAGTGTGTATATGTACAACGTCTTCGGAGATATAACAATATCAGTATCATTTTGGGATCCGCGCATCACGGGCAGCTTGTATTCAATTTGAACCACAATAATTCAGGATTTAAGCTTGGAAAGTGGCCAGGAACTCACTCTGAAATGCCAGGCCCATCCTTGTCACGGCGATTGCTGAATTGTATCGGTTCGTTTTTTCAGTTCTAAGCACACCAGCATATCTCATGGCAACTTCTTCAGCAGCGCATCTGCCATCCCCTCGATTCTCAGTAACATTGATAGTCATGGTGCGGAGTATCTGTTCTGACCCGATCTTTATCCTATCCAGTAGGATTAGGACTATATGGTAACATGGCCGAGTGGTCTAAGGCGCTGGAATTGGGCCGGCGAGCTCTAGCGAGCCCCTCGAGCATAGGCGAGAGCACCGTGCAGAGCGCGGTGAGCGCACGAGCCCGAGGAGCCGCAGGCGAGCCCAAGCCACAGGTGGGTGCGCGAGGAGTACAAGGCTGTCGCTGATCGAGGAGAGATGTGAGCATCCGAGACATTTTGACTGTCGATTGACTGCAGGTAAATCGCCGTCCCTTTGGGAAAAATCCCGTGATCGTGGCGAGCGCGACACGAGGGTGACGTCCTGGGAGCCAAAAACGCGACCTGCGTCGCGAGTCCCGGCAAAAAGCCCGTGACCGTGGCTGGCTGCTCCCGGCAATTCCCGCAACGACGTGTTCTTTACCACCATGACCGACGCGGCGGCGACGCCTCTGCTCGACTCTGACTATCTCTTCCTCAACCAATGTCCACCAAGCTCAGCATACGCGGTCGTTCCTCCCCTTTCCGTTCTGCGAATCACATGTGCAGCGCAGATCCTCGTACTCTGCTTCCTATTCACAACGCGTCACCCCTGGGGACGCGCCTCTGGAATCACAAGCGTCCGTCGCAAATCGTTGGGGTATCCGACGCATTTTTGCCCGGATTCAACGACGCGTTTTGCCCGGATTTCATTTAGCATGGTGCCCTATAAAAGCCGCTCGAAAACGCTGCCCATCCTCGTCGCCCTCCGGGCCCCGTTGGCGCCATGCCTCTTCGTCCAAAACCCACCACTCGCAAAGAACGTCTCGACAAACGTTCCGCCGTACCCGTCGTTGCTGCAAAGATCAAGAGCACGAGTTTCTTTGCTCAGCGGTTCGTCAAACGGCTTGCTCGCTCATCCCTCTGTGTAGTCAGGCGGCTGAAGCGGGACTGGAGAGAGTTTTGCGGCGAGCAGCCAGAGCACAACCCTTTACAGGTTTACCCCGACATCGACATCGACACAGAGCTCCCGCCACGGGGTACGTCTTCCACACATGGATACACGCATATACTCACACCATTATAGAAGCCTTCATCGCATTCACCACGCACCAAGCACTCAGCTCCAAAGGCCGTATCAGCGAATACTCGACGAGGGACACCATTCGCTCCCTCATGGGCTCCTTCTTCGGGATCTGGCGACGCGAAGCTCTAAAACCCGTTCCCTTTGAATACACCCAACAAGTTTACACCTTCATCGACTCTGAACAGCTCGCAGAAATCGTACCGCTCTGTACCGACTCGATGCCTAAACACTCCATGAGCGCCACTGACTTTGAAGTCCTTGCCCGAGCGCTTTTCAGGGACACTGGGTTCCGGACGCTTCGCATGGTGCTCCAAGTCGCCTACCTCATCAACATCCAGTCGCTCATGACCGAGCGCCCCGGAGCCCTCGTCGAAGGATCCAAGTACAATGGCACCAACGAGGCTCTCACCTGGGGCGAACACGACTTTCACGTCATTCCCAACGAAGACGACCCTCATCATCCTCTCATCATCATCGTCGTCAAGATACGCCGCCAGAAAGGGTACCGGGGGAAAAAGTCTGTATACAAAGAGTTTGTCCTCTATCCCGAGCCCAAGATCGATCGATCGCTTACGTAATCCAGTCCTCCGGGGCGTGAGTTCGAACCTCACTGTTATCAGTCTCTTTTTATATGAAACTGAAATTTTAATGAAGCAATGTTGAATGAACTTTGAAGTAGGGTTGTGCACGAAACCTCCAGGGGGGGTAACATACCGTTTTTTACTGACCCCTCCCCAAGGGGGGTGTTTTGATACGGTAACTTACCGTTACTTACCCTATCACGTGTAGCCTCACATGACTGACGCGCGGCATTTGCAATTTTTTTCCGAGCATCTTCACCTTCGTGTTATTTTACACATTTTCCTTTCTCCTGAAGTATAATTCATTGGGCATCACTACGGTGCTTTGTTTTACATTGTAAATGAAATATAAATTCAATAGGATTGAGTATAGTGGTGATATTGCTGCTCATATGACATCACATGACAGGTAAGTTACCTCAATGAAAACCCCTCCAGCGAGGAGGCCAGGCCAGGCCAGGCCCCAGCGAGGGGAGGTAAGTTACCAGTAACTAACCGGTAACTTACCAGTCCGAAACCCCAGTGTATCAAAACCTAGGGTTTCGTGCGCAGCCCTACAAGTTTGAAGTTTGAACTCAAATGACAAAGAGCTAAAGCCCAAGAGTCAAGAGTAACTACCTGCCTCACTATTACACTGTATTTCGATTACATCTCGGGGAACGTTGAACCCTCCCCACTAATAAGCATCGGATCCCTCCTCGATGTGACCCGGTTTCTCTTCCCAGTAGATAAAGATATTATATGCCCACTTTACCTTTTCGTTGCACAGCGCCTGCTCGTTGGACAATGATACCTCGCCCTCAAGCATATCCGGCATCTTGACGCAGCATCCCAAACCACCGATTTGGCAATGATTCTGCGTATTTGACGCAATGTACTATAGATACAGGTGACCAGTTAGCCCTCAATATCGTAGAACCCCAAATTTAGTGAACATAGCATTAATACAGGTGGGAAACACTATCACTGAAACAGTAATATCGAAACGATATTCTAAGCGCAAAGGGCTCATTTGAGATTATTGATAAGGTCTAAGAGAAATTACGGTTTGCATGTTGCTAGGACTGCAGATTCATGATCAGTCCCGTTGGACGTTTTCAAGTCCGCATGCGGAGCTTCGACATCATCGTTGTGCAGTGTCTCAAGCCTGACCTCCAGATTGGTACAAGTTTCTTCCCCGGGAGGATTCGTGACATCAGCGGAACCTTGCCATCTTATAGCACCGCTGCTAGCCGCTGCGCCCGTACTGTCACCATGACCTTGACCCTGGCTGACGCGAATAATGATCATGGAAAACTAAAGAGAACTATGTTAGTTGAGGTTGGTGCTGAGTCAAGGACACGTACAACGATGCCAACAACAGCAGCTTGCATGTCAAAGAGCACATAGTAAATGAAACTTCCTAAACCCAGGGCGATTATGAGGCAAATGAGTAGGACGGTGTAAACAGCGGCTGATGAAGCAATTGTTAATACGGCATGGAGACGCTTATTTCGACTGACCGGACTCTACAACGAGCGCTATAACACCAGTCAATGGATCGGCACCTAGTCTTGTCCCAGATACTTTGCGGCGTACGGTCCAAATGCGGTAGGAAATGAGAGCTATTCAGCGAGACGAGCTTCAGAAATAATACGATGTGTCGACTGAGGATACTTACCGGTACATACAATGTTAACAACCAATGTCATAATACCGAAGTATCTGTTGGCATTGAGCTGCCGGTGAAGCATTGTTGTGGATTTTGCCAGAATGACTAGCAAGTAAATGCCAGTGCCTGCCGATGGCGTTTGAACGAATACACCGTGACAAACGGTTCTCCTTACCGGCATCTGCAGCGAAGAGTAACAGAGGAACAAATACTACAGTACACCTGTTCATCCAGACGATGAACGTGCGATAAATCTATCTCCGTGAGTGTCAGCCTCCCAAAAATATGTTAGATCTTACAAGGAAAGCATCAGCCACAAGGATGGTCAGAACCCACGCCGAATTCTCAACGAGACTCCAGCTCGACCAAAGCGGGTGTAAGTTGATAGTACCATCCGGCTCTTGGTGCGTTATACCATACAGAGTGCGGATAATAGTTGTCATGCAGCGCTGAAACATCTCCGGTTAGTCGTTGACAGAGTCCTATTAGACTGGAACAAACCAGATTTATGAGAAGAAAGAGAGTAACATGAGTGCCTAGGAGGTACATGTGCAGTTGTTTCGTTTTGTAGCGGTGATACATAACAAGGCTGCAATGGTAAGCGATCACTATATACGCGCCTGTAGAAAATGTTCAGCACAGAACACCAGGGTGAGGATGAACATGCATACCGTACAGAAAAGTTGAAAGATAGGCCCCGACGAAGGCCGATTCGATAGCGTTAGCCATCGTTCATCGAGTAGCAATACCAGAATAAGCGTCCCGTGTGTCTTCGGATGCGAATGACGCCCATGTCTCAGCACGGAAAAAATTCCGCGGAAGTATAAACACAGGTCAAGAACCATATTCGTTAAGGAATTTGACCTTCAACCCAATGTCCCACAAATGTACAAGCGTGAGCACCAAAGATGAAAGGAAATGTGCCGAAGAGAAGCTATCTGTGAACCTCAAAGGGGTTTGCCACCGCGATACACCACCCGGTCATGTTACCTTGAGAAACTGTCAGTCATGGACCTACAACATTAACAGAAAGAAGACAGCGTGCACCCACTGTCGTCTTTCAGCTACATCACATCCTTCTATTATGTTACAATTGTTTTACTTACATGAACAGTCCCAAAAGATAATAAGTTAGCTATGCAAACAACAGGTCATATCCTCTCGTACATGCATATGTACGCCTTGGCCTTGAGCACTTCTTCCAAGGTCGTCAATCGAACAATCGTATCACTAATGTAGGCCCACTGTCTATGCGGTTTTTGAGGATTGGAATTGGCAGAAGTGGGCGTCTTCAGACTGTCCTCTCCAGGACTCGAATTTGGAAGGGCAGTATAAGCGACATAATGGCCCCCCAGCTATAATCGCGGTCGGTATTTCGTTTCCCGGGCACAGATATAACTCACCATGCTACCAATGTGCACCACCACCGCATACAAGCGATATAAACATCTCTCCACCTCTTTTGTGTGTGGCTTGCTCCCTCGATCAAAGAAATCCTCCCTCTTGGGCGCAAGAAAAGGCGTCAGATCCAAGACCTCGGGAAACGTCACATAATCATCCAATTTCTTAAAGCCGTTTGAAAAGGATATCATCGTCGTCTTAGAGATCTGCTGGAAGCGTTTCAGATGGACGACGAGGACAGGCGGAGGTGTCGCGATGAGGTACCGCTTGTATGCGGGGCGCATGATGACGGGTTTTGGCTTTTTCTTAATGGCGGCCTTCGGGACAGACCCAGACTCTCCGGACGTAGCTTCGCTATCACCGCCATCGGAACTATCATCGGAAGCATCCAGACTTCGCCGGCCATGATACTGGCGGTACGTAGGCGCGGGCAAAAGAGAGTCGTTTGAGGCGTATATGTCCGCTTGGGGTATATCGTTGGAAGGGGTATTGCCGTTGCCATTAGGAAAGGATGAATCGTTTGGGCTATCGTCCGAGTCTGAGGGGACCGAGGGAGTATCGTCAGATCCCGGTGGCTCTGTCGTCGCTATTGACGGAATTGGCAGCCCACCAGGGGTATAGATACCGTTGATACTGGTAAGGGTTAGTGGGGACGGAGTGTGTTTTAGACCCACGACAGACTCCGACGGAATCGTAGGCAATGATACGATGGACTCTGCAGTGTTGCTGAAGTCTGAATGAGAGTATAGCGGGATATTCGGACTTGATAGAGATGTTGGCAGATCGCTCGTAGATGTCTCTGAGGACGGCGTCCGCGGCCTGGGCTCCTGACGCGGTGGCGATTCACGGTTGTTAAGGCTGTCCGAGTCGCCATCCCCTTCATCACGCTTTGAACTGGGTTTGTATAGCCCATTCGCGATCTTCCAACATCGTCTGCAGCCGACCATATTCTCCCCGTCAAGGATTTCTACTGCAGTGAACATTTTTAGACAGTCCTCAATGCCTAGTAGTTGTCCTATTTTCAACCACATATGCTGCGACGTATGACTGGAATGGTGATGAGAACTCGAAGACGATCCATTGAAATGATTGAGGAGAGCAAAGGGATTGGGCGCAGATTGGTACGTGACATCTGCTAGAATCTTTCGCAGATACGCTTGCTCGGCTCGAGATGGCTTGGGAGGCTTGGGAGATTTGCTTCGACTGATGTTGACAAAGCGAGGGATGGACGTCGTACTGGACGTCTTGGAGGATGGCGTTGCGATGACATGGAGGGGAGAGAGCGCACGGACACGCGGTGATTCTCGCACGTCTGGGTGTTCCAGCTTGGTGAGACGAATGGAAGATGCTTCAGAAATGCTCGGCCTCCCTTCAGAAGAAGACACGTCCTCGCTGGCCGACGCAGATGGTGTACCCGGACGTGAAAAGTCGTGACTGGAGCGTCTCTCTCTCGACCTGCTCTTGCGCTCTTTGGCGGCCTTGGCTAACCCGACACTGACACTAAATCGGCGGCCCAGCTTGACCCATCCGTCATCTTTGCCTTTATCCTTCCTCTCCGGCTTCGGTAGGTCTGCAAATTCAAGTCGCTTCTCACCCTCGGAAACCGTCGGATCTTTCACTGTTTCATCGTCTACATGTGGCTCCGCAGGTGGTTCCGCTAAGGCATCCATACTTCTACGCCGAGGATCGTCTGCTATGGGAGGCTCGTCATGCTCCGGTTCCCTAGGGCTTGGCGGTGCTGACGATGAGCGGTGCCCTGATGCCTTGTCCACACCGAGATTAGACGCCGCAGGGAATACAGGAGTCAGCCGTTTCGCTAGGTTCCTTAGTCGGTCGCGTTTGCGCTCCTTTGCGTAGTCTTCCGGTTTGATACTGAGACTGAGATCGTTGAAGTCCTCGTATGTCTGTGATACGTGCTTGCATTTCTGACAAACCAGAACGCTCGTAAGCTTGCCCCCGAAAATCATGTCAGGAAGAGATAACAGCTTGTCGTCGTCATCATGCTTATGGTTGGACGGGGTCAGCGTCCGTCTGCGGCGTCTCTTGGCCCTCTCGGGCGGCGGTGGCGGCTGCCGTTTCTTTATAGCCTGTATTCCATTTAGAAAAATGTAAATGGAAGGACGCATACATACATCGAGCTCCTCCATTCGCATAGCATCGAGGAGAATTCGCATAAATTCGTGCGCGTCTTGCTGGGCAAAATCAAGGTACTGGTCGTATTTCCGGCCGAGCACGCTAAGAAGTGCCCTTCGCAGTTCACAGGCATCAGCTTCTAGTCAGCAACATTAGTAAAACGGGACACACCTCGGAGTCTGACTCTCCCTCCGTTTGCCCTTCTGCGCATCCCAGGCCTTCAGCATGACATTCACAAATACGTCCCCGATGGGCATGGTGTCCACCCAATCCTGCCTATCCGGCCCAGCGGCCTTGACACCATTGGTGAGTAACGGCGACCTCCGAGATTCAAGACGGGTCTCCGAATGGAACTGATCAGTGGGAGAGATAGGCCTGAAATATATGAGATCTGAGAGCAGCCTCGTCGCGATTAACTGGCCAGCATATAATCAGTGGTACTCCTGTCTGACAACGGAATAACGTACGCCCTGAAGCACGGAATTCATAAAGCACGTATTTCCGTTGTTGATGAACCCCGGCGGAAGCAAAGCGATCCTCTCCTCTTCCTCCCGCTGTCTCCTCGCATGATACAATTCTTGTGGCGACGGCGATTTTAGCTTGGCCATTTCCCGTCGATGAAGATGGTAATTCTCCAACCCTGCGACGCAGATTAGTGGCTGTAGAACGCCAGGATGATAGGGAAATCAAAGAGAGAGGTACTGCGGCAGCCGTCTGCGGTAAGGACTGGTCAAGATTCGGGATGGCATTATTTCAGTATTAATATGCAATTGTACATAAAAATAAGTATTTTCCCACGATGACGAAGCCATTATCCCTGGATGCAAACATCGGCTCCGCTCCCGGCTTTCGGCTTGCTTCCGAGTCGCCTCCGCACTACTAGGTGAAGTTATCTGGCTGGCTATCATGGACAACAAAAATTGGCCTATCAATCTCTTTATCAGCCAGTGCCTCCCACCAAATGTAAACGAAACGTACCAGATGCCCCGTAATCCGGTTATTATCCAATGGATCGTACCAGCCACTTCATCTGGGTCGCGTACAGGAGTCCAGACACTGGACCTCAACGCATCACCTTCTCTGTTCGTAATTACCATTCCCTGGTCAAGAGGTAACTTTGGCATACTGATATGAATATATGGCACTGCCGTGACGGTCATATATGGAAAAAGACGATCGTCTGTGCATACTTACATGAAACAGGCTCTGGGAGACCTTTGAGCACATAGAATATGACACAGATTTCGAAGACTCACCTTCACAAAAGAACTGCACTACTGACTCGTTAGGCAGGGCGTTCACGCCATTTTTTATCAAGAAGTCTTCGGAATGGTATGCAAACTTCGTATAATGATCTAGCATATTCTGATAGCGCCTAGTTAGAGCATCTTCCTCCAACTTGAAGAAACAGATGGGATCCCAAGTAATCTCTGATGATGTATCGATCTCTGCTGAGCACAGTCGCTACACCAAGGAAGGGAATTAGCTTCCAGCCACAGAGCGAACCGGCTTACTCACATCCCAGGTATCGGCATTTGCGAACTTCACTATGAGTGGCTCGTCGCGGGGCATTCCCATGGCCAGCATGTCATTGGAGACGAGGGCGGAATACTGTTGGCACGGGTCCTCAACATCGCCATAGAATAGCGGTATCCAACAGTCCTCGATCCCATATGATCCAACCTGTTTCCTTCTCGAATACGGCCACATCGACGTCATAATCAACATCGTCCTGGGTGACAGAACCTAAGGTAGGAATTATCTTCGTATGATCCTGCGTAACCATCCTTGGCTTGGCTTGCGCTTCTTCCGTGCCGGAAGCCTGGATATCGAATTCATTCGGCCCCACAGGACTCTCGGACTCGATTCCAATCGCGACACTACGTATAGGGAGAAGTGGATGGTTTACGTCCAGATCCCAGTCGGAGATGTCCCAGTAGTCCGTCGCATAAGAAAACATCATTGCAATGGTAGTATCATCTCGTGAGAATGACACGGACTTTGCACGTTCGTGTCTAGTGCTCAAAGTGACAGGTCCACACACAGAGCTTCCTTTCTCCGTGTCCCAGACGGAAACCAAAGCTTTGCCAAGACCTTCCAGATCCCGCGATTCTCTAAGCAAGGCAACACGTCGTCTATCTCGTGAAAAGGCCAAAAAATCTTATGGAATCATTTCGCCAAGACCATGACGGATTTGTCCGATGTGCGCTACGGGTGCGATATCTGGCCAGTCTGACGCCTGACCACTCGTCACGGTGGGTATGGCACCAGCGGGAAACAGAGCGCGATAATGATTCGCAATCAAGGAGTTCTTTGGGGAGAAAGGCAAGGTGGACATGTAGATATGCGCTGGGCTGATAGAAATAGGATAGCCAAAAGTTTCTAGGAATACCGCTCCATCTGTCGCGAGTGCTTGCAGAGACAAAAGGTCATTTTTCTATCTGTCTATTAGCAGATACATCTTCAAGGCAGGTAAATTTTACCTTTAGCCATGCACATAAAGCGTGCAATGACACGATGCCATCTTGAACACGGTCTAGGAAACTAAGAGCCTCCAGCCAATAGAGAAAACATATCTCGAGGAACTGAACAAGAGATGCCTCTATGAGTGCAGCTTCATCTCCCGGGCAAGTCACCGAAGACAGATGAGCGGCCCAATTCAAGGAACTATAGTTGACGTGAGCTGGTATCAGATCGACCGTAGCCTTCGTGGAGGCAGAAGCAGATATGATATGGCGATGGATATCCTTCAGCCCCGAAATAAGGACTTGCAGACATCCCATGGCCAGAGATGCATGAGCTGAAGAGGGATCTACATGCAAGTGAGCACTACGACCAGGATCGAGAAGATAGTCGGCAAGAGACGCATGCAACAGGTGAACTTCATCGTCCTCACTGCTCCCCAGCCGCAACACCGGTCTCAGAATTGATAGAGTTCCTTCCACCGTCTTTTGTCGTTTCCCCTGCAACTGTGGAATCGTTCTCACTGATAAGGGTGTAGCGCTACACAGGATGCAACCCATGATAGCACGGTAATCAGAGATCCACCCGGTTTGGTTTGAACGTCTGGCAAACTCGATGCTCAGAGTCCGGAAGTACAAGTGGTCGATGCCGATGTTGACTTTGGATTCATTCGTAAGTCGGATGAGCTCTTCGCGATAACTGGGTTGATTAACAAAACGACAAGCGACATCCGCCCAGATGAACAAGCCTCTAGCTTGGGTGGTAAGCATGTCTATGTCGGCTGGCGATGGCCAATCTTCGTCGCGATACGTGCGGGAAATAACTGATAACCGTGCCTCGACAAAGCGACGTATGTCCTTCGACGTGTCTTTGCTCTCCAAATCACCATCCAAGTCAACCAATGTAACAAACAGTTCGCCCAGCGGATAAAATGAGTCTAGCTTCCGACTCAAGACTACGAACGTAATGTTAGCCGACTCTATGGCCGAGTCTGACACTGCGAGTAGCGATTCCAGAAATAAAGCATGCAGCTTCTCGTCGCATCCATCTAGACCATCGATCAGAAGGACGACGCCACGCCTCTCTATTTTGGCAAACGCGTCGATGATGAAGAACTGGATTTGCATCGAAGGTTGTACTGGAAGTGGAAGATGTTTGGCATTAATCGAGGCGATCGCATCAGCGATAACTGATCGATACTCAGGGAATGACTGCGCCAGTTGATACGCGAGTGTGGGTATGATCCTCTGCGGATCCCGTCGCTGTTGATCATCACGATTGCAGAAGAGGTTGGCAACTATCACGCCCCGTGCACGGAGTTCGTGTACGATAGAGGCCGCGAGAGTGCTCTTCCCGGTACCAGCCCCACCCGGAATCCAATATGCACCAGGGGCCGAGGTAATGCCTCGGACAGCATTGCCAATAACCCGTTCACGAGTGCCTTCCAAGCATGTCTCGAAGGCGGCATAATGAGAATGCAGGATCGCCGACGTCACAGGCTTGAGCTGGGCAATGTTGCGGATTTCCGCTTCTGACGAGTACAGTGAGTTCAAATTGACATGTGCAACGATAGGCTAAGATGGTGCAGACCTTCCATTCGGAAATGCATATCTTCCACTCGGATTGTGGTCTGAACAAGCATGGCTCGCGACAGTGTCTCGTTGTTGCGAGCTATGCGACGCCGAAAATCCTCAATGCTATCATCCATTTCCGATGAAAGCGCTGAAGAAACAAGGTGCTCTAGAAGACGTTCGACGTTCGATACATATCCAGCTTCATTATCAGGCAATACGCACTGAAAGTGGACCTTTTCCCAAATTTCATCAGGCATTCCCCGTATTCCCGAGCCGTCCGAAGGATGTCACCCACGGTATCGATAAGAATCTCCAGTTTATCGGCATTTTCCATTCGAATGGCGTCTACGACCTTTAAGAGCGCTGCAAGATCATCGACGATGAAGCCTAATTTCCTAATACGAGCCTGATGCTCATTGAAGTACTGGTCTGTAAACTTGTAGCAAACGTTGGCGCAATTGAAGGCAAGAGCTTACGGAGAGTATTTGTTCGAACAAGTCACAGGCTGCCTGTCCCCCGGGAGCAACCTATGATGCGATTATTAGTGATTATACGAATAATTTTGAGGCCCACGCACCTTTAACAAGGGGTTTATCCACACTTTCAGCTTGTAAAGGGTGGAAAGAACTACTTTCAACTTTTCGGGAAAGTTGGGCACCAGTTCTAGCTGCCGTCTGATGAATTCGACTCGGAGTGGTATCTGATCTTCATTTTGCGATACGAGGATGAAACTGAAGGACAGCGTTGTTCCGTCGCCACTGACAACGATTCCTGATTTCTCTCAGAGAGTATCCCTGTGTAAATGCTTGAGCACGTACCAAAATCCTTTCCCTTTGAATTAGAATTGCATAGGACATCTGTGGCGGAAGTTCGAAATCGTTCAATAAAGATGTCCTTCCGTATCTTGCGTTTTCTCCACAAGTCAAAGACTATATCCGAGCATTCGCATCCACTACGTTCATAATCGTATCAATTGCACAACACTCTGGTCGGCATAAGAAAACGCACATTTCGAGGGCCTCGAGCCAGATGATTTCCGTCGCATTGGTTCGTGTAGAGTGCAGTGAGCCCTGCTTAGCTTTGCCATTATCAATGAAAATTTGCATTTTGTATGTGCCATTGAATAGGAGTTCCTTCTGAGTGTTGCGGATACAGACATCTGGACGATGCATAAGAGACCACTGACAGAGCACGACAGTAACTGAGATACTGGCTCACCAAATAGCTTGATTCAAGCTGGAATTTCAGAAGGCTTGACCATATCATTCTTCCAATCGATGGGTGCCACCCTATGTAAATATGGGCAGGTGGTAATAGGTGAGAATCAAATCACGATCACTGGACAGTTTACTTGCACACGTGGTCAAAGCGCGCTGATCACTTCACGATTATCCGCGATCGAGGAACCGTCTATGAGTAACATCCAGGTCAACTTCATACTATAGTGCGTATGTATCAGAATAAGAATTGATTATAGCATACGGAATATAGTGTTTGTAAGAAAAGCTGCTTGGCGGAGATGGAGTATGTAACAAAAACCACGTCTTACAGCAAGGACTCGAGCACCGTGGAAGAAAAAATCTCAAACTCCGTCCCACCATCGGTAAATATAATGATTCTGAAAAGTTGCTCTTGAGCGCCTAGTTGCTCCATCAGCTCGGGCCACTCGGCATGCAGGTGGTCACGGCGCATGAGTGCGACTGTTATACTTCTTGGCGCAGTGGTGTAATCGACGACGACAACCTTAAACCAGTTATTGTTGACGCTGGAAACACTCTTAGCCATAGCATCCCTGACATCGTCAGCGCTGTCTTCGATGTCCTGCATGGCCACAAATCTGATAAAATGCAGATCTCGACGAGATATCTGAGGCGAAAATCCCTCTAGTTCCCAATGAGTACTCGTGGATCTTAGTACTCGCAACAGATAGGAACTCACCACGCCGTTCTCGTTGAACGTTTTGACAGTCCTTCTTGTGAGTGCGCCAGACCTTTCTTTGACAGTCTCTGGAGCAATAAAAGGCATTCAGACACCCTTGGCACCGCCGGACAGGCGGAGGCGATTCATCAATAGCATTCGGGCACTGACAGGGATCAGATCGAAAAGAGAAAGGGCACAAGATGGTCAAATACCTTGATATTGGCGCATTCATGAAACTCGCCTTTGGTAGCAACTACGTCCCTCCAACACCAGCGGTCCTCTAGCACCTCCTTGAATGATTCCCAAGTCTCTCGCGCGGCAACTGAGGCATTGGCAAGATGGATTTCCAAACCCAGTCTTTCGATCCTCAGTAGAGATCGGCATGCATGGCGAAGAACACCACGAAAAAGTAGAAACACGTGTATAGATTCGAAGAGGTCAGAGATGGTTTTGGTAAAACTGTTGCTCGCGACAGGAAGCACCTTTAGAAGCAGCTCGATGAGGTGACATTCCACGGCTTGGGATGCCCATCTAGGACCCTTATCAATGCAAAGTCGAAGGTAAGATGCGCAGGATGGCGCCTGATGATAGTTGTGGTGATAGAGAGTGCCGTTAAAGCGTTTCAGCATACGAGCGAGTAAGCGACAAATCCATGGAACCGAACCGTGAATAAGGTGATTGGCGTGGAATGTAGAGGAACACATGGAACAGCACTGGAGAAAACGAATAGTGGTAAAGATATCTGAGCCTGACGTGTCTGGACGCTCCGTCAGATGGACGATTCGAAATAGAACCATCGTAATGCGCGCAGGAGCCATGTCATCTAAAGCATTCCTAATAGCGGCTCTCACCCCTTCGTTAGTCTCTTCATCACTGCAGCCCCCCTTCATTAAGATTTGCATTGTTAGCAGATATTCGGACGGCGACCGGGTTTCAGAGAGTAAAAGATGTACCGAGACCTCGGTCAAGCATGACATGAGGTCGAGGGACCGCACCATTAGACACAGCAGTCTATCGTTCTCCGACAGCAGATGGAGTAGATTGAGGGTATCTGATGTAGCAAGGGAGTCCTGGAGATTTGATGTCTTGGAAGCCTCAGCGACGAAGGACTGGAGATATTCCACGATCCAGCTGCACAGCTCTGGCCATAGCTCTACAAGAAGGGTGACATTGGATGGGTCGCCGAGAACCTTCGAGTTCTCGGAGCCTAAAGCAATCCAGAGAGATTTGAAACATTCAGCAACAGTGTCAAGCTTGCTTGAAGGCTTCGATGACGCGACAGAGGTACATCCTAGTTGTCCGGCACGGCGCAGTTGGTGGCCAACGGCGGCACAGACATCACGGAAAGCGCGTGGATCCAATGCTGCTAATGATGAGAGAGCGACAAGCTTGAAAGGAAATCAGCATCAGGACTGACCAAACTGAAGGCGAAATTTTCACTTACTTCGAACGAGCTCATTGTATGCTGCAACGACGACATGGGCCAGGCTTGACCGATGAGTATGAGGGACGAATTATGGGCAGGGCAGGCAGCGAATTATCTTGGTTATCTTGGTCACGGTCACGGTAGAGGCTGTGCTGCGGTGACCCGACGCGTCTTGCGTTCAACCTTTCAACCGCCGTCTTTCAGAACCACGCCCACAATCATTTGAATATTGCTTCGTTTTTCTGATTAATTTTATTGTCTATAATGGTAAGACTACTTTCATAGTCATTTCCCTTTTCATTCCTCATGTGGCCATCAACAGCAGGTCATTCGAAATCCAGAAGAACTCGCCAACATGCGATTCGATGCAGCCGCCTCATTGGCTCTCCTGGAGAGGATTAGAGAGGAGAAATTCTCTTCATCTGCGGGATTCACGGAAGAGATGGAACAGTACGACCAAGCCATCGCAGACGCCAACCAGAGACGCGTTCACAATCGTCAATTTGACGTTTTGAGGTTGCTAGCGTATCTCGCCCGCTGCTTTTGTCCAGATCCGAAACGTTGTGTAGCCGCTGTGCTTGGGGAGCCGAGGACGCAGACGAGGTCAGCAGAAGTTGACCTAGATGAAGAACCGTCAAATGACGACGAACCCGACGACAATGACGACGGCGACAATGACCACGACGACCCTTTCTCAAATTTTTACGAACGCCTCGAAGATCTTCTGGAGTCCGAGCTTTCTTCGGCATCAGACCCACAAGCTGAATACGACGATTCTGTTGAATATCTTTACACAACTCCACCACCGCCGTCCCCTAACGCTGCAACGCCTTCAGAAGCTTGCCTCGTTTTGCTTCTTGCAGACAACTGGTCACCAAGCATACCCCCGTATTTCGATCACACGTCTAGTCTTGTGAAAAAGAATCTCTATGAGTGCATTCATCTGCCGGACGACACGCACCGCTGGTATCGGCTGATTGTCTTAGGGCGAAAAACTTCCTCTCCGTGGCTTGATGAAGCATTCACGAAGCTGCTGGATTCCATCACCGACATTTGTGACAACGTGAATCCTGCCTCACAAACAAGAACCGACTCGAACATGCTCGATTCTTTGGACAAGCATCTCACTCGATGGAAGAGCAATGGCGGTGTGGAAGTTGAAGGCCAAGCTTCCGAGTACGAAAAGGCGTTTCTTCAACTTCGTTCACATTTTCTGGACGTCGACATAGAATCAATCTATCATGACGACGCCTCTTTCATCGATAATCCAATCTCCGCTGGCCAGTTCTTACGTGCCATCCTCACGTGCATTCTACGTCACCGAGTCTCTTCTGCTAATACTGGCATAATGGTAGTCATCGCAAAAGATGCCAACGTTTCTAACGCCTTCTTTGTTGTTCTCCTGCTGGCGATGGCAATTTTTGCCGAAAGCGGATTCATGAATGACCTGCGACAGGTCCCGGCACCATCATCGATTTCGGAGTCGCAGGTTGTAGGTGTCAGGCTTCGCCGTTTTCGAAGACGGTGGTTACGAATCGTCAGCCTGGCTCGAGGTGCCCGAAGTGTGGCTGTAGTTGGCCTGCCGTTTATGACCAGCCTCATGGATCGCACACACGAAACCCAGGAAGAATTTGACAGATGTTTTCAAATTATTTGGGCTCAGCCGCTACCACGATTGCCAATAGAAGATGTCAGTCCAGAAGGCCGACCTAGTCCTCGCCAGTTCATCGCTCGTCTTGGCGAGGCTCCGGTCGGCAAGAACTTTGGATGGAAGGACGCGCTGATAGCAGGGGCTTGGAAGAAAAGGTCTTGGTCCATCAGAGTACATGCTGAGGTGCAGCTTGCTATCTATTGCAAAGAGATGGGCTTCAAGATCGTCAAAAATACCCTGGGGGTGACAAAACGACCGTGTCTTGCTTGCGACCACACCCTTTCCCAGCACGTGCCCAGACTCTATATACCATCTGGTTCAAAAAAACCGTTTCGCACCTGGGCGCTACCGGATCGGTTCCCAACGACATCAGACCTCAGCGTTATTGTAGCAGATGTCCAGAAAAGCTTACTTGATGAGTTGGTAAAAGCCCCACAGGCACAAACGAACGCACCTACCGGCATGTCACGGAAAGAAAACACATCCGATAGTAGTTATGGTAGCGTGGGCGGTGAGACGGTGCTGAATGATGTGGACTGGACGAAGCTCGCGTACATCGAGGCTGAATTGGACTAGGTTATGTGTATGACAATTTTTTCATCATCCCGAGCGTCGACGATGACAAATATGTGTGAGTTTACCAACCACCATCTCGAATTTCTCGCTTCTTTATTCTATGCTTCTCGGGCCCTTCTGGGTTCATATTCACAACTGAAACTACAGTATCCATCTACTAGCTCTGGATAGACGCCTCGGGGAACAGAACAATCCCAAAATTGTCTCCAAATTATTAAAACGAGTTCCGCGCATGAGGCCCGCTTGCAAAATCGCAGCGAAGTTGCCCACGACGCTCCTGTGTCTCGAGAATTGTACGGATAGTTGGACGAGTCCTGTGGATAGTCGCGACGAGTCTCATTCTCTCTGATCATCAGACTTCCCCCACAACGAAAATTTTCGGTGGCTGTGTTGGAACTGTACAGTTCCCTCGGGAACCGCCGATCCAGTAACGATTCGTCGTCTCGTGAAGACGAGAAATATGACGATCCTATAGGAACACTCACAATCAATTTGATTGAATTCCCGAAACAGAATTATCTCCGGTGGCACTGATTGTACTGATGCTTTGTCAAGCGAGCGGAGATCGACCGTAAACACTACTTAATTGTGTTCTTCCGTTATCGTCTAGCTTACTGCTCCTGGGTGCTTCTACTCGACGACTACGTGAGTGTGTTTGGCCCAGGATCGGAACGTTAGACCTGGGCGTCGTGCAAGTGATGGTGGTCATGTATATCGTAAGGCGAGTTCTACGAGCTGTTTAACATCCCAGAAGCAACGGACTGCGAATGTGGCGAGCGACTACAAACGCGAGACCACATCATACGATCCTGCCCACGATACAACGACCATCGACAGATCCTACGCGAGGGATCACAGAACCTAGTGATGTGCGACCTTCTGGGCACGACAGAAGGCATCGAAGCGGTCGCAAGGTTCCTAGCGGAGTCTGGAGCCTTTACAAAGACCGGAACTCCAAGGCGAGAGGTGGGAATGCCGCTCTGGGAAGATGAACCAGAGCCGCATGAAGAAGAGGAAGATGGATAGAACACTCCATCACAGCGCTACCGGGACCCCCCATTGTTTCTTTTCTTTTTCTCTTTATCTATTTTATTTATTCTCTCTCTCGTCCCTAGACAATGATTTACACAACGAAGAATACACCTAAAACACACAAAGCTACATAGAATTTTACCCGAGAGTTTTACATATCATAGAGTTGACAAGTAGATTAGTATTACAACGAGTAGCGGTACAGTCATACATAGCAGTAGAGTACTGTACCCCCGCGTCTTCGCCCACTACGAGGCGTGTTGCGGGTCACCAATCCAGACCTTCATCATCATCATCATGTATACCGTAGTTTGTACTAGTAGTACGGATCACCACCGCTGTGCACGTAATGTCTGGAACCGGCGTTCACTGTGTGGACACTGCCGTGTAATACTACCTACCTACCTACCTACCTACCTACCTACCTACCTACCTACCACCTTTCTTCCATATAAGCAGAAAAGTCTATACTGCCTAAAGAGTGATGTAAGCCTTAGTTGAAGAACATCGTAACGGACATCAAGCGTACTTCTCATAATCTCGCAATCCAAACGCCCTAGCTTGTTCATTTCGGGCATACCATCCACCAGCAAAAAGTTTCGAAAATACTCTTCCATATCACTGCAGGTTGGCCACTCACTGAAACAGTGGTCATCATATTCGGGATCGCAAAAGTGGTAATCAAGGCATATCCCCAGTCGTACTGTAAAGTTCCATGGATAGCTAGCAAGGATATGATCCAGTTCTTGCCATGCCCTCCGTTTTTTAGGTAACAGAATTGCATCATATGGGCTAAAATCGACTTCGATAAAAATATCTTCTACCGATGCCGGAAGCGTCTTGAAGAATCGGTGCGCCCATGGGAAAGGTTCGGCCAGATCCTTTGGAGTCCATGAGTGACTATCAAATTCAAGGCTAGTGGATATTCTGCGAAGGCGGCCTTGCTGCCTCAGGTCTACGTGATTTCGAGCTGTTACGATGAGAAATGAGAACACATATACAAGACATTCAGAACCACGACGTACAATACGCGCCAGTCCCTGCAGGTATAAACGTTAAATCTTCCAAAGAAGAACCGCTAAGGGAGAGAAGGGATGCTATGTCGAGGATATTGTGGTCGAACACCAGGACACTTAGGACGCGGAGGTTGGCTATGGATATTGTGGATTGGGGCGAGAACAGACACTCTAGGGATGCACCACTCATACTCAGTTCTAGAGTGGAAGGAACGCAATGATGCGATGGAACTGGAATGTGGTCCGTGGCACCGGGGTCATCAATGCAGATTCTGGACACAGAGATGACCTCAAGGTCGCTGAAACTGGCGAACAAGGATAGCATCTGAGCAAACGTCTCGAAGACTATATCATCTAATATGAGATGGCGAACACTAGATATTGAATGGGGTGGAGGGAAGAAGTCGGCTCCAAATATAGTTGCTTTGTTCGTCCCTAGATATATGTGAACCCGTCGAAGGTCGGGAATGAGCTCTAATAGGGAGGGAAATATGCACTGGTAGTTGATATCCTCTATCAAATACCAGTGATATAATACGAGGGTACGAATTGACGATTGCATGTACTTTGAAGCCAGCAGAGTTTCTCGGAAATCGAGACAGATGTCTGTATGGCTATTTTGCCTACAATGACGAAGTTTCACATTGGAGAAAAGGAGTCGACGGGTTGGAGGAAGGAAAGAGGAATGGGAGAGCGAGCATGCCTTGAGTGAGGGGAAATCCAAGTTAAGATGATGGAGGATTTCTTCCAATATATCTTCAGGGATGTCCATGGTTGAGGATGGGATGATCTCGTCACAGCCACATGAAACCTGAGCCGGCACTCGGCATTGGGCAAGCTTTACAAAAACGAACATTAGGTCCTTAAGTTGATTTTCGTTCGTACGTGATAGTAAGGTCTTTTCAACGAATCAATTACGAAGCTCAGGCTGCTCTAGTCGCAACAGAACAAAGGACAAAATTCCCCGTTGCGCTTCAGCTTGATGATCGCCCTCACAGTCACTCCGCGAAAGACACTCGCCTGAGAAATAACCGCCACGTCGTACCAGTAAGAGCGGTCAGAACACCTGTCCAATTCGTCAGTAAGATATGGTAGATAGATAACCGGACAGGGTCCCAAAAAGGAACGCCGGGGTTCTGTGCCGCCACAAACGTGTCACAGACTATAGCTACAACCTCCATGCCGCTGTGATACCCTCAGTTGCCAGCCGAGAATGTCTCGCGGATTTAAATAAAGCGTTGTAGGGACAAGTACAATCAAAAGCATCAAAAGATAACCAGCAGTGCATTATGTAGTACGCAATATACATCGACGGTCCGACCACCACACTCGCCGCGTTTACATGTCTCCTTCAGATGCAGCAGTGCAAAGACTGAGTGGCGGTGTATACACCGGGACACTACAAAAGATTTCGAAAACATGATGAACAAACTGTGTAAATAGAGGCTCCGAGGTTCGGCAGCAGGCACCTGCAGCAGAGAAGTCAAACGATGTTCAATACCAAGCCTGTCCCATGCCCAATGCAATTGCAATTGCGGACATATACGACAGACATCAACCAAAAATTTCTGTCGCAGGCAGGCGAGATCGGGAGCGTAGCACAGACGAGTAATGCATGTGGCCCATCCTCTACTGCTACTCGACAGAAGCGGCATATGCGCCAATTACGGGGAATGTATGAGCGATATCGCTCTGACCACCGCAAGACTTCTACCGCTAGCACATGGGAGGATATAAGGAGACGCGTAAGCGCTTTCCGATGCTCTGGGATGAGTACTAGACTAAGATGGTGCAGACCTTCCATTCGGATTGTGGTCTGAACAAGCATGGCTCGCGACAGGGCCTCGTTGTTGCGAGCTATGCGACGCCGAAAATCCTCAATGCTATCATCCATTTCCGATGAAAGCGCTGAAGAAACAAGGTGCTCTAGAAGACGTTCGACGTTCGATACATATCCAGCTTCATTATCAGGCAATACGCACTGAAAGTGGACCTTTTCCCAAATTTCATCAGGCATTCCCCGTATTCCCGAGCCGTCCGAAGGATGTCACCCACGGTATCGATAAGAATCTCCAGTTTATCGGCATTTTCCATTCGAATGGCGTCTACGACCTTTAAGAGCGCTGCAAGATCATCGACGATGAAGCCTAATTTCCTAATACGAGCCTGATGCTCATTGAAGTACTGGTCTGTAAACTTGTAGCGAACGTTGGCGCAATTGCAAGCAAGGGCTTACGGAGAGTACTTGTTCGAACAGGTCACAGGCCGCCTGTCCCCCGGGAGCAACCTATGATGCGATTAGTGAATATACGGATAATCTTGAGGCTCACGCACCTTTAACAGGGGGTATATCCACCCTTTCAGCTTGTAGAGAGTGGAAAGAACTGCTTTCAACCTGGCGGGAAAGTTGGGTACCAATTCCAGCTGCCGTCTGATGAATTCAAGTGGTATTTGATCTTCATTTTGCGATACGAGGGTGAAGGTGAAAGACAGCGTTGCTTAGCGATTTCTATTTTTTCTTAGAGCTTGTCACTGTGATAATGTCTTGGTACGTACCAAAGGCGTCTCCTTTGAATTAGAATTGCATAGGACATCCGTGGCGGAAGTTCGAAATCGTTCAATAAAGATGTCCTTCCGTATCTTGCGTTTTCTCCACAAGTCAAAGACTATATCCGAGCATTCGCATCCACTACGTTCATAATCGTATCAATTGCACAACACCGCGGTCGTCATAAGAAAACGCACATTTCGAGGGCCTCGAGCCAGATGATTTCCGTCGCATTGGTTCGTGTAGAGTACAGTGCGCCCTGCTTAGCCTTGTAATTATCGGTGAAGATTTGTATTTTGTATCTGCCGTTGAATATGAGTTCCTTTTGAGTATTGCGGACAGATACATCTAGGCGAAGGTGTAAAAGACCAGAGCACGACAACCGGAACAATAGCTCACCAAATAGCTTGATTCGAGCTGGAATTGGGGAAAGCCTGACCATATCATTATTCCAGATGGGTGTCGCTCATTGACATAGAAACATGCGCAGGTGGTAAATAGGTAAGAAGCAAAGAAGGATCAATCAATGATTGCTTGCCATACCACGTGCGCGAGCCACTAGAATAAGTATGCGCGTCATGCAATGGCCCGTACCGTGTAATACTACCTACCTACGCGCAGTTATAAGTAGGCCCATCGTCGAGTAAGATCCAGGCCAACATCACACCGTGCATGTGCATATGACAGGAAACTGAAATTGAACCATAGCGTACAAATGTAACATCTTGAAGGTAACTAATCCATTTCGTGGAGAAACAAATAAGAGCAGCGAAAACACACAAAGCAAGGGCGGCCTACTGAAGCATAGAGGCAACAAAAATCTCGAACGCATCTCCGCCATCGCCAGGTACAATGATTCTGACAAGCTGTTCCACTTGCGGACCCTCTTGCTCCATCAACTCGGGCCAATCGGCATGCAGGTGCTCACGGCCCATGAGTTCCACGGTTATACTTTTTGGTGCATTGGTGTAATCAACGACAACGACTGAATAATAGTCATTATTGGCGCTAGCATTACTCTTCGCAATGGCAGCTTTGACATCATCTGCGCTGTAGTGGACGTCCTGTGTGGCCACAAATCTGATAAAATACAGATCCCGACGAGAAAGTTGAGGTGAAAATCCCTCTATTTGGCGATGAGTACTCATGGATATAACTCGCAGCAGACAGACTGGTGATCGTCTCTCTGGACACTTGACATTGCAATCAAGAAAGTACCTCTGATCATCCTGTCTTGCTTGCAACGTCAAGGGTCCAGAGAGACGGTTACGAGTCTGAGCAGCAAACAGGAGCTCACCACGCCGTTCTCGTCGCACACTTTGACAGTCCTTCTTGTGGGCGGGCCAGGACTTCTTTTGACAGTCTCTGGAGCAATAAAACGCGTTAAGACACCCTTGGCATCGTCGGACAGGCAGCCGCGGTTCAGCAACAGCATTCGGACACTTTCAGAGATCAGATCGAAAATAAAAAGGGTCCAAGATGATCAATACCTGGGCATTAGTGCATTCATGGAAGGTGCCTTTGCTGGCAACTACGTCCCTCAAACGCCATCGGTCTTCTACAACATCCTTGAATGCCTCCCAAGTCTCCCGTGCACTGACTGAAGCATTGACAAGATGGCTTTCTAATCCCAGTCTTTTGATCCTTCGTAGAGACCGACATGCATGGCGAAGAACCTCGCGAAAAAGTAGAAGCACGTGTATTGATTCGAAAAGGCCGGCGATGGCTGTCGCAAAATCATCGCTAGCATGAGGAAGCTCCGTTAGAAGCAGTTCGAGGAGGCGACGTTCCACGGCTTGCGCGGCCCATCTGGGACCTTTATCGGTGCAACGTTGAAGGTAAAAGGTGCAGGATTGTGCCGGTTAGTGATGATAGAGAGGGGTGTCAGAACCTTTCAGCACACGAACAAATAAGCGGCAAATCCATAGAACCGAGTCGTGAACGAGGTGGTTGGCTGGAATTGGAACAGTACAAGAGAAACCGAATGATGGTGGAGACTTCGGAGGCGGACGTGGTCGGCCGCTCTGTCAGATGCATGATTTGAAATAAAATCTTCGTAATGCGAGCAGGAGCCATAGAATCCAAAATTCTTTTTGCATCAACTGGCGCCCCTCCGTTCGCTCTTTCATTACTGAAACTCAGCTTTGGTAGGATTTGCATTGTTGGCACATATTGGGACGGCGGCTAGGTTTCGGAGAGTAAAAGGTGTATCGAGACCTCGGTCAAGCAAGAAATAAGATCTTTGGACTGCATTATTAGATGTAGAAGTCTACCGTTCTCCGAGAGCAGAAGGAGTAGATTGAGAATCTTTGATGTAGCGAGGGAGTCCTGGAGATCTGATGTCATGGAACCCTCGGCGGCGAAGGACTGGAGATATTCCACGATCCAGCTGCACAGCTCTGGCCATAGCTCTACAAGAAGGGTGACACTGGATGGGTCGTCGAGAACCTTTGTGTTCTCGGAGCCTAAAGCAATCCAGAGAAACTTGAAACATTCAGCAACGGTGTCAAGCTCGCTTGAAGGCTTCGATGACGCGACAGAGGTACGTCCTAGTTGTCAGGCACGGCGCAGTTAGTGGCGAACGGCGGGACAAACATCACGGAAAGCGCTTGGATCCAATGCTGCTAGTGACGAGAGAGACGCAAGCTTGAAAGGCCAGCATCAGGAATGACCAAACTGAAGGCGAAATTTCTACTTACTTCGAACGAGCTCATTGTATACAGCAACGACAACGAGGTGCGGGTTTTACCGACGAGGGATGAATTATCTGGGCAAATTGTCTTTGTCACGGTGGTCACGGTCACACGAGGCCCACGAGAGGGAGCACTGTCACGCCAGTGGCTGTGCCGCGGTGACTGTAGCGTGGGGCCGATCAGCCGTCTGATTCGCACGGGCTACCGCTAATTAGCGCTACTCCTTGGCTACTCCAGCTAAGCAGAGGGGTCGCGATTTTCGGTAGAAATGTCCAACCCACAAAGCCAACGTGATCCTCTCAGGATCTGTTGTAAATAGGGCTGTATCCTAGTACAATGCTTGTTAGACCTGTAGTCTTTGGGTTACAAACTCGTGAGGAGTTTGCCCATTGACTTCCTGTATTTATACTAAACTACGCTTATTCTAGTAATTTCTATTGAATCAATTTCTTACTCAGCATGCCGGAATGCCGGATTGCTCGAACTCTCTCGCATATTCCGACAGGATCATCGCTAGTCTTTGCAAGGCCCGGCCTTCTTTGGTCGGCAAGAACTTTGGATGGAAGGACGTGCTGATAAGTAACAGGGACTTGGGGGAAACATCCATGGCCTATCAGAGTAAGTACATGCTGAGGTGCAGCTTGCTATCCATTGCAAGGAGATGGGCTTCGAGATCGTCGAAAATACCCTGGGGTTGATGATGATGATGGTATCCCGTTTATAGTATTCACGCCCTTTAGGGCGTATGTATACATCTGGTTACTATCTAACACTACGCGGTATTTCTTGGTCTGGTGCTTTGGTAAACTTCTAAGCTGCTGTATCTAATGTGTATACTAAATGTGTAAAGTGAGGGTCTGCGTAAAGGAAAGGGAGTGTCGTGCTGTTGCGTTTTGTCTGCTTGGGCGAGATGGATTGGTGGTCGTATGGACCCGTAGGTGTAAAACCTTGTTGATGAAGATGTGTGAGTGGGGATCGCGTCGTTTTCGTGGAAGGGGGATCGCATATGATTTCGTAGCACTTGAGGGGTGGTACCATGTTAGTACCCGGTCTTAGATTTGAGAAAATTAGACTGTCCTCCATGGCGGAGGTGGGAGGAGGGTGTCTGCGAAACACGCTCCTCCCCCTCGCATGCCCGAGGCACAACTTGATGTTCCGTCGAGCTACATTCCACGGGGGAGGAGGCTATGGCTGGGTGGGTTGCGTGATGCTTGGTCTTGGGGCTTGGTCATATAATAGGAAGGATAGGATTAGTTGTGTTATAAAGGGAGCATGGGGAAGGGACTTTCCTCCACCATGTAGGTGGGAGGAAACAAGCCAGAGGCCGTAAAGTGACAAGTCTAGTTTGCGAACACACCTTTACCCAACACGTGCCCAGACTTTGCATACATTTCGCACCTGGGCGCCACCGGATCGGTTTCAACGACATCAGACCTTAGCGCTATAGCCTATTGTAGCAGATATCCAGAAAAGCTTACTTGTTGAGTTTGTAAAAACGTCACCGGCACAAACGAATACACCTACTAGCATGATACGGAAAGAAAACACATCCGATAGCAGCTATGGTAGTGCGGACGGCGAGATGGTGTTGAATGATGTGGACTGGACGAAGCTCAGGTACTTCGAGGCTGGATTGGACTAGGTTATTTGTATGACCATTTTTCATTATCTCGAGCGTCGACAATGTTGTTTACATCCTTTGTTACCACCTTTCGTTTATGTAGGTAGAAAAATTTAGCCCGCCTAAATAATGATGTAAGCCTTAGTTGAAGAACAGTGCAACGGATTACGAGCGCACTTCTCGTGATCTCGCAATTCAAACACCCTAGCTTGTTCATTTCTGGCATACCATCCACCAGCAAAAAGTTTCGAAAATACTCTTCCATATCACCGCAGGTTGGCCACTCGCTGTAACAGGGATCATCGTCATCGGGATCGCAAAAGTGGTAATCAAGGCATATCCCCAGTCGTACTGTAAAGTTCCCCGGATGACTAGCAAGGATATGATCCAGCTCTTGCCATTCCTTCTGTTTTTGAGGTAACAGAATTGCATCATATGGGCTAAAACCGACTTGTATAAAAATATCTTCTACCGATGTCGGAAGCGTCCTGAAGAATCGGTGCGCCCATGGGAAAGGCTCGGGCAGATCCTTTGGAGCCCATGCCTGACTACCAAATCCAAGGCTAGTGGATATTCTGCGAAGACGGCTTTGCTGCCTCAGGTCTACGTGATTTCGAGCTGTTACGATGAGAAATGAGGATACATGATATACAAGTTCTTCAGAGCTACGACGTACAATATGTGCCAATTTCTGCAGGTATAAACGTTAAATGTTCCAAAGACGAACTGCTAAGGAAGAGAAGGGAAGCAATGGCAAAGATATTGCGCTCGAATACCAGGACACTTAGGACGCGGAGGTTGGCTATGGATATTGTGGATTGAGGAGAGTTGAACAAACACTCTAGAGCAGCACCACCCATATTCAGTTCTAGAGTAGAAGGAGTGCAATGATGGGATGGAACAGGAATGTGGTCCGTGGTGCCGGGATCATCAAAGCTGATTCTGGATGCAGAGATGACCTCAAGGTTGCTGAAACTGGCGAACACGGAAAGCATCTGAGCAAACGTCTCGAAGACTATCTCATGTAATATGAGATGACGAACACTAGATATTGAATGGGGTGGAGGGAAGAAGCTGGCTCCGAATATAGTTGCTTTGTTCGTCCCTAGATATATGTGAACCCGTCGAAGGTCGGGAATGAGCTCTAATAGGGAGGGAAATATGCACTGGTAGTTGATATCCTCTATCAAATACCAGTGATGTAATATGAGGGTACGAATAGATGATTGCATGTACTTTGAAGCCAGCAGAGTTTCTCGGAAATTGAGACAGATGTCTGTATGGCTATTTTGCCTACAATGACGAAGTTTCACGTTGGATAAAAGGAGTCGGCGGGTTGGAGGAAGAAAAGAGGAATTGGAGAGCGAGCATGCCTTGAGTGAGGGAAAATCGGAGCTAAGATGACCGAGGATTTCTTCTGATATATCTTCGGAGATGTCCATGGATGAGTATAGGGTGGTCTCGTCACAGCCACATGAAACCTGACTCAAAAGGCGTCGGCATTGGGGCAAGCTTTACAAAAACGAACATAACAAGGGTCCTCAAGTTCGTTTTCGTTCATACATGAAGATGCATAGTAATGTCATTGAAATGAATTACCAACCTCCTCTAGTTGCCACAGAATAAAGAACACATGGAGCATACAGGCACCAAGGACACAGTGATGGCGGTAGTGCTAAGCAGGGTTAAGTAGTCTGAAGGGCATTTTCTACGGGGGGAGTGAATGTCAGGGTTCCCGCCAATGACGGCAACCCTGACCGTCACACCACCTATTTCAAGTCCTTGCGCTTCAATGTCGCTTAACCTTATGAGATGTCGATGAGAGCAAAATGTTGGCAGAAAGAAAACTTAGAAAAGCAAATCGCGACACGTGGCTCCCTTCCTAATCGGGAAGATTCGAATTAAGTCGGGATGACGTTGGGTGACGTAGGTTGGTAAAGTCGTTGGTTTCGATCCTGATGGATCCGCCATTCTTTCCTTCTTACCACCACACAACATCCAATTTACAGTTTAAATGACAGAACTAGTAATTCGAGAGGTACGCCGCGACTTTTTTTTCACGTTTGGGCGACTTCAACATCTCTCGCAGGTTACGAAAGATGTCTGGACCTTTTCCAAGTACTTGTCTCCGTTTTATCCTATAGTACACGGTATTTAGTGATTCTCAAGGCCATTTTCTCGTATGGGCATGCCATTTGGTGGACGTTCGACTGCTATCAAATTGCAGAACGGCGGCATTTGGGTCCTAGCTTCTACGCCATTGGACGACGAGACCAGGACTAAGCTGAATGAACTAGGAACGGTTCAGTGAGTTTTCATGCCATCCTAAATTTTCCCCCACTTTAATAACTGCTTATTCTAGGTACATCATTGGAGCAGATGCTGTTCACCACATGTTCTTGAGTTAGTCTAAAAGGCGCCGGCAACTATTGTGCTGACTGGGTTTAGCCGAATTCAAATCCGCCTATCCGCATGCCAAATTAATCGCGCCTGAAGACGCCATCAAGAGGTACGATAACAAAGACCTCAAATTCGATGGTGGTAAGACCTCGTACGTGGTGTAGTCTTGGATGCTGAGTCTCGCAACTAGCTTGGGGGCTAGATGCTCCGGATACGAAATACGGCTTTGAGGATGAGGTTTGTCTGCTTTGTTCGATATCGCTTTTAAACGCTCACTGGCTTGCAGATTAAACACTGGTCTGCAAAATCTTGTCGCGTCCAGTAATAGTCTGATATATTCTCAGCTATTTCTCTGGGTTTATCAATAAGGATGTCGCGTTCCTTCATGAACCCTCAAAAAGCATGATCCAAGCGGACTTGCTCCTCAACCTTCCTGGAACTGAACAGGTCTGTTATATATGATCGTGAATGCCGGGACTTTCTCATATTTACTCATAGTACTCCAAAAGCGACACCTCCGGCAAAGTTCCAATCATCGGATCGTTAGGACCTCAGTCCTGGTTGCATCCAAGATTTACTTGGACTATGGGTATGGATAAAGAGTAAGCTATCTCACTAGTTTAAAAAACGTCGCTCAGACCATCTTCAAGGGCCATGAAAAAGGCTGCGAACACTGTTGATGGATGGGACTTCCAAAGGATCATCCCATGTCATGGGGTACGTATTTTCTTGTGGGTACACGGAGTTTCTCATTCTTCTTAGGACGTCATCGAAAAGGACGCTAAGCAAGCATGGAAGGATGCTTATAAATTCTTCTTGAATTAGCCGTGATCATTTGAACGGCTCTCATCAAGCCGCGTATGTTGTATAGTATAGGACCAATTCATTACTTCCAAGTTCTCCTGCGGGCTCGGACATAGATAAACCGACTGGGGTCCACGATTCTGGAAGGGGAAATACCAAGGTAAGCTTGCTTTCCTCTCTTTTAAGCTTTCTCTGTGCTTCTAAATCGCTTCATCATGTTTCAGGTCCCAACTTCGTGCCTTGAAATCGTACAGAGACATGTACTAGTATGTTATATGCGGCTCCGCTGAAGGAAGCGCTTCCAAAGGTCTACTTGCAATGATTCCATATTGGCGTTACCGGGTGTGGGTTCTATGGTCACGCACGCGGCGACCACGTTCTCCAATCACAGCGATCTCGTCATTGTTATTAAGCTTTACTCGGTATTGTTCATGCAATGGTTCACAGGAACGAAATCTTCGCCAGAGCAAAACCTCTTGATCTTCGACTGAAATTATTTTACTCCGATCACTTTCCAGATTTCCAGGTCAACTTCATCAAACACGAGTTTCTGCGATGGCCATGAGATTGGCGCAAGGCGCCTGGTGTGAATCATACAGCCTTTACATTGAGTCACTCTTGCTTGCCCCTTGACTCAATGCCCACTTGCTCTTACTGTGACCGTCGACCTTTTATAACAGCTGCAGCTCTTATGGATCATATGCGATCCTCATCCTTGCCTCATCCGTACTGCAAGCCGTGTGACAGACGGTTTATAGACGGACTATCCCTGAAATCTGTGCGTGCCTTGCCTTGCCTCGATGCTACGTGTCTGACTCTCATCTATTTCTAGCATAAAGCCGCGAAGCACCCACCAATGTTCGACTGTGTGGACTGTGGCCGACCCTTCAAATCGCAGGTCTCACTCGACGAACATTTCCGTGGCTCTCCCAACCATCCAAACTGTTCCGTTTGCGGACGAGGGTTCCGGACCCAAGCTTTGGCCGACTCCGTAAGTGTTTCGACATTCCAAGTGCTATCACGACCTCACAGTAGATTTTAGCACCACAACGAGAACCATCCGCGGTCGACTTGCGATACCTGCCGCAGAACGATGTATGATCATGAAATGCCAAAACACTTCAAGGAATCGCCACGGCACCCAAAATGTCACTCGTGCGACGAAGGCTTCGCAAATGACGCAGAGTATACTTCGGTACGGTGTTATTCCTGAATGATGAATCCGAAGCTTATACACTCCAAAACGACATAGCATTGCGCCATCGTCCATTCAGACGCGCACTGTGTCGAATGCGACCGGCAATTTTTTGATGTCGAAGCGCTCCAGAACCATTACGCCAATTCTCTTCAACATCCGAAATGCCTGCGGTGCAAGACGGGTTTTCCTAATGAGAATGCATATGCCACTGTAAGCCCTGTCCATTTCTCGGTCCAGCAGGTCGATTCATCTGAACTTTAGCACATCGCTACACACTCCCCTGCGTCCCCGGCACTGACCTCGCCCATGCCGCCTCCTCATGGCATATTCTCACCAGCGCTAATGGGACCAGTGGTGCCGAGAATGGTTGGTGTGGGTCCCTCATGACTGCCTCATTATGATCGACTAAATATATATCATATTATATTATCTAGACTGTTTCTGCGTCGAACTCTCCGGGACCTTCTCGTTCCGACCACGCTCTCACAGTGCCCTATCGCTCGGCACTCATGTCCGTAAAATCACCTCTAAGTCCTGTCTTCAATGTAGGTTTACATTACTAGCGATATTTTTCCGAACTTACAGCATTCTAGATCAACAACAACAGCGATCTCCTTCAGCATACTCTGCCGTTGTGGAGTCCTGTTCAAGGGACAGTTTCGGTACGGATAGTACTATTGAATGAGAGTATCATTACTGATCATTACATTAGCCAATCTGCGAAGCAGAAGACGAGGACGACATGCTCGCGTCGTCTTCGGCGGCTCTGATGGTTCAAAAGCTTGTCGACGACGTACCCGAACCTCGGTTGCCCCATATCCACGTCGATCGCGTGCCTGACCTCCCCCGCCTTCAGACATCCGGTCTGTCCTGTTCGACCTCGGTACGTGAATTTAGCTTCGCACATACCATGGTTTAATTTATAATACATTAAAAAGCGGTCGCATACTCCAAAGTACGATCCGTTCGGAGACATTCCGGTATCTGAAGAGTGGCTCACTCCATTTGTTGGCAATGGCTACAGGTACTAATATCATGTTTTGATGTCCTCAGATACTAACAACATTACCCAGTTCTCCAGACGTCATATCCCCAGCTGGTCTTGCGCAAGTCCCCACCATGTCTCCAGTGGCGTCAACACCTTCGACAGTTTCTGGGAAGCATGAACGATCTCCCGCGGCATTAATTTTCTCGCCCTTCAAAATGGTAACTGACCACAAGAGCTTGGGCTCGAAGTCAAATTCGTCTGGTGGTCGTACGCCAGTTTCGCCCGCTTCAACTGCTCCTGGTTCAGGCTCGAACAACAGCGGTGGTCCGAGCGGATCGTTTTCCCTTCCAGATAGTTCGGCGTCGTCCGTTAGTGGCGAAAGGGAGAGCTCGTCCTCGCGCGTGCGCCTGCATTGCCGTCTGTGCGGGATAAATCCATGCCGAGATGTCACTGCCACCATGTGTGGCCACATCTTTTGCTATAGGTAAGCATTTATTTCTTGTCTACTGGATATCTAATGACAGCTCGTGGCCAGTTGTATCGTACACGCGGTTATTTCGACGTCCAGCTGCCCCGTTTGTAACAACCCGACTTTGTTATACTGTTTATTCAAACTCGACCTGAGCACCGCGTAGATTTCGTTGCAGGGTTCAAGATTTTCTTGCTCACGTAGTGTTATATACATCGCCACCTGGACATCTTTTGCGAACATCTCTTGACAATAGCCACTCAATGTAGCATAATATCATGGCTCTTCGGAAAGCATGCTGACTCCTCTTAAAATCCTCCACCAGACGGATGATGCTCGCTCTCAATTACAACTTCAGTATACGCCTTTCAAGCATAATGCAACCAGAGAATGAACTATTGGACTGCAATCTTTCTCCTGAGCAGCTCATGAGTAAGCGCAAGATTTCTAAGAGGATCGCGTGCGACTCCCTCGCAAGACTACATTTTGTCTTTGCATTTCTTTGTAAGTTGACGACACCTGGTTATAGTTGTTATGCGTACACGTCAGGTAATAAAATAAGTTCGGGAACACGGACCCACAACGATCTACAACCTTACGCGTGGCTGTGCACCTCTTCCTCCCCAACCACCATTTCCATTTCGTTCTACCGACGTCTCACCTACTAGGCAGTAATAATTACCAACGTCGACGTCTACGACGAAACAAGATACAATCTCAAGGCAACACGCAATGGACTCGAACGTTCCGATTCATGGGAACTATCATGGGTCCGTCCATCTTCGTCGTCTTCAGTGCTCGCTCACTGAAATTGTTCAGCTACTATTCTAAACGACCCTTTGTGAACGATCCACGACTGACCCTGCTGCCTGAAGATATCTTCGTTGGGAAGCGAGTGTTAGATGTTGGATGCAATGAGGGTTATGTTACTTGCGAAATCGGTGAGTCGCATTATACTGAAAGTGTCGCTTACGGCTGAACTGACGAAGATAGCTCAGTCCTGGGGAGCTCATAAGGTCGTCGGCGTTGACATAGACGAATCTTTGGTCCGGGCGGCGTGGAGGAGACGGACCGTCGTCTGGTCTACCCAATCCCCTTCTGCACCCGAAACGGACGGCTTAGCACAGGAGGTACTGCCGGATTACTTTCCTCTATCATTTGAGCATATGTTCGGATCTTTGCCGATACCGCCCAACCGCAATCGCGGCAAGCATGTCTTTCCGCACAATGTTTCGTTCCGCGCCTCGGATTGGGTCAACAACCAGATTCCGGAGGATTCTGAGCCATATGATATCATAATAGCGTGTGTAGCGTTCAGCGCCCTCTTGTCTGCTCGTCTTATCCTTCTCCCAGGTTTTCAATATCGAAATGGATCCACCTAAATCAAGGCGATGAAGGACTTCAGCGCTTTTTCCATCGAGCACATACCCTTCTTCGGCCAGGAGGGACCCTTGTCCTCGAACCCCAGTCGTGGGACTCGTACAAGAAGGCGAAAAGACTGGACAAGAGTTTGAGGGACAGAGCGGCTACACTGAAAATACGACCCGAGGATTTCGAGCAGCTGTTGTCCCGCACAGGCTTCGGTCCTGCACAGCACTTTGGCTTGACTGGTGAAGGAGGTGCGTTCCGTAGTTGCACAGTTCTGTTTCCGGTGTCTGACGAGCCATGCATAGGTTTTCGTCGCCCAGTAGACTTATACGTGAAACTGTGACAATATGTATTTGCAGTCCTTGACAGCCGAGAATTCTGCGAAGGCGGCTTCGGCAATATGAAACATATATAAGCGCCCATACATCATAGATCGTTCTTTCGCGACCTGATTGGTTGCGGCATTTACCTAGAGGAGCCCGCAGGTCTCGGCAGGGCATTTAAACACGCGTTGAACTCAATAAAAAGTTGATTCTCAATTAGCCCCCTCTCCATGGCGCTCACAGCTGCTCTACTCTATGGCTGCGCTTTCTTGCTGGCAGCGCTGGCATTTTTTCGCAGTCGCAAATCCAACATGTTACCGCCTGGACCCAAGGGCTGGCCTGTGATTGGGGTAAGGACTTGTCTGAGAAAGTTGCCACGAAGATTCATGCTCTACAGAATATCTTTGACATGCCAAAGCACAGCGACTGGATGACTTACGCTGAATGGGGAAGGAAGTATGGTTCGTCCACTTGACCATTCTGTTCTTCTTTTTCTAACTTCCTCTTATCTCCTCACCAGGCCCCATATGCTCCGTGAATCTCATGGGGCAGCGTATGATGATTGTAAACGACGCCAAAATCCTTGCCGAACTTGACAAAAAAGGCGCCATCTATTCTGACAGACCGAGACTAGAGATGGCTGGTGAACTCGTTGGATACGCAAACACAATCGTGCTTATTCGGTATAACTCGCGTTTTCGCAATTGCCGGAAGCTCATCTCGAAGATGATGGGTACGATCAGTTCAATCCAAAAGTATCTTCCTGTGGAAGAACACGAGACACGGCGACATTTAAAACGCGTTCTGGCCGATCCTGAGAAGTTGGATGAGAGTCTGCGCAAGTAAGTTCTGCTTGAAACTTCTTTGTACGGTTGTGATCATGCAGGTCGCAGAACTTCCGGATCTATCATATTGAAGGTCACGTATGGCATCGATGTACGAGAGGAGAACGACCCCTTCGTGGAGCTTATCGAATCCTCAAACACGAACTTTGGTATCGCTACTATACCAGGCGAGTCGCTGGTGTGGTCGTCGAACCTCCGGCGCTTACTGAATTTAACCCAGGCGCCTTCTTGGTCGACAGCTTCCCTGCCCTCCGCCACCTCCCAGAGAACTGGCCAGGAGCCGGATTCAAACGTCTAGCAAAGAAGTGGGCCAAAGTATTTGATAATGTTGTTGAAGTACCCTTTGCTTTTACGAAGGAGCAAATGGTATGACCATTCTTGTTGATTGTTAGTCAGGGCTGAAGCAGGTACTGACAGGATGCTGGCGTCGCCCCTCCCTCATTCTTATCCTCGGCTCTCACGGATGAAGAAGATTTATCACCTAGCGAACTTCTTGATATCAAGCACACGGCCGCTTCCCTGTACGGAGGTATGCTTTCAAATCTTCTTTGAGCAGTTTCTCCCACAGATATAACTTATGAATGATGTATTTAGCCGGGTCGGGTACTACAGTATCAGCGCAATACGCCTTCTATCTGGCCATGATTCTCTACCCTGGTGCGTGTGGTCATCCTACCCAAATTTGGCTTATCATCGAAGTCTTGGTAAGATGTACAGAAAAAGGCGCAGGCAGAAATTGACGAGGTTGTTGGGAGTGATAGGCTCCCAGGCTTCGCGGATCGCGAAAATCTACCGTATGTCAACGCTATCGTCTCGGAGGTTTTGAGATGGAACAACGTCGCACCTATTGGTATGACATCCCATCGTGTTCTCCATCCAGGCATTTACTAACACGGGGATAAAAGGTTTTCCACATACAGCCACGGAAGATGGCGTTGTAGGTGGGTACTTTGTTCCCAAAGGCTCAATAATCATTACGAACCTTTGGTAAGTCTTCCCTGTTGTCCGCACGAGCGGCCCTCCTCTGACCCTGATCATTGTTGTCAGGCAAATATTGCATGACCCCGAAGTTTATCCCGACCCATTCGCTTTTGATCCCTCTCGATTTATAGCCTCACCTGGAAAAGAGGTGCAGCGCGACCCCCGGCATGCGTGCTTCGGTTACGGACGACGATACTGTGCAGGATCTCATTTGGCTGAAGCTTCTCTGTTCATATGTTTCGCAATGTCTCTCGCGGTTTTTGATATCACGAACGCTGTGGAAAATGGTGTGCCTATTGTGCCCGTATATGAAAGCACGTCAGGTATCGTCAGGTTTGTCGGTTTTCCCTACACGTGTGGAAGATGTATTTATGCCTGGTTTAAGCCATCCAAAACCGTTCAAGTATTGTATCAAGCCTCGATCTGAAAGGGCCTCAGCTCTTGCACTTGCGGATAATTTCTAGGTCATCAATTTTCTTCTCGTTTGTTGTCTGGCTATATGTAAATGACATGACTTTAGAGACCTTCTATCTTGTGTGAGTCTGAGTATGTCTTGACTCTTTGGGTAATTAGATGTCCTATTTTTCTGTGTGTTCTGATCCTGCAAGGTAACATTGACGCGACGCGCGTCCTGGCGCGTCTGTGGCGTGTGTCACGTGCAATTTCGAAGCTAGCTTCCTTAGGTCTTCTCCCCTTCTCCCCACATCGCTTACGCTTTTGCCCACCATGCTCTCGACAATCCTCGTAACGTTGGTCTGGTAACAATATTTTGGCCGGACTTGTCCTACTGGATCATCCCATTTCTTCAGACTTGCGTCGTCGAGGCTCCGAACGACGCGTCCTTCATCCTTCACGACTACGTTGGAATCATGATCGACTCACACCGACTACGTACTGAAAAGAGTCAAAGGGCTCCAAACACCTCAGGTTCTATCTGTGATAAAATCTCCCGACTTCACATCATGCTTGATGAAGATTTGGGTGTCTCTTATGGCATCTGTTACGAGGTCTCCCCGGCAGGAGACTATTATATTTATCTTAATGGGCCTTCTGTACTGAACTGGCAACCTGCACGATGATGACGCCGTCAGCGCCGTTACCGCAGCCTTGTATGCGACGTCCCCTGACAAAGTCGCTGCTTCTCTCATACACCTCATACAATAGCCTGCAGCATCTACGGTACATGCTATGATCTCACTTACCTTTCTTGATATGATAAACAACTCCGTCGAAACTTGGATACGAAATGGGGTTTTCGAACCAGAGGGCATGCAGAGGTGAACGGAGAAAGTAGTGCAAGACATGATTGTTTGTCACTTTTGGATATCTTCAGCGGTGTCTGTCTCTTCGACAGACAACGAGTTGTTACTAAGCATAACAAGGTATATTCCAATCAGCTGTTGTTAGCGCGTTCTTTCTATCAAAGGCTCTTGCTGACCAAAGACGTCCAGATCTCGTATACTTAAATGAACGATGAAATGCCGAGGACCAACTTACACTCTTGGGTCGAGAGTTTCTATCGGGAGGTCGTGTGGCCCAGCGCAAAGAGCCTGAAAACATCTGTCAATGTCGTCTAAGGTTTCGTTTTGAGCCCGAGTGATCAATTGATCAATGGGAAGTTCACAGGACCTAGCGGGTATAGCGCTCGGCCTGGAAGGATAGGCCCCGAGGCTATCATAGATGCATGATTTGCGTTGAAGGAGGCGGTGGACAGTCTATGGGCCATCAGAAGTGCGATGGTCGATGAGGGACTCGACAAGTGTGCAGACCCGGACGTACGTCTCAAGATCCTCGGCCGTCCTAATGAAGTAATTAACCCGCTCCCTTGCAGTCTCCGCCTGATGGAATCAATCTTTCAAAGACAATTCAAAGAGGGCAGTAAAGCGTTGCCAAGGGTGCTAGGCCTCTTTCTATTGTTCTAGAGAATACCAGAAGCAAGCCTGGGTTTCTCATCGACCCCGCTGCCAGAAACTCAAGTGTATACAGCATGGCAAGGTTCCCATTGTAAACATATCGCGTGGCGTCATCTGACATTCATTCATTTGTTTTAGGTGATGGCCCCACAATGATTTCCGCTAGGGACACTCACTTCCTGATCACGGTGGCAAATAATGACATATACGAACATCTGGGAGCAGTCAAGGATCTGCGGGAAAACCACGAACATGACCTGAAACACCCCTGGGTCATTTCGCTCGACTACGTCTCGATTCCCATGGCCATTACAATGAGGTCCGCGACGGAGTATAGAGAACGCGAAAGCAGCTGGGACCGAACGATTCAGAAGGTGGAAGCGCAGGTGGACCACTAGTTTTTCCAGGGTACCCTCACGCTGTCGAACCTCGCGAGAGTCTACTTCCCAAATCGACATTTGAGTTGTTCCAGGTTTGTTCCGTCCGTATGGCTGAGGTTTTCTCATCCTATCGGCGCTTTTGCCATCAGGGCAACCGCTTCTGTTTGGTTTCTTGCGGTGATACGTGAATACAAGAAGTTCTCCTTGACGCTCCACCTTGACATGTCCTAAAATTCTAACAATGCTCTATGTGGGATGGTATCGCTCGCTTACAGTAGTTTCTCCCTGGAGGTACCTGCGGCCAATCTTACCGTTTTTTGGTCCTGGTACCATTCTAAATGCACCTATTTTCAGATACCATTCCAATCTCATCTGATAAGCCGAAACAGAGCCAGCGGTGCCTGCCTCGGTTGTGCCTAAGGGCAACTAAGGGCACACTCTTGGCAGAAGCTATAAATAGATTTCGGATTAGTCGAGGCAAAAGTTGGGCAAAAATCGTGAAGTCCACATTGGAAATTCTCAGGCGTTCGGAAAGTCTTGACCTTGGTCGATTCGTGAATTTTTTTGTTTGCTGCCATACGCTAGGCCGGTCCTGGCTCGGAGTCGTAACCAGACATGAATCGCCACGTGGCCGTGTTTATCACTTGCGCGAAGCGGCTGGAAGCGGCTGGTGGCAGGACCTGCCAAAGGTTAGTCTGCACTTTGTTCTTCGTCGTCCTCAACGCCAACTCAACGATCGAGTCAACGTCGAATAAAGGTGCCCAAATTGATATGGGAAAAAAGTGAGTATTTTTCGGGTTTACGAACATTGAAAGCGACATTTTTTTTTCCGGTACCATGAGAAAAATCTAAGTCAGTATCTAGTCTTGAGGCTACTCGTGCTCCTGCGGCTCCACATTGTCTACTTTGTCTTTTCCATCATCAGAATGAACCCGTTATCTCCAGGATCCGTTTTACGGACTCGGACTTGGCAGCGACAGCATTGTAAGAGAGAAAGAACATCATATGTACATAACATAGGGCATTGCGTCCGAGGACCATAGATTTCTCTCATGCTATCAAAAAAATGTTGCTCTCAGTCAACTCTCAGTATTGTTAAGGTCGAAAAAAAACTCTTTTGATTATCTCAATTTGGCACTTTTTTTTTCGACGTTGAGGACGACGAAAAATCTAAGTCAAGGACGGACTCACCTTTCGCAGGTCCTGCCGAATTCATAACCAATCGGACCAGTTCTTAGCCGAAGGTAGTCTAGCCATACGCGCATAAAGAACTCGCGGTGCCTTTACGAAAACTCGGGTCATCACATTTTCATTACTTCAATAAAAAAAAACCGTTAACTAAGAAAAGAAATTGCATGTACTACTTCGTAGAAGAACTGATTTATTTGGGAAGGACCTGGCCGTCCTTCTCAGCCCTGACTTCTTCTTTGCTGTCAGACGTTTCACTGGCGTGTGCTCCTGCGGCCAGTTTCTCTTCTCGCCTGAGTCGGCGACGAGCACCCGTGGCCGATTCGTATCCAAAGAACTTGCTGCGACCCTACGGAGTATAGTCAGTTCGTGATTGGCAAAACGACAGTACCAATGCAACATACCTCTTTGACTTTAAGGAACACGAGTGTGACAATAACGGCCAACCAATAGAATACGTAGGACAGCACGGTACCGACTAGAATGATTAACCCAAATCAAAGGACGGCGAGATTTTAGAAACCCGGAGAACATACGAGTTGCGCTATTGGTCCAACCGAACAAGGCATTAAACACCGACCAGCCGTTATTATTCAAGTTGTCTTCGGGATTGCAGCAATCCAAGTGCCATACATTTCCTTGAACTCGATAAGATCCTGGGCCGCTTCCACCTGCATCGTCAACATCCGCCCCGAGAAGATGGTTGAAGGCATTTTCCTGGAAGGCGCCAACTGAGCGAGAGAAAAGACCGGCTCCGATGAGGAGGAGAAGGTTGGTCATAGCGATGAGGAAAATCGTAAGGGCTATTTAAAGATATAGTCAGTCTCCATGCTAGATTTAATCTTTAAGAGTATACTTACTGGTACGACTGGCAAAGAAATAGATCAAGAAACCACAGACTAGACCACATATCAAACCGACAATTGCAGCGAGCGGGATGGCTGTGGCAGGCTGTCCAAGAGAAACGCCGCCGACGAATACCACTGCCTCCATACCTGCATACTTCTAGTGAGAGAACCGGAGGGGCAAAATGGACAGCAAATTACCTTCACGGAGGACAGTAATGAGGGGAAGGATGAAGAGAGCCCATTTTCCTGTCGAGGTTTTTCCGTCGGCTCCTGAACGAATCTTGAGAATGCAAGTCAACCGGGAGGAAAGAACGACATACGCTTTCCTTCAAAAGCGCGTTCAAGCTTGACGCGCCATTTTGCCTTAGCTAAAGGCCGCCAATCAGCACGAGTAGTAAAGATAAAAGGAGGACTCCTACCCCGATCCATCTTGAGCATGGTAACTCCCATGACGAAGATCATGATACAGGCAATAAGTTCGAATATACCTGGAGAGAAACCGATCAGTGAACGGACCAGAGCGGCAAAAGAGGTTTTTTTATACCTTCCCATAGTTCTTCAGACTTGGACCATAAATCGGAGGCTTGAGTGAACCAGACGGCGATAAACCTGTCCAATTCAGAGTCCGAAACGTGGTTGGCCGGGGTTAAAGGAGGACGTACGCAGCACCGATAGCGAGAGCGAGGAATAACCCTAGTCCTGCGCCAAGGAAAATCTTTACGGCATCAGATACAACGACTATGAATGCTATGAAGACGATTTACCTGAATTCTCAGCTTGCGGATGAGGCGGCGACGGTGAACTTGATCATCCTCGTCTGACAGGTCAGGCAACGCGTCCTCGCCGTCGATGCGAGGGCTACCATTAGAGCCGTGTGAATCCTTCTGTGTAGTCGCTACACCAATTCGGCCTGGATCATCCTGAACTATCTGCTCAGCGAGACCTAGGAGAACCGAAACGATGATAGCCGCCTCCAAAGTTTCACGGAAAACGATGAAGAAAATAGGGACGGAGAATACGCTCTTCGCCATTGCCACGGATACCTGGAAGCAGGAAAGGGTGGGGGGAAGGTACGAAGCATCAGTACATTTAAATTAACCCTTTCGGACTTGAGCCTTTTCGGCGCGAGATTGAGGCATATGTGTCACATGAAACCCTGAAATGCCTCATCATATCAAATCTGATAAGATGTGAAAATCGGTTCTATGATTAGATGTTGACTTCCGCACAATAGCGCCCTGAAATGTCCGGCTGTTTTGAAGGTTGGAAGGGTCCTGGGTGGTGCAGAATTCGGATCCCAGAATAAAATATCTTCCTCCTAGATGCATGATGCCCAGCCACTTTGTAACTTTACTTGTCCCTCTTGTCCCATCATTATTTTGCGAGATACATCCGCGATCACGGTTTTTCTCCTATCTTCCATTTCTCCCGCTGGCCACGAAGCTCGTGGCATAGTAGTTCAATAACCAGATATCTCAGAGGGGCCTCGAGACCTGTCGAGGCCCGAAAGGCCCGGATGCACCAATAGGTGGCGTTATCCTTATCTGATATGCATCGTGGGCCTATCAGATAAAATTTTCGCCATCTAAAAATAACACATCTGTCAATGTCCGCCTTACAACGAACTGACCCGTGCTCCATTATGTTCACCTCCTTTTAAATAATACCGGATTTAAATGGTACCTCGGACCTGCCTTGCGTCCGCTCTTTCTTCTACTCCCAGGTGGTAGTGTCGCTCAAGATGTGGTCGCCTGTTGCACTGGCTTCATTGTTATTTGCTTCTCCCGTTCTCGCTGGTGTCCAAGAAATCTGGTGGAACATGACGTATGTCGAGGATGCCAATCCAGACGGCCTGTTCAACCGGCGCGTCGTAGGCATCAACAATACTTGGCCGTGAGTACTGATTTTTTCTTGGACCTGGATCTTTGTTTAACTCCACTCTAGCATACCGGTGATTGACGTTTCCGCCAACGATTCGCTTATCGTTCATGCCACAAATTCGCTGGACGATGTGTCTACTCTTCATCACCATGGCATGTTCTTCAATTCTACCTCTTGGATGGACGGTGCCCTACAGGTCAGCGAATGGTAAGCCTACGTCCTTGCTACGCTTCTTGTTGATACTGACCCGTCTTCAGCGGCATTCCACCAGGCGGACAATTTGACTACGTCGTGCCCATTAACTCTTCCGGTCAATGGGGAACATATTGGGTGCACGGTCACGCAAAGGCAAGTCCGAAGATATGCCTCAACTGTATCCAGACGTAATTTCCATTCTTCAGGGTCAATATGTTGACGGCTTGCGCGGGCCCGTCGTTATTCATCCTTCGAAAGAAGTTTACTCGTACGACGAGGAATTCACCATCATTCTCGCCGATTGGTACCACGAGCAGCACGACGACCTCTTGAAACAGTTCATCAGCATTTCCAACCCTGGTGGTGCCGAACCTGTACCCGGTAAGCACGACCATATGCCCCGTGTAACGTTATCTGAGTAACAATGTGGTAGATTCTGGTTTGATCTACTTTGCTGCTCAAAACGGGTCTTATCTTGGACCCATTTCGGGAACTTCTCCTGCTCCAGTAACCTCAGCCGTCGGGTTCAATGAAAACGCCACCCTCCCATTCGAAGCAGGAAAGACCTACCGCCTTAGGATCTTGAACACGGGCGCTTTCTCGATGTTCTACTTTTGGATTGATGGACATGAAATGCGCATTGTGAGTGGTTCTCTTCGTTGTCAATGTTCGCGCTTAATAGATCTTACTCCGTTTAGATCGAGGTCGATGGGGTAAGATGTTTGACTTGACACTAAAGGGCTAGTACTAAACCTATGTTTTATAGACTGACATCGAAGAGTCACCCGCTGACTTACTCAGCATCACTGTCGCTCAACGGTACTCTGTTCTTGTGACAGCTCGTAATGATACCAATGTCAGTAACTGGGCTATCCACGCGAACATGGACGTTACGATGTTCGATACCGTTCCAGACTCATTGAACCCCAGTAAGTTCCCTCATGATTGATGCAGAGTTCTTGATCTCATGTGTACCCCCAGACGTGACTTCTTCCATCACATATTCGCCGTCCGCGTCCCTTACCGATCTCGGATTTCTTGATGCATACGCCGATCTTAATGATACTGCACTAGTCCCGGTCGAGGTCATCGCAGCTCCCACGGCTAACAAAACGATCGATCTAGAAGTTATCTTCGACACCATGGACGATGGGACGAATCGTGCCATGTTTAACCAGATCACGTACACCTCCCCATTAGTACCTGCGATGCTCAGTGCACTCAGTTTGGGGGACAACGCTACCGTTGAGAGTGCGTATACCCCTCTCAGTTTCGTGGTCGACTACGGGGACGTTGTGGACATCACCATTAAGAATGGAGATGCAGGGAAGCATCCGTTGTAAGTCCAGCTTCGTTACGTCTCTTCTACGCGATTTACGTACCATCTTCCCAGCCATTTGCACGGACACAAGCCCATGATCGTTGGACGTTCTGAAGACTACACATCTGACGACCCCCTTCTAAATCCGCCTATTGTTGAAGGCCAGGCGAACCCTATGCGTCGCGATACAGTCCATGTCCCCTCGATGAGTTCCATAACTCTTCGTGTTGTCGCGGATAATCCCGGAACATGGTTCCTTCATTGTAAGCTTCACCGTTGCCTCTTGGCTTCGCTTCTTACCAGCATAATCAGGCCATATCGAATGGCATCTCCAAGCCGGTCTCGCCATAACACTAATTGAAGCCCCGCTCGTGGCTCAACAGCGCAACACGGTCCCGCAGGCAATATACGACAATTGCAAAGCCTTGAACACGCCCTTCTCTGGGAATGCCGCAGGACATGAGTCAGCGACTGATCTCAGTGGCTTGACCTTGGGACCGTTCCCGCAGAAACTTGGCTGGCATTCAAAAGGTATCGGCGCTATGGCTGGGTAAGTGATACTTTCTTCTCCGTCTGAGAATCTACTTGTGCTGACAATATGGACAGTTGTGTTCTCACTGCTCTTATTGGTATGTTAACTGTTGTGTGGTATTCCACGGGTGGGTATATTTCGGAAGAGGAGATCGAGCACGAGGTGAGGGAAAGCATCGAGGCGAAAGCGAAACGAGGAAAGTTCTTTGGCCTGTTGCGACCAAAGCAGGTTGGTAATTGATTTATTTAAATGATCTTATGTGTATCCTCATGTATGAACGAAAATGAACTGAAAGGGCCCCTAATGTTAGTACGACTCTGGGGATATGCCTTAATCACCACTTTAGCGATCCCGAATATGACGACCACTGTTACAGTAAGTGGCCAACCTGCGGTGACATGGAAGAGTATTTTCAGAAGTTTTTGCTGGTGGATGGTATGCCCGAAATGAACAAGCTAGGGCGTTTGGATTGCGAGATTATGAGAAGTACGCTCGTTGTCCGTTACACCGTTCTTCAACTAATGTTCACATCACTACTTAGGCAGTATCGAATTTTCCGCTTACGTGGAAGAAAGGTGGTAAACGCGCCAATATTTGTGATATAAACAATGTGGCTAACCGTCATGGACGCCCCAAATGACAAAAAGACTGATACGCATGACCTAGTCCAGTTCTTGAAGCCTCCATATAGTGTACACCTGAACTTCGTCCAGTTGACATTATTTGACACCGTCAGGCTGCCGTAGCTGACATCTGATGTGTTTTAACTTTTCTTTCCGTCCCGTGCTGCGAGGTGCATCTGCATCCATTTGGTCTGTGCCGGTGGCCCTTCTAGGCTTCTAAAATCTCAGCGAACAAGCGTTCTTGATATCTGCTACAGTGTCGCGAACGCCTGATGGCGTTGGGGACCGATCCGGTAGCGCCAAGGTACGAAACAGAATTCTCGCATTTGAAAGTATAATAGCGACAAAGCAGCCACTTTTTCAAAGGTATTTTCAGCGGTGCCCATCTCTTCGACAGACGACGAGCTGCAACCCGGCATGCCAGGGTTTTTTATTCCAAGCACCTGTTGTCACTGTCTCCTTTCATCAAAGGTGCTTGTTGACCAAAGATGTTCAGAACTCACATAGACGAATGATGAAATCGTGAGGACTAGCTTGGACTCTTGCGTCGACAGTTTCTACCGGGAGGTCATGGCTGGCTCAGTACAAAGAACCCGAAAACACCTGTAAAATCATCTTGGGTTTCGTTTATGCCCGAGTGATCAAACGATCAACGGCAGGCCAACGAGCGTCGCGGGCCAGGTTGCTGAGATTGTACTTTCAGGGCGTCGTTACGCCTCTTTTTTACTTTCATGTCGTTCGAGTACCATGGGTGACTCTATAACCAACTAAGTCCGTGAAGAAATAGTATTCATCCGACGTCCTAGATAGTCCGTCTAGGTAGTAACCGACTTTGGTAACTTCATAATAGGAGGTCTATCGTGGTGGAAACGGAGCTGTGGATCTTTCAATCAACAGATTACCTCGCTGACTACACGACGCTAGCCTGTCCTTCAACCCTTTACATACTTGCTCAAAATGAGCGTGGCCGTATACCAGAAACCTCAGGTGTGCACCTGCCAATCGCCCTGAGAAGAGCCGATCCAGGTCCACCCAGTCGATAGGTTCATCCTGTGCATCCAACTCATCTACCGACCAAGGGGCTATCCCCAACTCGACCGTGTCCAGTGCCGCAGAATTTAGTTGGTGCAGGATCTTTACGATCCACGGCCCAGCACTCGTCACCTGTGATACCTCCGTGTTACTGATGAAGTAATCGATCCTCAGATGGCGCAAGGTGGTATTCAAACCCAAGTTTGCTGAGAGGTAAAAGTCCTCTGGTAGCCAGAAGTTAGAGGAAGATCTCGAAATTTACACACGGACCGCACCTGCGTCGCCTCCAGCGTCAAATGAGCTGAACCCAAAGGCGAGCGTCTGTAATGCCTCCCCAAGGTGGGATAGGTACGTTCCGATGGACTGGGTGTCTGCGGGTCGCACAGAATAGCCGAGGTTGATGTGTGGTATCAACGGGATGGACTCGAGGGAATACAGCCAGTCGAAGATGTCCCGCTGACAGCAGTCGCACAGGGTTAAATGGGTTAGGCTGATAGGTAGCGGGCATATATCTTCACGAGGATCCGTCCAAGACGTATCGCGAATCGAAAGCGACCGGAGATGAGGAAAAGACGTGATGAAATCGAGTACGTGAGAGAGGGAGTCGAAGATAATTTTGTTCAAGCCGAGATTCACGATGCTAGGAAATTTGTTCGACAACGTGGATAGATTTGGTTCCCACTTTGCGAACTTTATGCAGAGAGAAGTTGCATCCTGCAGGACCGGAAAGGATTCGAGGACTCGGGAGAATGCCTCTGGCTGGGATTCCAGTACAAGGTCGATGTTGCGTAAGGTATGCGGAATGAAGGTATTGGTGTTGGCGCAAAGTTGGATGAATTGACATTGGTTTACTGCCGTTACAACCACACGGAAAGAATGGCGTCGGCTCGAGTGGAGCCAATACTTGGAGACGAGACTGCACGTCCTCAAAGCCTCAGAATCGTCACACAGATGATCCAAGATCACATCCACAAGTTCAGCGGGAATCATTGTAAAGATATTTCTTCATTGCAGATCAGATAACCAAGTACATGTGTGAAGGATGTAACTTTCACCACTATCTAGAAATCCATCATAGCCCGTAAGCGTAGTGTTGCTAGCGAAAGCGAAGTCGGAGTAGATCTACGACGGAACAATATCTCCCGTACAATCTTCTGCTCCAGAGGAGCATGTATGGAAGGGATAAGTCGTCGAAGAGATTTGGAAAAAGAATTGAATCGGCGATGAAGATTATAAGGCAGGGTGGCAGCTTCTGATCCAAACAGGACACGCAAATGCATGGTCCGTGCGCGCTCCCTTAGACATATATAAAGCGGCTTTCGACATTGAGATTCCTTACCACTCTGGCCTTTTGGCTTAGATCAAGTGTAGTATCTGTTCTTAATAGTTTAACCACTATTACGGAGGCACCGCCTCCCGTATTGGTTATCTAATTTTTGCCGCCCTTGTCCTCTGTGCTCTGCTTGCAACACGGAGGCGCGATGACCTTGCTACTGCAGTACCAGCTTGTGTCGTCGGGGGATCCCCCTTTTTCTTTGCTGTGATCTTACGGAAACTTCCATTTGGTGGTTTTCGAGGAGCAGCAAACAAATTCAGGGATTATTGAAGTTTTTTTTCTCTCTTTAACTAACAGCGGGGATGAGGCTTGCACTTTCGTTTTTCGTAACATAAACTCTTATTTTATCGTGACTTCTAGGCTGGTGAAAAGTTGATCTACACTCGGAGATGTTATGCACCACCGATATGAACTGATTGTACAGTGCAGTGTGCATTTACCAACCTTCTACATGGCCTTGTCAACATGCCTTACACAGGACACGTTGGATTCCTTGGAAAAAGGATTCTAGTCGTTGGAGGAAATGAACTTGAAAGTCTACGGCTACGCTTTCAAGTATGCAACAACTCTGTTCTCCCCCATAAAGACACCCTGAAAATACGATCGCAGCAGCCTGGCAACCAGAGTAGACGAATGAGGAAAGGCAGGAGAGAATCCTAATACTATGGATGCTAGTCTGTATAGCAGGATGACCTGTAGAAACAAAGATGGAAGTGAATAATCATGACTTTTCCGTTCATGAATTTAACCAAATTTTAAGTCAAAACTCGGCCACTTCGACCACAACTAATATAGCATTTGGACGATGTTGAATGTCCGCAGTACACACTATGGCTACAAATACAATGATCGTTGAATCTTCTATCTAAGTCGTAACATCGTCAGAAAAGCAAGCATCGCTCTCAATCGTCATGAATACCCTCAGGTTTCTTGAACGTCGCCGCATCCACACCCGGGAGAGGCCACTGCTTCGCAAAAGTCCGTACTTCGTCCCTCAACTGCTTCACCTTGGCGTAGCCCTCCTTACCCTCCTCCTGCGTCGTCGCAACACGTACAAAGTCCTTCAACATCTTTGTTCCGGCCTCTTTCTGCAGGGTAAGAGATAGCTGGACGGCGCGGTGCAGGAAGTCTGCGACGACTTTGATATCCGACTCAACCATGTTGCGTGAAGTCAAAGCGGAGGTGCCTAGTCGGATACCACCGGGGACCTGCGCAGAAGCGTCACCAGAGACAGCGTTTTCTATGACAGCAGAGTGATTAGCATCACGCTTCTCAGGAAGAGGAATGAACGTACTGTTAATGGTGATGCCCATGAGATCGCAAACCTTTTCGATCTTGCTACCAGTCAAACCGAGAGGACGAAGGTCCCAGAGAACGAGATGATTGTCTGTTCCGCCAGTCTGGAGCTTGTAGCCATGCTCAGAGAGGGAGGCGGCGAGAGCGCGAGCATTCAGGATAACTTGTTTCGCGTAATCCTTGAATGCAGGCTGGGCAACTTGGAGGAGGGCAGTGGCGACAGCGGCGATAGTCTGAAGATAGTAAGCGCAGGCAAGCGTAATAAAAGTGATAGAACATACGTTATTGTGGGGACCACCCTGACACGCGGGGAAGACAGCTTCGTTGACGCGTTTCTCGAGGTCCTTGGCACTCTCGAGGTCTTTCCGGAAAAAGATGAGACCAGCACGGGGTCCGCGGAGCGTCTTGTGGCTACATATACGTGTCAATGTGTGAAGCAAGTCAGGGCAGAGCTGCTCACGTTGTGGTCGTGACTACATCGCAATAGTCAAATGGGCTGTTAAGTTCTTGTGCAGCGACAAGACCGCTCGTGTGGGCCATATCACATAAGAGCCATGCACCTTCCTTCTCGGCGGTCTTTTTGAGTTCGGCGTAGTCCCAGTCACGAGGGTACGCAGAGGCACCACAGACGATCATTTTTGGTTTGAAAATCTTGGCCTGGGCAGCGAGAGCGGGGTAATCAATGAGGTTCGTGTCGGGGGTAATGGCGTACGGTAATGATTGGAAGTAGATGGAGGAGGCAGTCATTTTCTTCTTCGCAGTCTAGTGATATCAGGTCAGATAATAGTCATTCTTGTTATGGTGCAATACGTACGTAGTAACCGTGAGTGAGATGGCCGCCATCAGGGAGGCCAAGACCCATGAGACGATCGTTTGGCTGAATAAGGGCGGTGAAGGCGGCAAAACTAAATGAGACGTAAGAAGAAATATCCTGCGAGTTCAAAGCCAACCTACTTGGCAGTCTAAACATAAAAGAAATTTTAGATACGGTCTGGAGTAGGAGAGAAACAGACACACGCTTCCAGAGTAAGGCTGCACGTTGACACCCCATTTTACAGGATCAAGGTTAAAGGCTTTGAGCGCACGTTTGCGACAAAGGTTCTCTAGTTCATCGATGTATTCGTTACCACCGTAGTAACGGGCACTCGGGAGACCCTCTGAATACTTGTTCGTCAGGATGGAGCCATTCGCCTCCATAACAGACTGGCTGGTAAGGTTCTACGTACCATTTCAGCTTATGTGCCCATTTCAAATCGTCGGAATAACGTACCTCTGAAGCAATCAGCTCAAGACCAGAAAGCTGTCTCCATGACTCCTTGTTAATGATATTTTGAACCTCTGGGTCGATTTCCGCCAAAGGGGCATAGAGCATTTTATTCTGCCAAGAACAAATCATGATCTGTTTCATTGAAGGAGAGATAAAGCACATACAGATTCAGGTGTCGACGCTGTTGCCATTTTCCTGGTGCTGAGATGGGTTAAGCGTGAAGAAGGGAGGGGGGAAGGTATCCGGGATAGTCGTGGTCGAGAAAAGAGCAGACGAATCATGGCAAAATTATTGCGAGCACGAAAATTGTAGGACAGCCGGGAATTGCCGATCCGTCACGGCTGTCTGAGCAAAAAAAAAGTACTGGTCGTACTGAGGTCGGTCGACCTAGCTTTTGAGAAGACGGGCAACCCTTAAGGTGGAAAGGACGCGATAAGCGGTGGTGAACATTTCTCCGCGCGGAGCTCCGCCGTTCCATGACTTTTCCGGCCAATGTTACCATATACTGCGATGAAGAACTTCGAGGTCTCAGGTAACGACGCTCCAGGCAGAGAGGGGGAGAGCCCGGGGGATGCGTCTGCGAAGGTGTTTGATAGAGATTTTGTTTTGACAAATTTACCGGACTCTGAGTCCTAAGTTACCTAAATTTACGCTAAGTTTCTTTTTCCGTAACTGTCATGTCGATTCAGTTGCTACCACAAGAACTCATCGACGAAATCATCAATTATCTCGAAGACGAATGGAACCTATCTCCACTGATTAGCTGCAATTCCGTTTGTCGTTCCTTCAGGGCGCGTAGCCGACCTCTTCTGTTCAAGACGATCTTTCTGTACAGCACAGAGTCGTGTCGGCGTTTCCAAGAAGTCTTGGTGACCTATCCTGACGTCGCCTCCTTCCCGCAGCGCCTGGATATCCTTGATCCCGGTTTTTTGGAAGATGAAGATATATCAATGACCTGGATAGCCCAGGACCCAGTTTTGCCAGCCATACTATCCTCGCTCAGTCGCCTTCGAACCATCTCCCTCGTCAGCGAACCCGGATATGATGATGAGGGAAGACAGATCCATGCCTTTGCAATCCAACGTGCTTCTGATGCCTTGCACAATTCACTTATCAGCGCCATGCGCTCCCCACATCTGGAGTGTATACGATTGGACGGGATCCTTGTTGATTCGTGCCACATCCTCTTCAGCTTCCTTGCTGGTTGCGGTCCTTCTATAAAATCCCTCGAAGTTCTCTCCCTCTGGCATGACGAAGAGGGTGACGTTGGTTGTTGTACCGGTGGTTTAGGTCTGCCTGTTTCGATAGCCCCTCGTCTCCAACTCCGGACATGTAGCATTCATGTATGTGAATGTATCGTCGACTATCTTTTGAGTCATAATTCTGTGGTGGATATGCAATCAATATGGGGCCTGGCATTGCACTTGAGGAACGCTCGTCTTGGTGTTCGGCCAAGAGCAAGCTCCCTGCTCACGCACATCGTCAGCCTGGTCATCGAAGATTCTTATAACGGTATGTCTTTGTCTTTGCATAATCCGTCTGTGGTCTTGACATTTGATTCAGAACGCACGCCGGAAATCTTCGACCTCGGCTCTTGCGACAACCTTCGTTTTCTCCATTTCATTCCCAGGGTGAATATCACCAAAACCAACTGCTGGTCGTACCTTGCAAGAACCTTGGCCACGATCACCAGGGATATCCTCGAAACAGTCTCGATTGATGCATACGTAGACTGGCTGGACAGTACCATCCCTTCTGCTTCGATCATTGACGAGTTCAACTGGACTGTTCTCGATTCGGTGCTTGCGAGACCGTCAATGCACAATCTCAAAAAAGTCCGCTTGACATTGACGACGTTCAGTTTACCTCAGAATGAGCAAGTGGATGTAGTTTTGAAGGCCGGGTTTCCTCTACTTCTGAAGAAAGGGATCAAGGTTCAGGCGTCGCATATGAATTTAGATGGATAAACGTTTCGAGACGGAGCACGGAGCACCGTGAGTAGATTCAAAACTTCTTTGCTTAAAATTCTCACTACAACAACAATTAGATTGCGAACTGACTCCTCATAAACCTGCCGCTGCCAACAATGCAGCAAAGTTGGGTGTACCAAGGCCGGTAACCTAGAGTAAAAGAGAATTAATGAATAAAGAATATATGCCTGGCGGTGGACGCGACGTACAGGATCCCCTTAAAAAGGTAGAAATTTCAGGTTAGTCTTGCTTCGTACAACAGATATCCATCCACTTACATCCAACTCGTGCAGGGAACCCATTAGTGCCACCTGATTTATGCTTATCAGCATCTTATATCGAACGCGGGAAAAAGGAAACCCACATCCCGGGTTGCTACCGGTAGTGATATCGAAGAACGCGGTTGGGTTCGCGTACAAGCTAATTCATATCAGTTCCTGCTCTCACGACCTCGACTTCCACTCACAAGGGGTTCAAAAAGCCGAGTACCGGTTTCCCCGCTGCGATCAGGCGGTCGTTGATAAGGGAAATGACACTCGCAAATATAGGGCTCGAGCATGAGGTTCCACCAACCAGGCCTGCTCGTCCGCCAACCACGATCTCAACATCATTGCCTTGCGCGGCGATGTCGGGGAATGCTCGGCCAGCGGTGTTGAACTTTCCGGCATTGGTGCTACCCAGTGCCGTGAGGTAGGTGCTAACAGCTGTGGCTTGATAAGACGGGCGAGTGAAAACGTTGGAGAAACCTCCACTGCTGAAGCTTGCGGAAGTCTCGGTTACGCCCTGTGTTGCGCCTACAGACGTGTGGACTATATAAAAGCGTTAATCTCACAACAAGTGGTTCGTCGTGAATAATTTGATACGCACATGGACAACCTCCAGGGAATGCGGGAATGAAGGTCGTGCAAGTTTCGCCTGTAAATGCTCAGACCTTGATGAGAACGGAAAGCGCCTATGAACAAACCTTGCTGGCCGCCCCCTACTCCACCGTCGCCTAAATTTATGTTCACCCATTCAGAAGCAACATCAGGCGAGATAATTTAAATCTTACCTGATGCAAAGAGAATTGACACGCCTCGAGCACCGAGGGCCATGTAAGCATTGCACAAGCGTCTATGCACCATAAATCTTTTCCTATGTGTACAGCCTTGAAAGCAGCTCACGTTGCAGCACTAGTCGAGAGATCCGTCTCATCGAAACCGTAGCTGGTCGTCAAGACCTACATGCATGCTATTGAGCTATGCGATCCGGAGCAGATAACAACGTACTTGTGGTGGGCTAGTTTCGGCAAGAAGGAAGTTGATGATATCAAGGAAACCATCAACACCGTCAGTTGAAGAGTCGCCAACAGAGATGAAAAAGGTCGGAACGCCGGTGGCAACGCCAACAGTGTATTGAATGTCAAGGTTCTGAGCCAGTGTCAGCACGACCATCAAGAAACATCCGAAGTTAGTCCTTACAGCCTCAATTCCGGCCTCACTCGCGCTCTGAATGTTCTGACCACCGTCGAGAGTCTGCAGAGTAAACGTCGTCGTCGATGCGATGTCAGGTCGCAATGCAGTGAGGAATGTTCGAAGGTCCGCCGTCTGTAACACTCATTAGCTTGGTATGGACGAAAGATACAGAAATTCTACCTGAGCAAACTGATCGATGAAACCAGAGACCCCCAATCGATTAGTCGATTGAGTAGCACGAGTCGCGGGAATACCATAAAGAGCTTGCAGACATGCGGGCGTGACGATACTGTTACACGACGAAGGTGCAGGATTCGCTCGTTCGGTCAGGTTAGACGTCAGAGGAATAGACACCATGGGTTTTGGGCCAAACGTGAGTTTCCCAAAAGATGTCGTGGGGTGCACAACCTCGATAAAGTCGGTCAGGTCTGACGGTATCGAAGCAGTCAAAGTACGGATGAGGCGATCCCCTGTTTCAATGTGTACGAAATTTTCGTACTGGGCGTTGAGGAGCGTGTTGGCTTTTTCCACAGGAGCCGTGAAAGTCAGCCAGTCATCGAAAGCACCGCTGGTTTTGACGTCAGTGATCCCGTTATCCGCAAGCCAGCTAGTGACGGCGGTCACTGCCCCTGAAGTTGGCGCGCTGAATGCTTTGACCTAGGCAACGGTGAACAAATAGGTATATAAACACACGAGGAGAAACAGACAGACCTCCTCGAAGCTAAGATGCTGCCCGTATAGATCGCTATCTGGTTCGCTGACAGCGTACAAAGCTTTCTCAAGGCCAGCAATATTATTTGGCGTGAGACCAATACGGAAATTCAGATTGGCCTGGGGATCTGCCGCGTCCGCTTTGACAAAGCGGTTGGGAGCAGCATCACGCTGATCATGGACGGTCATGGCACGGGGAGCAGGACTCCCAGTCACCACGGAAGAGACTGCGAACAGAGCAACGCTCAGAGGGACGACTCCGAACATGATTCAGGACAGCACCGAGAGATGGCACAGATAATGCTGGACCGTGCCATAACACTTTATATACCTGGGAAGCCGGAACATGGTCCAAAGATATGTAGCAAGGTGTGCTGCCTTGATACCTGGGCACAAGGACGACCAGAGATAGCCAGAAATAACTTCGATCCCTCGATCAAGATGCTGAACCAGTTGTTTGACGAGGGAAAAGCGGTCTTAATGAAGTCATGAGTACCTGGTGCTACTATAGGCCAACTGGTTACATGGATGATAAGCGTGGGGAAGTCACACGGATATGAGAAAGAGATTCCCGCGGTATTGAAACTGACATGCTGAACAGTTATGATAGACCATGGAAGCACTAGAAATAGATCCTTAATTAGAAATAAAGTCGAATCGTGTGTCCATCACAATGGGATCCGCATTTCAACAGTCCTAGAATCAAGAAGCGTGACTAGAACCCATATGAATGCATGTACGACCTACGAACTGAGTAAATGCAGACCATATGGTTCAGTAAGAAGAGCACGATACATGCTTTAGATTTGTCACAGTGTAGGGGACCAGAGGCCGTGGTAGTGGTTCGGAGTAAGTCGGCGATCGCGGCGTGCTCGTCGTATTGTGGCTGTGTATCAGATCAATTTTGAGACGCAACCACCATCTTGGTTCTCCCCCGACTTTTCTCCAGTGCCAAATGTCAGGATCGCGAGACTCGGTGGTGCCGGCTAGGCAACAAAAAAATGCGGTATTTTTCAAACCGATTCAACAGGAACTAACGACGAGATACACTGGCAGGCTTATAGTATACGACGGCAAGTCGTCGGAAATGAGGCAAAAGATAAACTCGTACGAGAATCTCCCCTAATGACCCAGTGACCGACGGATCCTAAGGTTGATCGGCCACGTGAAGCTCGCAATTGAACATCAGAATTCCGATGCTTTGTGCATATCAACCGGTTACCGTCCTCCCCTATCCAATAGGTTGATATTGTCGTCTCCCGAGGAGAGACTAGCGCTTTCGGACTCAATGACGAAATATGTATCGTTCAAGCTTTCATGCAGGACTTCCCCAGCCGCGATCGATTTTCGTCCATACTCAACGGCCTATCAACGTAGATCTCTACTAGGAATATTGACTACCTAAGGAAAGCAATTTGGATGTATAATCACCTTCAGTCGTGGTGCAAGTTTTGTCTCGCTTGAATACCACTTCATTCTCCCTAGTGCGCCTAAGAACACCTACCGATTAGACAAGAACGAGCCTAGCTAAAGGATGCTACAGACCTTCTCTAAGGAGATCAAAAAACGCCATTAATACCGATATTTTGTCCTTGCAATTTTCGGCTTATTTGCGAACTCGTACCAGATCGATACAGCGATACTTGCGTTCTGGTCGTTGCGCGCTACCCGAAATGCGACCAATCTAAGGGGGAACAGTGTGAGTGCAGCGTCCAACGGCTTTAAATGGCCCGGAACACCCGACGTCTGATTGTTTAGTCACAGAGAGGAAGTGGACTTTATTGATCTCTATGTGCTTTCTTTCGCTACAAATTTTTGAACCGGGGCTTACTCAGATGCAACATGTTTGCCGTACACCGTCTCAGCGTCACGAAGCTCAAGCAACTTACATCAATCATTGTTCAAGTACCATTCTATTTTTCATACGGTGTTGTGCTCACGATTTAAACACAGTTTTCATTGTCTTCGGAACTTGTCACATCTACCCGAAAGTTTGGCCACAAACTTAGGGCGAGCACACAAGCGGCATATGAAGGTATTTTAGCATCCCACACTGATTCCCAGTAGACAGATCTCATTTCACTTGCGAGCGCGCGACTACGAAGGGATACCTCCCGTCAGGCGCAACACAATGTCCCCGTTCTCATCGCACAGTGGAATGGTGATCAAAAAAGGTATTGGGAAGTTACACCTATATACGGGGTCACAGTGGTATAAAGGGCGCATTCCCTATCCGTGTATGTACGCGTCATGTTGTCACTTTCACCAATCGTTAACATCTGTGCAAGAAACCCTTCAAGTCATGAGTATCAGTAAGAAACGCGGACCACAGACGAAGCAATACGGACATGACGACCCAACAGCGAGCGCATTCATTTGATTTGAGCTCAAGAAACATTTACTCACTAGAAGACAGTTTCAGATGATGAAAAGCGCGGACGGAAAAGAGTACTCACAGCAACGAAAGAGTGATGTCGCCGTTGACCTTGGCCTGAATGGCGATCTCGACCTCGAGGTTAAGGTCCAAACGGAGCTTCAGAGCCTCCTTTTGCTTGCCAGCACCACCACGGCCCAATCCCCTGTTGGAGGCGGGTGCGACCTGGTTGTCACCAGTGGTGAATCCTTCGGCAGCGGCGAATTTGGTAGCGGTTTCTTGAGAGGACATGATGTAGCTGTGGATGCTGGAGTGAGCGTTGGATTCCTCGCCCTTTTATATGACCATTGAGCTCTGCTTACAGATTGGGAACAACGTCGGCATATTCATTTGCACCCCAAAGCTACTGTTCAGGTAATCGGCTCTCTCGTTCCTAGTAACATAACCCGTTCTAGAGGCAGAAATTTCCAAGTGGAGCTCGGGACTGTCGTGCATCGGACACCATTACATTTCATAAACGCAGAAGGATTCAGTTTGCTGCGAACACGAGCTGTACACGAGTTACAAATCAAATACGGTAGCCTCCCAGAATGACATCTGTCTAGTGGAGTTGGGTGAGGGGTAATTCGAGACCGTCCAGCAATGCATCGGATTGGCTTGAGCCTTGGGAGGTGGCGCCGGGCGTACTCGGATAGAAGTCCGGAAAACTAGGTGCCGTAAGCGGGCGGGCCGAGAGAGGATGAGTATTTTGAAACTGCTGCACGACGAGGCATTGGAATACTACTAACCCGCGAAGCCTCGCTGCCGAAGCTTGCCAATCATCTTCTATTCTAGATTTACACCACCTCTCTTGGTGGCGAATCTGATCAAGGCATCGCTACGCCACATCCCGTTCAAGCATGATATCACGCGTTATAGCAATATTCTCCGACTTTCTTCGCGGTTTGAAACTTGCGCTTTGTTCGCCACTTCTACTAATAATGAGGTACCAATGCTGACGGCAAATTTTAATCTAAGACGGAGGTGCATTTTTCACCTTTTCTGTATTGCTGACGGAGACCCGACTCTTCCCGCGTGTAGCTGTACCCGATGACAGGTATGGTAAAACCAAAAGATGTCCAGAATTCGTGTGAGACCATTGTGCGCCATTATTCTACGTTCTCCGCAAGTGAGTTGTAACGCGATTGGCTGGATGTCGTCACTTTGGTCGCTGTTGCATCGTGAAATGGAAAAACCGGGAGGCGCCGTGGAGACATGCAGTAATAGACCCAGACTCTCGTGGATCCATTCGAAGTTCGGGTCGACTTTGAACGTTGGAACCTGACTCTGAGTTTATCGGAGTGACTCGGTTTTTTTTTGCGCTCGGGGCCTCTCATACGCATTGCCATGGCGGTCTGACTTTCCAATAGCACTCTAGAATGTCCACTTTGAAACTTAAGGATGGATCAATTTGCCGCGATGTCCAACTTTCTAGAAATTATGAGCTTGAAGCAAGATATTCCCTCTCAAATTCAACTGAGCCCTGAAGGACAATTCGGAGCACATGGACTCTAATCCGACTCCTTGAATCTTATGGGCTTTCATCCCCGGTGTGAATTACCATGGCACTGCAGGTTCTGCTCATCCAAATCGGGTAACTTTCCTTCCTTTTAGGGTTAGAGATACGAACTGAAATTTAGTTCAAGAACCAATACTGATTCGACGACAGACAAAACAGGAGACAAAGTCATCATGGGAAATTCAAAAGCAGGCCCACGTTTCACAAGCCTAAACAGGCCCCAATATACACTCATGGGAAATTTTGAAGTCTGCTCCGCAATTCTTGCAATATTACAAGGTCCCAACTGGATGTCTAACTCTCTCCAGGAGGCACGCGATGAAATGAAAAGGTTCTGGAGCCGTCTCGGTTGGAGGTGATTACATTGAGTGGGTAAATGGAAAGCCGGGTATACTAGTAAAGCCCCAGCAATGTAAAGTCACGAAAGGGAAATTCCATATAGCCAGGTTTGAAGTTTGGTCCCTCCGAAAGAGCGTCAGCTTGCACAGATTTATGGCAATCCTCTCGTAAGCCCAACTACTGATTAAGATGAGACGAGCAAATTGTGAAAAGTCTGAAGAGATCAGAGATAGAAGTCAATTAAACTGCTACTCCCGGAATGACTATGATTATGATGGCCACGGAATGTGGTATTCCTGCATTCCTCTCCGATATATGTACGATCTTGAAGGATTAAACGACTCAGACTCGTACTATTTAGTGCCTACTCTTCCATACCACATTACTTACTATAGCATGATCCAGATCCAACATTGTTGTTCGACAATCGACTTCATCAGCGTTCGTCACATAAGATATGAACGGCTAGAAAAGGTTTACACGTTATTCATGGAATGGAGGAGATCCGAATTGCATTCAGAGTGTGCTGAGAACCGAGCTGCCACAGTAGAAACAAGGCTCGAGAAAGAGTATCATGCTGCATACAAATTATCTTGAGAATATTCTGGGATTTGTTCAGCATACTTGGATGGAAAAGTTGTGCTGACGGTGGGACTTAACCAGCAAAGGACCCTGGTGGCTGTGCGTAATCGAAGATCTAAACGCGAATTTCGGACCGATGATACGCCGTCTACGCGTTCACACCTAGATTTTGCGATTTGGTAGCAATACAATTGCATATCTATCCTGTACTAGTGATAATAAAAGGACTATAGCTGAGGCTCCGAGCTGATAGTCACAGCAGTATGCGACTAGTGAAGCCAGGACTTAGATGCGATACCACTAGTGGGTCAAATCTACCAGCCGGCTGTACTAGTGACTTGAATACTAGCCGGACTACTTAATATAAGGCCACTAGTAGACAAGTAACGCGACTAGCGTACCAAACAAGGAGCAGAATACACAGATCTCGTGAAGTTCAGTCACTAGTAGACCGATCGGGGCAGAAACGCCTAAGTCAGGTTAACTAGTCACGCAGCAATCTCGAAGCAGGACTTAGAAATGAAATAGCAACGGATTAACGTTACGCCCAGATCCGACTAGTGCGATCAGATCTATTACGGTCGGTACTAGTATAGCCCGGCTGCGCTCTCGATCACGGCCGACTACGGTTGCGAGCACGAGGATGTGGCTAATCGTTCATCTCCGGGACTAGTGGCGCGTTGCTGGGTCAAGAACGCGAAGTTAAACCGCTGGCTGAGTGCCGCGGCTCACTAGTCGTCCAATAGCAATTTCTAGACCGACTATTGCGTGTTTATGCGCGATATTTCGGGCCTAGCCAAGAAATCCATACCGAAAATACCCCACTAGTATAGCTGTTTGTGTCGCTTTGTACCTTTCTTTACAGTATATAAGTAGTAGAATAGCCACTCGCAACGACAGGCAAGCCATCCCTGCGATTGCGAGTGACTAACAAGAGTTTAGTGCCCCAATTAAAGGCTTTTGTGCTTAACCTCGACGAAGCGGCTACTAGTCGCTAAGTTACCTATAGAATTGAGTGAATTGAAGTCCCTTTTGAGCAATACTATTGTGTCCTGCAAAGACCAAGAGTGTTTCGAAGTAATTCTTGCAATTTCTCGAAGTTAAAGTATTATTCTTAGGCCAAGAGTGCCACTAGTAAGCTAGAGTGCGAACTAGTCAAGTGTTATCACTTGTAAGGAGCAGTTTCTAGGCCAAGAGTGCCACTAGTAAGCCAAGAGTGCGAACTAGTCAAGTGAAGATCACTTGTAGGAAGTAGTACAGGGCCAAGAGAGCCATTATTTCGAAGCAGTCATAGTCCCAACGAGTGCAGTAGCTCAAAACCAAGTCACATTCATTCAATTGTGTCTTACCCACCCCACTAGTGCGAGTAGTACGCTTGTAAAACTCACTAGTAACGAATAAAGTGTCTTTTGAACAACATCCCTTGATTATTGAGTCTGCAGAGTGCTTCTATCGTACTCGAAACACCCGAATTCAATCAATTGGTGATAGTGTAGAGTTGTGAGAGGTTTAGTGTCGGTTGGAGATCATTTCCGCCCACTAGTCTTTTGTCACTCGCCGTTACCGAGCACATCACCGAACTTCCATAGCTCCTTCTCTCACCACCATCATTACAGGACCCAACTCAACTGACCTTTGAAATCTTGTGTCTCTATCGTCCACTGATCGCTGCCATTTTGAACCAATATCGTTCATTCTGTTTCCGTCGTTATGATGAGGGCGACACTTCCGAGGCCCCGTTATCCTCCAACCCAGCTTGTGCAAACAGACTTGCTAGACAGATACAATGCCCTGGTCGACTCTGGCAGATTAGAATGGGATGAAGGTCAAGTCAGAACTGTCATGAAGGTGCGCGACTTTGTGACAATTTTTTTGTAATGTCTTCATTTTCCTACTAGTAGCTCAGAAGGCTCAGCAAAGATCTCCGCAATTATACTCCAGCACAAAGCTCTTCCCTTCCCTTGGCTGATGTCCCATTTCGTTATTCCACAGTACACATGAAGGCTCTCATCAAGTCCAAGGACCTGGCCCTTGAGATGGAACAGCTGACATCTCCCAAAGGCTTATTTCTTACCGGTCCACCTGGCTCAGGAAAGACGTTCCTTGCCGATACCTGGTTCGCATTGCTACCGACGCCCTACAAATATCGCAAGCATTACAATGAGTTCGTACTTGAACTCTACCGTGGCGTATGGGAGGAAACAGCCAAGCGAATGCGCGATGTTGAACCCTTTGATAGTGACGTCGACACGATGACGTGGACCAAATCTATCCACAATCAAGTGTGCCAGATGCTCAAAGTCGACATTGATAGGGTCGATTCGTTCTGGCATCACCTGCGACAACCCTCCTCTTCACCCCAGTACTTAGCTCCTATCCCATATGTCGTCGCCTTGAAGATGTTATGCGCATCGTATGTTCTCCTTATCGACGAAGTTCAGCTTCAAGACGTCCCCAGTGCGCTTCTTCTCTCAGACATCTTGATATGGTATTGGCGCATGGGTGGTGTTGTTGTCAGAACGTCAAACCGAGTTCCAGAGGATCTATACGACAATGGAGTTCAGCGGGAGAGGCTTGGTGCATTTGGCCGCGCACTGAGGGCCCGGTGCGAGGTTGTCAACGTCGGGGACGATGAGAGCAAAGATTGGAGAATTATGAGAGCTGGAGCGGGGCGGAAGATGTGGTTTGTTAATGCAGAAAAAGACGAGTTTGAGAGTTTGGTGGATACCTAGGTTGACTCTCGCAGCCTTACCATTTTCAGCCGTCAGCTTCATGTCCCGCGCATATCATCCCAAGGAGACACATGCATGTTCTCGTTTCAGCAACTTTGTGAAGAGGTATAGTCATTCAACCTTTCACGACAGATGAGAACTCAAACATCTATAGTCCCTTGGCCCAGCAGACTACCTCATTCTTTCTTCCACATTTCACACCATCGTCATCACTGACATACCAATCATCTGTCTTCCTTCTGGAAAGAAGCAGGCTAGGAGGTTTATCAGCCTCATCGACGCTCTGTACGAAGCTCGCTGCAGAGTAGTGTGCATGTCAGACATACAACTGGACGATCTCTTCCAGATAGACATTGATCATGGGACGGACAATACAGACGTGATGTTGGCAGAGTCTGTCAGTCTGGAGAAATACCGCCCAAATGTGGTCTCATACCGCCACTCTAATGCCAGTGAGTGGGAAGAACCCCGGGTGCCACTGGAAACTCTAACCATTTTCTCCGGTATGTTCACCCTCCTTCCTTCCTTCCTTCCCATTGACTGGGGATTTGACGGGTTTTTACAGGCAGAGACGAGCAGTTTGCGTTCAAACATGCGTTTTCAAGGTTGGTGGAGATGACGAGTCCTGCATATCATATGCGCTGCCAATGGGAGCCGAAGGTACATAAGTGGGAAGGGAGCAGCGTGGTAGCTGGCTATGGAAAAATGTCCAGTGCCAGCAAGCCCCAAGCTGTATTTTCCCCCCAATTGAGCTAAAATCATGTGTGGGGCATTCGTGAGGATTGGGGCGGGGGTGGGGGTGGAAGATGGAGCAAAGGCGCCAGCGTTTATGTTGAGAAGAAGAACTGAACTTGTTCATTTGACAAGTATGCATTTTCGTTCGTGCTCGATATCCAACTCGAAACTCTTTTTCTTCATTCACGTTAAGAATCGCTCTCTGGAGTTCTGCCTTATGCTTTCTTGAATCAGTTCTTCGGGTGGTTCGACACGGATTATTATTCTTTTCTCGTTACAGTCACAATCATACACGGTGCACCTACCCTACTGCTCTGTGGACCGCCTGGTGGTGCGCCACTCCATTGGGGACAAGTCGCTTCCTCTCTTCTTGAGATTTGCCCCTCTCTTCTGCATCACTTCATCGAATCAACAGCTTATGCGGGTTCCGACCGAGTCTCGTACTCACAACGGCAATTGCCTGTGTCAACTCTGCCTTGGTGGTATGGTATGTGACGGTACTTCAATTTGGACGTGACACAATACTGACTTTCCGTAGGTAATTACTTCATAGCTGGTACCAGATAAGCGGAAAGGAGAGTACTAATGAATGAAGCAGAAGTCCTTATTGGGAGAATGGAAGGGGAATAGCGAAAGGTATTAAGACTGGTCTTTCGTCGATGAGTATGGCTACTATAAGAGACAGAACCTTAGCACGAAAAAGACTTTGTGGAGCAAGCAAATGACGAACCCAACAACCCAACCAGTCCAAGTTCTGCTCCTATCCCCTGACTAGACAGTTACTCGCTGCAAATCCCAATCAGCTTGAGAATACCGGTGGGGGTAGCCAAGTTCACTTACAGGAGAGAGAGTGTAATGTCACCGTTAACCTTGGCCTGGATGTGGATTTCTACCTCAAGGTTGAGGTCCAACCTGAGTTTGAGCGCCTCCCTGTGTTTTGGGTGGAGTACCCTTGCCGCGGGGACGTGGGCGTGGACGACGTGTTTATCACCGAGGATGGAAGGATGCTCAGCGGTAGCGACTTTAGGTGCGGCTTGGGGAGAAGACATGATAGTTGTGGTGTCTGGAGTAATACTCTGACAAAAGTGGCTTTTATACGAGCAGAGTGGAGTGTGGGAAATATGAACGACAGTGTGAGCGCGTTGTCTTGTCAGTGAACTGGAATTTCGAGGAGGAGGATCACTTGAGGCTACGTAACGGCTGGCCTACATCATGATATCTGTCAATCAGAGTACTCTGCGGTGTACACGGTTACACGGGATTTCCACCCGACTGTGTCATGAAGCTCATGATGGAGAGCACCAAGAAATGGCCCGGGTGCGTAGGCTTCTTGGGGAAATGAAGTCTAGAATAGGTCCTCCAGCGACTTTGTTCATTTATCATTGGCTGCCTTGTAGGTCGCAGGGCAGCTTCCCAGTCTGATACACTCAGTACATGTGACATCGATGCTTCTCCTTCCCTGGTGAAACCATTTGCCCATTCATTCACGGCTCAAGGACAAGGACAATCGTCGACCATCTTTGTGTCATTCGCTGTCAGGTCCCCGCACTCGAGGTCCGGCGGTGGGGATTTGTGTACCGTCTTTCGTACCTTAACTCTTATTCACTGCGTCAGCACTGCAATTCTGCCTATGTATTATCCCTTCGTTTTCGAATGGTACTGGTACATACGCACTGCTGGCTGTCATCTTTCTTGCCTTCGCGACCTATCCTACACAGGGGCATAAAGCTAATGTAGCGGTAATTAAATTTCGCCTTGTTCGAATGAAGGCTCATACAGCGCTCGAATGGTGCGAGCCTTGTTCGGTAACTTGACAGCTTGAATGAGCCTGCCCCCTTGTACAACGACGTACAGACTACCCCAACATTTCTATGGTATGCAGCAAGTGTTCAGACATCTAGGCTCGAAATGATGCATGCTTCTTGATAAACAAAGATAGAGGGCGACTTCTTCGAACTAGGAGAGGACTACTAGCATCGAATCTCGTTTTATGTGATGGCTAGCGGCGCGCGCGTGGAAATTGCCTCAAACTTCAAGTTCAATTAACTATGCGTCAAGCCTCATTTATGTACATTCTGGGTGTTACGATTTTTCCATTTTCTTAATCTTATCTCGATCTTATCGCATCTTATCGCATCTTATCACGGACATCAGCGGATCAACCGGCCCGACTGGCCCGGTCTCCACGCCTATATCGAACGACTTCAGGTATTGTGCTACGGCTCGCGATGACCGCTCGCCTAGCTCGTGGTTTTCATTGTTTCATGCCTAGTAACCGAACGCTCGACACGTATCCACATCTATATATAGCGTTCGGTCTTTAGTATATAAGTAGCATAGTTCTCTCTATGTATTCCCTAGATTCGAACTAAAGTTTATCTCTACCTTCGCCTACTCAGCACAAAGCATCTAAGAGACTAGCCGTAGCTGCACGATCGCCCTAATACGAAGGCAGTCAGCTTACGCAACGTCTTTATAAAGATCACGTGTTAGGCAAGGCCTAACAATTAGTTCGAATCTTCCTCTCTTTCTCTCTACCGCCAGCCGCGAGAAGAAAGACCCATGACCCCCGACCTCACGACACAACAGCTAATCGGCATCGTCTCCACCATCGTAGGAACGTGCCTAACCTCCCTACTCACCACCCTCATCGTACTCACCTGGAGGGAACAAATCGTCGAATACCTCTACCGACATGGCATCCTCCTACGACCTAGAAGAAGGAGACAACCCCCAGCCCCCTTCCCACTCCACTACATCGTCCCCTACGCCCACTCACGGTCAACGATGGATAGACCGATACTGGAGGAGCAACGCCTCCAGAGCCGCGCTCCCTACCCACCAAACTCCTCTGACGAGTTTCCTCCGAGGGCCCAGGCCGAACCCCCGCGGAACGCAACCCCAGGGCCAAGTAACACTAGGCACACCCCCTCCCCCCCCTCCTCGCCCGCCCCCGAGGAAGCGAACGACAGGGACCTACGGGCTCACTACGACCGTTTCCCACCCCCCGAATACGACCCAAACGACTTACCACCCCCGGAGCGGGCCCTCATTCCCCTACGACCCCGTCCCCTCCTGGCAGCTCTCCGTGCGCCCCCCGAGCGCATCTTCATTCGAGCTCCCACCGGCCAGTTTCCCGACGGCTCCTCCTCCGAGAGCGACGGCGGCTTTTACGGAGCCGTTGCAAGAAGAAGAGACCCAGAGCGCGTCATCACCATCACCACTGACGACGAAAACAACCTCAACGCCCTCGAACTCCCCCTCCCAGACGATGACGGGGATGATAGTGTTCTCCACCTCCCCCCACCGCGTAGACCCGACGATCCCCTCAACCCGGACGGCCTCAACTACGAGTGGCCGGCACTCGAGGACGTCGACAGACAGATCCTCGGGCCAGAGCGAACCCTCGCCTGGGAGATACGACGAGACGACGTCGAGACCCGCTACAACCTTGCTGCCCACAACTGTGTCCCCATGGACTACTACCTCGCCACCACCTACGGAGACGAGCTACCCCGACTGGGGCGCGAAGCGGTCATCACCGCCCGAATCTTTGAGAACCGTGACCGGTCACGGCACGGACCGACCGCCGGCACACGCCTATATGGGCCCCATCGCGGAAGAACCCACGAGGAGCAGACCGCACTCGAGAACGCTCTCGAGGCCATTGCCAGGGCATTGGGAGACCGCCCAGACTTGGAAGGAGGCGGATCAGAATGATTTCGACCACTTCCACTACGAATACAACGACAACTACAATCCATACAACGACAACTATAACCCATACGCCGAAGAACTCCCCGCCGCCCCTTTCCCCCTCCCCGACTCCCCCACGTGGACAATCCCCACTCGCTCCCACCATCCCCACTGAATCCAAGGATACAAGCCCTCGCAATACGCCACCCACACCTTCTCAGGACAGGGACCAGATGACGAAGAGGAAGGAGGGCCTAGCAAACCCTCCGACAAAACGCTCGCCGAAGAACAAAGGCAGGCAGCCGAAGCAGCCGGAAAGCTGCTCAATAGGATCGCAGAGCTCGAGAAGGAGCTCAACGACGAAGAGATGAGGCATCGCGACCATGCCGCCAAATGGGGGCTCCCCTTTCACCTATCCAACAGGGGAAAGGACCCAGATCGCAGACGACAACCCGCTCACTTACCCCTGCCCCCAAACCAATATCGACCCCTCTGGCGACGCGACGACCGATACTCGGTACCCCGCCCGCCACCCGACCAAGGACGACCAGACCCCCTTCCCCAGCCAGTCGGAACAGCCGACGCTGCGGCCCCCTTCATGAATGTTCGCCCCATGATGGTGACGATACCCAAGGCGTTCACGGGAGATCATGAAGACATCGAACGATTCATCGGGGACTGCCTGATATACTTCGAAGCTCACGCTTCATATTTCATCCTCCCCTCCCACATGATCCCATTCGCCACCTCCCTGTTTGATGGAGCCACCAAAACCTGGTGGGTCCACGAATGACTAAAGTATTGGTCCGGAGCTGGCCCCGCCCTCCACCGCTTCCGATATCCCACCTGGGAAGAATTCATCAACGACGTCAACAACCAGTTCCGGGACCCCGCAGCCATGGAAGTCCAGGAAAAGAAGATGTTCGACCTTCGGATGGGCAACGGGCCCGCCACCACCTTCTTCCAAGAGCTAGAAGTCCTAGCAACCAAGGCGGGACGACGACAGGACACTGACGCTCGGGGCCTAATGGTGAAAGCCACTTGCCTCGGCGTCCCCTCCTACTACACCAACACCATCACCGGTCAGGGTCGCGACATCCCCGGCGACTACGACGAGTGGAAGGCCAGAATCACCCTCATGTACGAGGAGCGACAGAAGAACTGGGCCTTCCATCAAGCCGCCGGCAATCCCCATGACAACCGAACTCCCAAAGGAACCGCCGCCACCACTACCGCCACCAGTCACTCAAAGACAGGTGGCGTGACAAGTTCGCCGACGCCCAAACCGCCGAGCAGTGGAAACAGCAGGGAACGAGACTCTGCCGGAAGGTGGACAACGTTCGGAGGGGCTGGAAAACCAATGGACATAGACGTCACGAAGCTACACGCGGAAGGAAGATGCTTCCGGTGTCACGAGAAGGGGCACATGGGAAAGGACTGTCCGAAGAAGAAGGACTACCGAGATATCCGGTCAGTACAAGCTACTAACGAACCGGTGACGGAGTCCAAGATCGAAGAGGTGAAGGAGGAAAAAGCAGCGGCGACTTAGGGTCCGATTCCCCTAAGATCGCCAAGGACTTACATACTGGTGCGCTCTTGTCTTCCGCTGGACGGTCTCATGGTCTTTTCGTAGGTACTCCATTCAATCCTACTTGTATTATAAAACGTACGAACATTCTCTCTACTTCTCGCGCATTCGAATATACCTCGCCTTTGGGCCCCGCTTTTAACGTCTCTAGCACGACTAGCAAACCAGTTTCAGAATCACAAAACCGATATGCAGCACTCAGCGTCGAAGAGTGCACCGACAACGACTCCGACACTCCCCTCAAAGGATGTCACGACACATCGCCTGCCAGGGCACAAGCAAAGGCGGTCAATCCCGCTGGGCACGAGGCAGAGAGCCTCTCGACGTGTCCCTTGCTAACGCTTGGACAGACCGACACTAATCACCGCGCAAGTAGTCTATGCGGGGAAACCCAATCGATGAACGCGTCTGGCGAAAAGTCAACCTTCACGGTGACACCCATCGACACTGCGAGCTTGCCCCGCATGACGGATGGGACGAAGGGATCGAGCACGGGCTCCCCCGACGAAGTGTCGTACCTACACGACCAGGCGGCTCAGACCTACGGGTCAACCATCACAACAGTCGGCGTTGAGTCCCGACTGGATGGTGAGACTACCGCAAGACTCCCCGAGCAACAACGAGTCCCGTATTCTGAGGAAGTGGTGGCGAGAGTAACCACCACGAAGATACCCCCTTCTAAACTGACAGAGGCTCCCGAGAGTGTGTCGCTTCGAGGAAAGGGGGAGACTGGTAATTCCGCGTTCGCGGTTCAAGCCCAACCCGTCGTCCTTCGGGACGACCCTCCTATTACGGCCCTTGGACACAGCATGCCCTGTCAGACCTCAAGGCAAGACCATCAAGCGCGCCCGTCGAAGGCCGCCGGTGATGCCAAAGCCACGGCTACGAAGAAGAGCGCCGCAGGACAGGGAGCTGCTAGCGCCCAGGCAGTGAATAGGGGGCATTCGGTAACGTGCATTGAAGTTCCCGACGAAGACGACGACACGGCGTTCCAACTCTGGCTCGCCAAAGAACGAACCCCGGCGATAGCCAAGAAGGAGGCGACGAGCGACGAACCGGCTCAGTCCTCCACGACTCCCATCTTCTCTAAGTGGTACAAACCCTTTGACGTCGACTGGACGCTCCGCGCGGTTTGCGAAGCACGAACCGACAACGCAGCCCGCGCAGCGCTCTACGTCTGGACGCACGTTGACCGCATCCCCGAACTCACCGAAGAACTTCTCATCGAACTCCGTAAAGGGGGAGACCTCGCCAGGGAACACCTATACGAGCTCCATCAACCACCACGATACCTTCGACGAAGGGCCAGTAACAATCGAGACTTCTCCCTCCCCGTTCAGCTCACTTCCGTCACGGGACAAAAGAACTTCTCCACCAAGGCGTTGGTCGACAGCGGCTGCACCAGTAGCGCTATCAACCGAGCCTTCGTCAGAAAGCACCAACTCGACACCGTCAGAACCGCCGTCCCCATTGTTGTGTACAACGCGGATGGAACCCGAAACCAGGCAGGCGACATCACCGAATACGTGGAGATGCGCATGACGATCGGCGAACACATTGAACGAATCGACTTCGCCGTCACCGACCTCGGACCCAAGGACCTCTACCTTGGCCACGACTGGCTCAAACGCCATAATCCCGTCATCAACTGGGAAACCGGTACCGTCATTTTCGGACGCTGTTCATGCGTCAAGAACCCCTTCCCGCTCCCCGATGCCGATCCCGACGATCGTTGGGACAAAGAACTCGAAGACGGGGATACCATCCTCACCGTCAACATGGAAGAAGAACTCGTCATACGCGCCATACACCACGCTAATGACCTCGCCGCTGCTGCCAACGCAGAAAAACCAACGAAGACCTTCGAAGAAATGGTACCTAGCGACTACCGTTCCTTCCGCGACCTGTTCTCCAAGGAGAACTTTGACGAGCTCCCCGAACGGAAGCCCTGGGATCATGCCATCGAGCTAGTTCCGAACGCCAAGTCCACACTCGACTGCAAGGTGTATCCCCTGAACCGCAACAAGCAGGAGCAACTCGACAAGTTCCTCGACGAAAACCTCGAGTCCGGACGCATCACAGAGTCCAAATCCCTGTTCGCATCCCCCTTCTTCTTTGTCAAAAAGAAAGACGGATCCCTCCGCCCCGTTCAAGACTATCGAAAGCTGAATGAGATGACCATCAAAAATCGATATCCCCTCCCTCTCATCTCCGAACTCATCGACAAGCTCCAGGGAGCCAAATACTTCACCAAGCTCGACGTCCGATGGGGATACAACAATGTCAGGATCAAGGAGGGCGACGAACACAAAGCCGCCTTCCGAACGAACCGAGGGTTGTTCGAACCCACCGTTATGTTCTTCGGGCTCACCAATTCGCCCGCCACCTTCCAATGGATGATGAACGACATCTTTAAAGACCTCATCTCCGAAGGAAAAGTCACGATCTACCTCGACGACATCCTCATCTTCACCAAGGACCTCGACGAACACCGACGCATCGTACGCCGAGTGCTTCAGAAGCTACGAGAGAACAAGCTGTTCCTCAAAGCAGAGAAGTGCGAGTTCAAAGTGCTCCAGACCGAGTACCTCGGTGTCATCATCAGCGAAGGACAAGTCCGCATGGACCCAGTCAAACTAGCCGGCATCGCTGAATGGCCAACGCCCACCAAGAAGAAGGAACTTCAGTCATTCCTCGGCTTCACCAACTTCTACCGAAAGTTCATCAAGAACTACTCCAAGGTGGTACGAGCCTTGACGCAACTGACAGGCAACGCAGAATGGACATGGGGTGCAGCTCAAAACCAAGCATTCCAGCAGTTGAAGAAACAGATGGCTGAGGACGTCATCCTCGCCATTCCGACCCCACACGGACGCTTCAGGGTAGAGGCCGACGCCAGCAACGGAGCCATCGGCGCCGTACTCAGCCAGGAACAAGAAGGCAGATGGCGACCAGTGGCATTCATGAGCAAGGCGCTCACCGCTACCGAACACAACTACGAGATCTACGACAAGGAATTACTCGCCATCATGCTCGCACTTGCTGAATGGCGCCACTACCTCATGGGCGCCCTAGAGGACGTAGAAATCTGGACGGATCACCAGAACCTCCAGTATTTCCGAAAGCCACAGAAGCTGAACTGACGACAGGCGCGCTGGGTCACCGAACTAGCCGAATACCACTTCATCCTCAAGCATAAACCTGGTACCACCAACGTCAAGGCAGACCTCCTCAGCCGACGAAGCGATCACGATCAAGGCGAAGACGACAACGGAGACATCACGGTTCTCTCCCCCGAACACTTCCGAGCCATGATCATGCCCACCGCTAGCGAAACCCACGAGCGCGTAAGAACCGCGACTCGCCAGAAGGAACTTTGGGACAAAGGCATCGCCGCCTCCCTTGAACATGAACGAGGGATCACAGAGAAAGACGGGATCCTATACTACGACAATCGAGTCTACGTACCCCGACACTCTTCCCTCTGAGGCGAGATCATCGCCCAGAGTCATGATCACATCACGGCAGGACATCCCGGTATTGCCAAGATGCGGGAGCTTATACAAAGGGAATATTGGTGGCCCAAGATCCACAAAGACGTCGAATCCTATGTTAAGGGCTGTGAAACGTGCCAACGGACCAAGTCTAACACACAGGCTAAAGCCGCGCCACTTCACCCGAACGCGATCCCAACCAAACCATGGACTCATATATCCGTCGACATGGTCACCGGTCTTCCCGACTCTAACGGGCACGATGCCCTCCTCGTCATCGTCGATCGCTTCTCCAAAGCCATCATCCTTGTCCCCTGTAACGTCGAACTCTCTGCAGCAGGATGGGCCTGAATTCTCAGAGACCACGTATACGCCCGTCACAGAATGCCCCAAGTAGTCATATCGGACAGAGGGCCCCAGTTCGTCTCCGCATTCATGAAGGAACTCTATCGAATGCTCGACATCACACAGAACGCCTCGACCGTGTTCCACCCACAGACCGATGGACAGACAGAGCGCATCAATCAAGAAGTTGAAAAGTACCTCCGGATCTTTATCAACTATCATCAAAACGACTGGGCGGATTGGCTACCACTGGCAGAGTTCGCGCACAACAACCGCACCCACTCCGCGACCGGAAAGAGCCCGTTCATGATTCTCTACGGACGGAACCCGCGCATCATTCCCGACTCCCCTCGGACCCCGAACTCTAAAGTTCCCGCCGCCTCCGACTTCTCAAAAGCGATTGCCCAGATCCACAAGGAAACCGAAAAAGCCCTCGAAGAAGCTGCAGGACGTATGAAAGCCCAGTACGACAAGCATAAACGACCCGCCCGAGAGTACCACGCTGGAGATAAGGTCTGGCTAGATGCCACGAACCTTCACCTCCCATGCCCAAAGAAGAAGCTCGACGACAAACGCGTCGGCCCCTTCCTAGTACTCGAGAAAACCGGGGCTTCCGCCTACAAGCTCAAGTTGCTGCCCCACTGGAAGATACACCCTCGCTTCAACGAGAAGCTCCTATCCCCATTCGAACCACCGACGTTCCCTAACCAGGAACAGCCGCCTCCTCCCCCGCCTGATCTTATAGATGGCGAGGAAGAATGGGAAATCGAAGAAATCCTTGACTCCCAGACTCGGAAGGTCCGCGCCAAACGAGGACAGCCTTCCTCGACCGTTATCGACTACTTCATCAAGTGGGTCGGACACACCAGGGAACACAACTCCTGGGTCACCGCATCAGAAATGGGCAACGCACAAGAAGCGATTGCCGAATACGAGGAAAGAATGGGATCTAACGAGAGGGTCAACGTAATCAAAATCGCAACACCTTCTAGTCGAGATATCATGATGGTCCTTAACCACGTCTACGAATCCAACGGCGACGTCTCCTACCTCGCCCAAAGACGCGATGGAACCCAGACCTGGGTCATCAACCCTGACGAAGCGATCTGGAAGGAATTCCTAGACGAATACTGGGCCAGCCAGTTAGCGCAACAAGAGGAGTTACCACAGGACGAGCCCTAGGCAGTCGGGACACCTGCCTTAACGAGAGGGTAATGTTACGATTTTTCCATTTTCTTAATCTTATCTCGATCTTATCGCATCTTATCGCATCTTATCGCATCTTATCACGGACATCAGCGGATCAACCGGCCTGACCGGCCCGGTCTCCATGCCTATATCGAACGACTTCAGGTATTGTGCTACGGCTCACGACGACCGCTCGCCTAGCTCGTGGTTTTCATTGTTTCACGCCTAGCAACCGAACGCTCGACACGTATCCACATCTATATATAGCGTTCGGTCTTTAGTATATAAGTAGCATAGTTCTCTCTATGTATTCCCTAGATTCGAACTAAAGTTTATCTCTACCTTCGCCTACTCAGCACAAAGCATCTAAGAGACTAGCCATAGCTGCACGATCGCCCTAATACGAAGGCAGTCAGCTTACGCAACATCTTTATAAAGATCACGTGTTAGGCAAGGCCTAACACTGGGCTTCATTTCGTAGTGCATTGACTGATGGTGGAGCTAGGTCTCCAATGCGTCGACTCTACTATGGGTGCAGAGCCTCAAATCATAAGAGCGAAATAATATGGAGGTGCTAATATTTTCACTAACTGACTTCGGTAAATTTTATCCACGTTTCCAGCCACTGAGACACATATCCTGTGACCGTGGTAGTTTCCTTTCTAGGGTCGATGTAGCTTGGCCTGATTCTCGAAGATGATCTAAATGTGATCACGAGGCTTTCGCCCAACTGTGCGACGACTTGGACTTAACTCATTCCGGTAACGAGACTGTCTTTGAACGAAATGGCGAGTGCAATTACCCTTACTACTAACTGAAATTCTTGCATGTAGAAATAATGGATTGGTAGGAAGGCGAGCATGTCTAACAAAAGTACAAGTAGAGCATTTCACTTTCTTCGATTCCATCATCCTCTTTTCACAATCAGCATCGAAGACCACTAGAAGAAAAGACGCAGCTAGTAGCACGAATGTCAACAATCATAAAGAAGACCTGCAATCGGAAAAGACCAACCTTCTTAGGTGCAGCAACTGTTAAATCGGTGGTAAGCTGATATTGAGGGGATTTACTCTCTGTGGAGCAAGTAAGTCAGAACTCGTGGAGAATACGAGAACTAATACACTTACAGGAGAGAGAGGGTAATGTCACCATTGACCTTGGCCTTGATGGAAATTTCAACCTCGAGGTTGAGGTCCAGCCTAAGCTTCAGCGCTTCTCTGTACGGCTTAGCGGCGACAGCGTGAGCATAGGTAGGCTTGTGAATTGCGGCAGCTTGGCCGTGAGCAGGAGTGCCAGGAGAGGAAGCGCGAGAAGAAGTAGACTCTGGCATGATGATACTGGTTTGTGTTGATACTGAAAGCCCAGCACGCACCCCTCCTTTATACCAGGACAAGAGTGAGAGGGTCTTGCTGCCTGGGACACAGAGATTGAATATCACTCGGCGCATAAATTCGAGCGGTGTTCGTAAAGTGTGCATTGTGGGTATAATCAAGTCTGTCGGATGTCACCTGCCCGCTGGAAACTAGTCAAGTGTTCTTCGAAGGCGACACCAGCGACATCACCTTCGCGTCCTTAGGGATTTAGATCTGGGCGCAATTTTATGTGTTGACGTATGCTCGCAGCCAATACAATGGTGTGCCTAATTGGCAACGCGGAATGATAATCATCCTGGTGGGGACGTAAGTGAGTGCTGTGTACGTAGGTCTGTTGACCGACTGGCAAAGTAAGTACCTACAAGACACGCCTGCGGCTAGGGTTGATGGCGACAGTCTGAGGACATTGCATGTGTCCAACTTCCCCTGATAGCCCGGATGTTGAAGTAAAAAGGGATCGATATGCGCAACCATCTACATTCTTGTACCGATAATTGACACCCCTATGATTAACAGGAGAAAAAACCAATCACGCATTGGTTCGCATCTCTCATATCTGACATATTTGGCGAACAGCATGCGTACGTCTCGCCGGCGGAATTTGGGCAGAATACAAGCGAAGGGCGCATCCAACTTCCATAAAAAAGAAAAATCAACACCGGCACAGTACAGTTACCGCAATCTCGTATCTCATCGTCTTGATTGATTTTCCCTTATACGTTTTACTTTACTTACAAAGAGCTACTCTGAGCTAGTACCGAGGTAGATTAGCCTATGCTTGTGTACCTGAGCACTATCAGCGGAGATGGCTAATCAATCCAGTCTTCCTTTCCTACCACCACTGATACTTGCTCGTTTCTACTGCCCCAAATACCATTTTACCTCCACGATACGCGTAATATTCCGCGTCCCGAGAATACGCATGCTGACGCAGTGTATCGCCCGTCCTCACAATAACCAACCGGCGCGCCTTTTGCAGCTTCTTGACACCCTTCTCATACACACTCTGGTCGTGGAGCGTCAAATCTCGCAGCTTGACCCCAAAGGATGGATTCGCGTCGCATGCTGCAGCGACGGCCGTGAGCGCCTTGTCGTCTATCCTTCCATGACTTATGATATCTATTAGTTTCACGTATAATAAAACTTAGCGGAGTACCAGACGCACCTTCGATCGTGTCCACTGATATGCAGAGCTTCTATCTTTGGACACGACTCCAGAATGGCCAATAACGCGTCCTGGCCCAAGGACGTATGCGACTCCAGCCTCATCAGCCTCATCTCTGGACACATCTTGATGAACCGCACAAATGCTTCCTTGGAGACGTGCACTCCACTCCCAGTTTCGTTATCTCCTGCCAGGAACGTCGTCAGCCTCGTGCACAGCGCCGGCCAGGCAATCAGGGATTCCAGGACCGCGCTAATAGTGGTACCCGTCAAAATTTCTCATTCAGGTCAAAGAGAGGATACGCACTCGTTTATGCTAAAATCTTGTCCAAACTTGAGCGTGTCGACTTTGGGCGCGTCGAGCTTGGTTTGGTCCCATCCTTCAGGCAGGTTTTTGATGTCGCCATTGAACTCGGCCGTGACTTTCTTGAATGTCTTGGGGGCCGGAGCTGGCTTACTGGAACGCCCACCCATACCCATCATTGCATACGGGCTAAATCCTCCAGAGCGTCCTTTTCGTGATGGCGGCATCGTTGTAAGTTGGTGGTAGAAAGTGGAACTGTCTCAGGCGGCAAGTTTTGTCGGGTTATTTGTCACCATCACGTGTAAGTAAACCAATTGTGGCGAAAGAGAAACTTATAGAAAAACATACTCAAGCCACTAGTTTTACATAGTGTTCTAAAAAGCCCTACCCGTAGATGGACTGAAGAAGTAACGAAATGCGGTCATTGTCGCCGGAAGAGATGGTTTCAAACTCCGATTGCAACGTTTGGCTCCAGTGCGCTGATTGCAACGCTTTCGTCTATTTTTCTTGCATTTTTCGTCCGCTCTTCAAATAATTTCCTTTGTCTTGTGAAGAGTCTCCTACAGCATTTCCTGTAAAATGTCAGGTGAACATGCCCTGGTAGCCTTCATCATGGACAGGCCACTGCTAGTGAGAAGCTGGAACTTGCAAAAACTTCGAGACTTGGCTGACCATCTATTCGACGGTGATGCGGAATATGAGACTCCGCCGCTATCATGTGTTTCTTAAAGATTTTTACTACACTTCCTCTGAAGCTCATCCTAACGATGGTAAGACTTCAAACGTACACTTCGAATTCCCGGATAACATTGATATTGATGTTTTATAGGTGCATCACTGCTTAAAATTCCACCAATAACTTCGTAAACACGACCAAGAAAAGGGAAATAAGGTAATATCGATGCCAACAATAATCCTTGACGATCATCCCAAGAATTATGAATGATTTCTTTGTGACAATCCTGCGGCATCTCAACATTGGAACCGACTGAAGGATATGAAATCAAGACCAACCTGATATCCCAACAATTGCCCTTTCGACTTCTGTGGACTAGCAGAACATTTACTCCCTGAAAGTGAAGTTAAGAACGTGGTAGTGCCATACGAGCTCGGATCCACTTACAACAAGGAGAGGGTGATATCACCGTTGACTTTGGCCTTGATGCTGATCTCGACTTCGAGGTTAAGGTCCAAGCGAAGCTTCAAAGCCTCCCTTTGCTTTCCAACACCACCTGGTCCGAGGGAAGTGCGGGTAACGGCGCCAGCGGTGGGAGAAGAGTCGGAGCTATCGCTACCGCGACGAGGAGTGGGGGCGGAGCCGAAGACAGAAGGAGCAGCAGCAGAAGACATGATATAGAGCTGGGGGGTTCGATAAAATGACTCTTGGAAGTAAGTGCGTTTTAAACGAGCATCGAACAATGCGGGATTATTTGAAGACAAGCACCATGAGACGATATTCATGCAATAATCAAGTTGGATGTGACATTATTGTTGAAACTAACTCCCTGACGCATCCTCTGTAGTACCTTAACCAATTACGAAGGGGCGAGATACTTACTCCTGGGATAGATGCGTCTCGCCTCGCGAACCAGAGCGAGTCATGACTGTACTTGTTCTACACACGCGGTTATGGATTGAATAATTCAAATGTCACAGACTGAACGGCATCTGTCGCTTTGAGTAGGATCAGACGTTCGAGATTTACAGCAGCATACAATAGCCTTCAGTAAAGCCAAGAAACCGGCGGGTCAAGGGTGCTTTACACGGACACGAGAGTCGGATGTTCGGAGAAAATCGGTGATCCAAAAGCAGGACTGAATGTAACGCATTGAAGACTGTGCTTTGGTACATATCTGAATCACCCCTGCATTAAATCAGTGTACGTCGCGCCACAGTGATTTCAACACCTATTGAATATGAGCCATCATGCTAGGCGCCAACAATATGCGATGACAGCGATTTACCACAGTCTATCCTTCTTGACTCAGGATGTTCAGCGATATTCCGGAATTTACGACTCGGCGATGATCGTCATCGCATGTAAGGTGTTTGTTTTCGAATTGGAATATCGGAGTTCCTTGTTCAAAGTTATCGCGTAAGGCAACATGAGACACCTGCATAAACTGTCCGTTTTTTCTTTAGAAAAAGTGGGGTCTCGTCAAACTTGAAGCAGCGACAAGAATGTGAATAGTGTTATTAGCAGTCTGGCCTTTCTTCGAAGTTTTCAAAAAGGCACAGGCCCACACAGCTACCAGCTGCGAGGGCCTCGTTCTCGTGTCTTATTGACAGATACTAGTTTGAAATTATTGGGAAGTGCTTGACATATCTAAGATTCCAGATACTCAAATCTATCATGATCATCATGGATGATGACTTGACAGCTGAACCGATTTTGAGTCTTGTCGCACCGCCTTCTTCATACTCAGGAATAACTAGTCGCCAATGAAGTTCAAGCGTGGTCAGAGCTCTTACTAAAGTTATTGATGTAATGAAAAACAAATAAAATCCAGCCTGTGAAATTACGAATCTACGATCGTCGATCAAAGCGTTCACTCCCATTTTGGGCTTATCTTATTATCGGCGTTTGATTATCGCAACCGTTCCACACGGTTTATCTGTGTTCGACATTTGAATTTTGAACATTCATTTCGAAATGATAGACTACTAGACGGGAACTCTGTCTTCTGTAAGTTTAGACTATTCGCTGCATTGGTTTCTCATTTGTCCTATGTTTAGGTGCTGTGGCTTTGAAACGAGATGAAGCGATCACGGCATTATTTGGCCGCTGTTCTCGCCTTACGGTCGTTTCTTCGTCCAATATTGGAGTCATTACCGCGATACACGAGACCATCCTTATCAAGTGACCGGAGTGAAAAGGTGTTATCGGTCCTAGCAGGACTCGTCGTTTAATCAAAGGATCAGGAAGACATGTTTGTTAGACAGATAGATCACAGAATTCACAACTCTAGGAAAAAGAAGGCGGTCGCAGCGGCGCGCGCGAAATGATTTGGGCTAAGAAGTGCTCGTCGGAGGCTGCCTGGTCACTGCGAGCGTAACTAATTGCGGTACCTAACGGACCTGATACTATCAAATTACGGCGACCTGCGGATTACTTACCTCTAATACTCACTTCATGAATGTTGAAGTGTTTCTGATCTTCCGCGGTCTCAGTTGACGGAGCTTGCGTTTGCAATGTGTCGGACTTTGTGGTATCGCCTGTGGCGAGCAGCTTCTTGTTCTCGATTTCTCCCAACTTGCTGTACGCCAAGTTATTGGTTTACTTGGTATGTACCGTGTCCGTGTCTCCCGGAGCCTCGAACTCTTCTTCTTTTGGGAGGACCATAACACGATGTTTTCAACTCTTCGTCGCTTTTTACATCCCCTTAATGAATTCAATAACTTTATGCTGACCGGATTCATTCGGTACCGTAGGGGGTAAAAGACATTAGCAAAATGAAGATGATATTGAATAAATGTTCGAGACTTCAATACTTGGTGGCGAATGAATTACAGGAACCAAGTAGGCCTCGCCTTGTTGTTGCCAGGGAAACTTCATCGTCGGATTATCAAGCTTCTTTTCCTCCTTCAAATTTCGGGTCAGGTTTTGGGTATTCCTGGACACTCACGAGTTCCCACAATGCAGCGACCCTATGTCGTGCTCTTTAAACTCTTCTGCGCATCTATTGCGCTTGGACGGGTAAAGGAACTTGTTGTACCTCTCCCCGAGCTATGCCGGTATATTAATCGCCACTGGCAGGTGCCTAATCGATATTTGAAAGCGCGCGTGCTATGGCGCCCATGTCAATTGCATCCTATTGCATCGTTCCTGACCTTCGCCGGGCTACCAAAACACTATCAGACGGATACCTGTCAGATTCCGATGTCATATATCAGCATACGGAACTAGCGAAAGGCCAGGCAGCATAATGGCTTCAACGGACATCGTGGATTGTTCGCAATCACTCTTTCCATTTCGATCTGTACAGCCTAAAATACACAGACGTCTGATTAGTTTGAAGGACGTGTTTTCGAATCACCTCTGAGATTCGAATATAGCCCCAAAGGCTAAAATTCCCCTGCTATCCAAGCCAAGAATAACCTTCTCAGCCTCTAGTTTGAATTGACACAAGCACACTCGGGTTTGAACTCATCCGCCAGATGACGTGTGAGCTTGTTGATACCCGGCTTATCGTACTTGCGAGTATCTAGAAAACGGTCAGTCAATCTCGATGCAGAGAAAATAGAAGTTACACACCGTAAACAACCGCGCCAGGGCTATTTACTAGCACCATATCAACCAGAGGGTTACCGAGTCTTCCTCATATTCGGCGCCATCCAGAGCGATTTGTGGTCACTCTTCTCGCTCATGATACGAGACATGAATACAGCAAAACCGCTCTTCGTAGCAACAAACAGCACCCGTGAAAGGAGTGACACAAGCCACACGTCGGGATCCCGCGAACCCATATTTCTCTTAGAGGTTATTGATCATTTCATTTCCGTTGACCAGGCGCCAGCTTGGGAGATAACGATGATGGAGAATCCAGTCTGTCCAGGCGTGGCGATGGCAGCGAAGCTGTGCCACTCATACAGTGAGCCAGTAGAAAATCGATGGAATGATCCGGGAACGGAGTGAGGGCCTGGTTAAAATAAGATCGACAAAAAGAAGAGAAGAATGATTTTCTATGCCGCAGTCAACGAACATCGTGTGGTGAGAAAGAAAGACGCTGCGGAGGGGGACCGTTTAGAGTTTGATCCAGGCCAGCATGAGCGAGCAACTGAGATGAACAGGGCGTTTTCTAGATATTTCTGGCCCCTGTGATCATTCGTAAGGAGGACGATTTGTGGGGTTTGAGTTAGAACAAATTCAAGAATGCTTACGATGCGAAAGTAATGATGCTTGCCAAGAACGCCAGGATGATGTAAGTGAAGATGACCGTTGCTACTGATGTCTGAAGCGCAGAGCGTCACGGTCAGTGAACAAATCAAGTAGTTAGCAAAAGAATACTCACGTCTTTGTAATTGGCTAGCTCTTTGATAGCTTGTACAGCAAGGTGAATCAGCTAGACCGTTCCGAAAGTCGCTGTACCAGAGTGAATTCCTCCGTGATTGACATACCCTTGAGTGAGTTTACGAATTCAGAAAGGCCATCTACTGATGGCGTCAACTTCAGCCTGATGTCCGCATAAGAAGGAACTCACGACTGAGGAACCGCACAAGCAACAGTGAAGAACTCACTGATAACCAACTCCTACGCATAATAATCGCGATGAAGAAATTCGAAATAATCAAGAGCGCGACTTTTTGTGAGGTGCACCATTAAATCGCGTAGCATATGAAAATACCCATGTCGGTGATAACCATCATCGAGAACGGACGCCGATAGAGTAGACCTGCAATCACAAGTTTCATACCAGATCTGGCTGTGCCTTTCCCGGCACGTCCTCGTCTTTGTTTTCTGAGCCATACCATGCGTTCATCTGTTTCCCGTCGGCGAACTTGGACGACGCGAGGGAGATCATCATCTCGGCAGGGATGCCCAGGAAGGAGGTGCCATTGGAGAAGTGTATCTTGCCCGAAAGCTAGCCAACGCTGCCCATACCGCATCAAAGCCAACAAGGACTTTCTGCGCTGCAGACACCATCGATAAAACCCGATTTTACTCCTGATAGTCTACACGCCGGGCGCAAATCCAAGCACGCTGTCTCGTCATAAGAATGTGCGTAGAGCCTCAGCGAGTCGATAAAGTGATTATTCAGTCACTGGCAGCTACGTATAGTTGAGTCCAACTGGCCCACTGCGGACGAGGCTGTTGGGTGCAAAGCGTAGAAGAATCAATGTGAGGTAAGACAGTAGAGCCAAGATGACTTGGCTTGGCGATGGTAGCGCGTAATCTGACGAAAATCCTTCTGACGCGCACAGTGTTTGAATCTGTCTGTACGAGCCAACGTTTCACACACTTCTGACGATCCAATATGCGCTGTCGCCTTTGAAGATCAAAAGGTTCTCGTGGCATATGAGGTAATTTTACTCTGATCCAGCGCGGTACATAGAAACGGCCAGTGCAGAGTCGCGTCAATCAACTAAGGTAAAGCGGGTCTGTCGTCGCTTTATGAGAATGTGGCCAATACAAGGCGAGGCAACTACGTACTTTTCGAAATGCAGTAAAGGTGACGCACCAAGTGAAAAGCTGGGATTCGAAAAGTCCACGGCCGTTTGTTCATCGCCGCCATCTTGCCGTAGCTAGTTTGGCGGATGGGCCTTTTGCCTGCCACGGCGAGATGTGAAGTATGGAATCACATAACCATTGACTTAGAGCTGTGGAGATTGATACTCCCGTTTACACGGAGTCGATCGTCTGGTGGACATGCCACCCAGAAATTAACGGAGATGTCAACAAATGGCGGGTGCATCCGATTCCTAAGTGCAATTCAGTCATCGTTGAGCACGGAGATCAATGAAGGAATTACTCTTTCGAGAATATGGTATTTCAGATACGTGAAGGACCAAAATACATCTTCGTGATGAACTGCGGGTGCCTGAAGTAATCAGTCAATGAACCCCGGGTTCTGATATAAACTGACACCTTTTTTGCTTTTGAAAAGCGCGCGGCATGGGTCTGGGTACGGCGAGCGGTGGGGCTGATGAGAGTGAGGAACTGAGTATCATGTAAGGACATCAACACATACCGTCATCGTCGAGACTTGCAAAGCTTCTCACTTCAGCATATTTTTGGCTTCTCCTTACGACTTTGATGAGCTCATTCTATATGTTTGTTAATAGCTTTTATATACTGAGGTACGACGCACCCAGGATAGAAGCAACGCGGCAGTATCGTCATTCGAGCATCAAAAGCTCGAATTGCTTATATCCTTTCGAATCGGACGCCGTCAACTACGTAGTTGTAAGTAATGCACATTATCGAAACAAGTACGTGACTTACATCTCATCCCAGTAATCCCGTGCACACGAAGCATTTGTACACCAATGGTCCTGGTACCGAGGTGGTGGCCTGTCCACATGGCACCAGGGCGCTGCAGAACGAAATGACGCCTGTAAGGTAAGATTGTGCTACAGCATATCTTAGAGACTGCAGTGGCGAGAAGGACGAGTCACATACAAGAAGCATTACATTGATGTTGATCTTCAATTTCGAACAAGGCTCCGGGTTTGTCTGCCTGCATAGGTACCTGCGACCCGTCGCCGACTCATTGGCAAATGCTCCTTGTGCAACAGACCCTGTCCGTTCAAGACGACTCACTCGCACGCGATGACGGCGGACAAATCTCCGTATACGGCGTGGATATCCTCCTTCCCTCCTTGTTCGTCACAGCTCCGAGACCAACACCACGACGCGGTCTCGTCGTATCTTTTCGTAGGATTTTCTTTCTCATCCTCGCTTGCACAAGGCCGTCCTCATGCTCTCGTACTTGTAGCTCGAACCTGGTCTCAGGGTTCAATGTTCAACAATGATCGTAGCTGTCAACATTGCATCGCTAGAAACTCTTGATGTGTCGATGGAGTAAAAGGATGTCGAAGACGGTCCGGCTCGGGCAGAAAGAGCGCATCCTCGGGGACAGAATCCGGACTGGGCAGGTTTTGAAGTCGTTGGGTTTTACAGAGACGACGTCGCACCCAGAAAGGAAAACAAGACGACTCTGAGGAGCTCAGCGGCGCGCAGTGCGCACTGCCCTGAGCCGCCCTGTTTTTAATTTTTCTCCAGACCGACCCACAAGCAGCCAGACACTTTCTGAGATTGTCTTGCTGCTTGGTCCTGTCAAAGTTCAGATTTGGTAGTGCTGCTAGAAGCGGACGGAAAGAATCGGGGACCGGCGCGGAACGCGTCGCTACTACGGATGGCGTAATCAATATTTGTGGACCCGACGTCATTGAACCTGCCGAGGACCCACGAGGACCTTTATAAGACTCATCCATGTTAGACATCCTTTCCCTTTCACCACCACCATGTCCGACTCGAGTTCTCTTCCAATGATTCGAGGGAGCTACCAGCGCTCCTTCACGGGCACCCTCACCTTGATTGCGCTACGCGCCGCCGAGTGAGTCCTAGTAGCCCACCAAGGAGACGCGTTGGTAATCATACAGGACCACAGTCCCGTACTCCAGTACACGCTCTTAGAGAAAGGATACGCCGCCAACGCGCTCGTACGCGTCGGGCTGCTTCACCCAGCTAGAACATTGGCGTTAGGGAACGGTATTGGCCCAGTACCGACTTTGCTCATGGGGATGTATTCCGTTGCTGCACTTCGTCATGTGAGTCTACATCTTCAACATCTTTCTCAATTCTAACCGGTATTGCAGTGCTATTGGGTAACGTGCACCAACGACTCGACGTATTTCCCGCCCTCTGCAAGTCTGTTCGTCGGCGGCTTCAATATTGCTGCGTCGACTTTCAACACGTTTGTCGCGGCATATACTCTGTCCAAGGCGTCCCATCTCCTCAGCACTCCCGTTGATAACTTTGAAGGATGGGTATCGGCATTGGGATGGCATCAGTACGCTTTCTGACTTTCTCGTTTTGACCTTTGGCTCATCCTCTAATGTAGATGGGTCGGACTCGGGATGTTTGCAGCAGGAATTGCCATAGAAATCATTTCTGAGGAATCCCGGAAGGCGTTCAAGGCAAAACCAGAGAATAAAGGCAAAGTTGATGATACAGGTCTTTTTGGCTTCGTGTATGCGTCCTGTTTTGGTCTTTCACGCGTTCGTTGTCTGACACCTTCAACAGGAGACATCCTAACTATCTGGGCTACCTTCTATGGCGTTGCGGAATGACCCTTGCTACCGGCTCTATCCCTGCTACTATCACCTATGGGATTTTCCAGTTTACCCAGTTCGCGTTCTCCATCCCAGACCTGGCGACATACATGGGAAAGAAGTACGGAGTTCAATGGACGGATTACCAGCGCCGTGTCACGTCCCGCATGATTCCTGGTATATACCGAAGCAGTAAGTTTCAAGGTAGTCGAATTGTATCCCAACCGTTTGTTGTAACATATCGAAAACGCGATTATCTTCGTTCGGCCAGCTGTCGCTCAGGTTTACTTGATATATGCGCTCGTGGCCATTCATCTTGTCCTCTCCATACCACTGCTATCTTCCCTCATCACGGATGTCGAAGACGTCTGCTTGCGGTCACCAAACAACGAAATTGAAGGCATGTTTAAGGGCTCCATGTTTCGCCTTTCCCATGAAGCACTCATCGGCTTGCATCCTCGCAAGAAGACTTTTGTCTCGCCCTCAGTGTACCTAGCGCATTGAAGGGTGCTGACCCTTCTCATATCCTCCCATGTACTCGCTGTAGAAGTCTTGGAGTGGTCAGAGCGATATCGTGCGTGCATTGCCTACACTCGACGTTTGTGCCGCTTCTATCGAGTATCCGAGGAGAAATGCATTACTCGTCTGATCGCTCATTAGATTTGCTTCATATATGCCATTGATTCGCTGGCGGATGGCCCCCTAAGTGTTGGTCATCCATCCTTAGTATACAACCACCACGGCCCGACGCAATCATGAATTTGAATTCACCTATTTTACATCTCACTTTGAAAGTTGCGACTTGTAGCCGACAAATACTACTGCAGACGTTTAACGGAGCTCAGGGATGAGCGCGCTGAGGGTAAAGGTGCGTAACCATTGGTACGATTTTATACAATTGGTCTATGCTAGACGAACTTTCAGCGAGTCCTAGACCAGTCAATCTCCAGATGCCTTCGGCGGATCCAAAACCTTCCTTGTCAAGGTACACTCTTGGACCCGCTTGTCGCCTTTGACACCGACCAGTAGATCTTCGTCCTGGTCATAACACAATACCCATATCCCCTCACTCTCCTCCATCGCAACGAACCCCTCCCAGCCCTCGAACGTCATCTTCTCCTGGTTCTCTGTCCAATCCCACGGCCCGACGATGTGCGGTAGACTCTGTGTCTTGCCGCCATACGTGACGACAAGGGTGTCTTTATCCACGTATATCCAGTTGAGCTCGGGCGGGTCAGGCTGGATCGTGCTCACGAGTCCCATTGGTTTACTGTTCCACGGGTACTGGATAAAGAACCCGGCGAACCCGTGTCCCCCTTCCTTGCGTTTCTCCATGTCAGGGTCGGCGAGGTATAGCTACATCATCGAGGATCAGTAAACCCGCAGAGCGCTTTGAACGACTGATTTTTGCTCACCTTGTGATCCCTCAACACCACCTGCTTGCCCTCCACAAACTCCTTCAACGGCGCTTCCTCACTGCAGTGCGCATACAGTGTGAATTTCGCTAAGCGTGGATCATCCTTATCCGCCTCCTTGGGTGCACTGTTACTGTTGTTGTTGTTCTCGGCGGCTCTTTGTTGATTCCCTGCCCCCTGGGCTATACTCGCTACGGACGTCGCCGCTCCTACCGCAGCGAGCGGAATGGCCACGGCGCCTGCTGCAACACCGATGACGCCAACAACCATGACTGTTTCGATTCGGTTTGCAGTGGACGACTTTCTTGCGCGGATGCCGGAATTGAAGCAGTTACCATTTCGAGGGAGAATGAAGAAACGCGTAGCCCCCCGTTGTCAAGCCGTGTATTGGTTCCGCTTTCGTCATCCGAGGGGGCCAGACCCTATTTCGTAAACTCTTCATCTTCGCTTCAATGACATTGTCCCATTTGGAATATTATCGAGCATTCTTTTCTAACCAAGGTCCAAAGCTTTACGATGGCCTAGGCTGCGGCGCCAGTAGAATCGGAGTTCTGTCTCCAGCGGAAAGGAGATGCTCACCATGCGTGACACGTCAATCTACCTCTATCATTATGGACGTCGAGCATAGGTGCGTGAGTAGTTCCTGGGGAAACCGCAAACTAATTGCTTACTTGCTTCAGCTCTTGGATTTAATTAAGTGTCACAGGGTTTGGCGGCTAGGAGATCTCGATGGACCTCGCTTACGACTCTACATTTCCAAGAACACTAATTCGAAAACCAGTGCGCGCGACTCCGGATCAAACTTCACGAAAACTCTTGGGCGCAGGAACAGGTAGGTAATTGTCGATCCCGACCGTAGCCTACGGTCGAAAATTGCCCCCGTCCTATGCTGGTCACCGGAATTGGTCAAGACAGCGCGCGCCGTTACTCCAGCATTACTCCACCGCCTGTTTAAAAGAATGACAGCTTTCTACGTTGGAACCAAAAAAACATGTCCGCTCCCGTTCCCTCTTTCAAAAATAAGACGCGTTCACGCTCTTCGTCCTCGTCGTCCTCGTCGTCCTCTTCCTCTGATGAGGATGCTCCCATTCAGGGGAAGAAGCCCGAACCAGTCGTGCGACCGCCTGTCACTGTTGTGGGCAAGCCTAGAGTGGGCAAGCAGAGGGAGGCTCTGAAGCTCAGGTTGGATCTTAATCTCGAGGTGGAGATCGCTATCCAGGCCAAGGTCAATGGTGATATCACGCTGTCGCTTTTGTGAGTGTATTCGAATTTGCAGGCTTGATGGTCGGCTGACAGGTCTTATAGACAGTGATTGGTGGAGATGATAACCCGCCATTGGTGTCGTTCGCTGGATAGGTCAGTGCTTTTCGGCGCCTTTACAAACTCGGTCTAACGCTGCTGCACTTGATTCTGGTAGTTGACGGATGTTGTAAATGACGCGTGCAGACTTGGGGATTGTTCGATTCGTACCTTCGTTAATTGTACTCGTTCATTAACAACCATGGTCTCAATTAAGAAAACAAATGAAAGCATCCGCGAAGAATGACAACAGCGTCGCGGAAATTATGGATCAATATTCAAGTTGATTTTCAGGCTCGATGGTACCGGTTTCTTCGTAACGACGACGCTTTCAGGCAGGGACATCACTTTCACTCGTTCATTCAATTTGGTGCGCCTGGAGACCCGGGGCCGTGCACGTTGCGTCTCCAAATGGCACACCCCATGGATCATGAGGGAAGATCAGGGTTCTCTCGGTAATAATTCACGCTGCATCGAACATATGTCTGATGAGATCTTTGTAGTACTGAAAATGTGACAGTTTGGGAACAAACCCTGCCTGAGGGGGCCAGCGTCCATCCTTACCCCGTTTTATTCAAAGTCTTGGGTGCGAACATGTTCAGATTCCTATATCTAGCAGGGCGCCTTGTCGGTGTGAACTCGAATACTCCGTGGGGGAAAGCCAGGCACGTCCAGTATGCCAGGGAACATGAGATGTAGGAAGTTAAACCACACCATCGAGCCAAGCAAGGGGATGCCGGGCCAGATTCCGAGCGACTCATCTCGCTTTTGCATCCATCCATCGACAGTGCCCAAGGGTCACTTATGCTGGGAAGTTCTAGTTATACCCGGGGGTGCTTCTGTGGCGACCCGGGACCTATCGGCTTGAAGTGCAGAATAGATCTTGACGCAGACAACTCAGTTTGACACTTGGATCCCATCGACATATATTGGCTCAAGAATGTGCAGTACTATTGTAGGAGAAACGCGTCCACCACTTCCACGGTTTTGGAAACAGTGAAAATTTACTCGCAGCGATCTTTTGGTGATGGGACACTTCGGTGATTGAATGGAGGTTTAAGAAACGTCCTGAATAATTCATGTTGGAATGTGCTTGGTTCGACTTTGAGATTCAAGACAAACGAGATGGGGTACGGTCCGACTCCCGACCATCCGAAAATGGCTCAAAATATTTGATCGTGGCCGTACTCTGACGGTAAGACTAAGTAAATACTGAACCGCAGAATACTGTCGGAAAAGTGCTGAGAAGGCTCAAATTTCTTTAGTGTTTTTCTCCGTCATTCGTCCGAAATTCGAATGTACTTGATATGAACTCTTGGCAAACGCTCACAACTTGTTTGAAAAGATACTTGATTAAATAATGTATATATTAAACAAGTGCAGGAGCGAATTGTGACTGTGATATTTAAGTCCCCTATAGCCGGAAGGAGATCTTACAACACGGAAGCAAAGAAGCAAATATTTACCGGTTTCAAGAAGTTTATTGCGTGCTTAGTATGCATTTATCTTCAGCATGCGAAGTTTTGGATGACAGAAAGAATTCAAATCGTACTAGACTCCCCAAGCCCTTCAATACTCAAAGATGAACCGCAGTAATGTAAATGCTCCAACCAATCAAAGTCCACAAGAACTCCAAGATGCGTGTGGTGTTTATGGCTAATGGATTTGATGAGCTCCCATTTAGGAAAACGGGTTCGGCTTTGTGTGCGCAGACCGCACGAATTGACAGCCGTGAGGACCTAGTAGTCAGATGGCGTGCTCCTTTCTAAACTTCACCACACCAATCCATACGTTACAGTAGTCGGAGTTCTTCTATAGAGCGTCCAAGGGGCGGCAGCGGGTCAAATCCCGGACACAGTGCCACCTTGTCTAGGTAGGTAGGTGACCGACAATGGGCAGTTTTACCACATTTCTACCCAGGGTAGGGTAGGGTAGGGGCCGAGATCCCGGTGCGAAATTTCCATGCCATTTGTCCTCTGAGAAGCAACTGAGACGTGTCTTTTTCATTGACTACATTGTCGCTCACTTCCTAGATCCATTGTTTATGACCACTGATATTCTATGTGTTCAAAATGTTTATGAAATTTGTTTTTAGTCCTTTTATCCTGCCATATCTCGTCCCTCCCGTTATAATTCTGCCTGAATAGCCCCTACCTTTGTATGTATCTACTCATTTTACGGTGTATGTTATCTGAGTCCAAATGGATTACCAAAAATGGGGGGGGGTAGGGGGGTAGGCCTGCATGAAAATGGACCTCCCCGAGATTTATTTATGGGGTAGGGGGGGTAGGGGTCTGGCGCTCATGGGTTTTCTAGCTTAGTAGGCACTGTATCGATTTTTTCCCTTCCTGCCGCCCCTTGAGAGCGTCAGTCAAAATTCGAGCCTGGATCATACTTTCACATTAATAGGTCAATTGACGTAGCATTCAAGAACGCGCATCAAAACGCGTCTCCAGGTACTGTGCTTTGAACTTCTGCCGGGAAAGATGGCGAAGAATGGAACGTGCGCCGCTTACCGATTATCAGCTCTTCGTCTTGAATTTCATACTCTTGTCACGTATGAAATCAGAAGGACTTCTGCGGCTCTCCTTCTCAACATATCCAGATACCCCACACCATTTGATTTTCCGGTTTTCTTGCTGTTCCGCGGCTTTATCGAAGCATGCCATATATCAATTGATTGTCGTAGACGTGCTTAGCATCATATGTGTACAATAATTTTTTGATTTTGTACTTATGAAATTCATTCGAAGACGGTCGTGGAACTTCGTGGAAAGCTAGGAATCGCTCGGAGCCGTTAACGTAACGTAAGTACCTACTACCGGGAGATGTCCTCTAGAAAGGGTTATCTTGCTGCGAAAAGGCAGGCGGCTCGCTGACAGCCGTTCTGCGGTGCAAGTTGTAACTGATGGGCTAGAACTTTACATGTTACTCCCAATTCGGAAGCAGCGCTAGAAAATCGTATAAAAGGGCAAGATATCTAGCAACATCTCCAGCCACTCACAGCTACAACATCATGTCTGCCCCACAAACCACTACCCAATTTGCCCCCGCCGGTGCCTTCGGTGACAACCAGGTTGCCCCCGCCACCAACAAGGGATTGGGCCCCGGCGGTGCTGGAAAACAGAAGGAGGCTCTGAAGCTCCGCTTGGACCTCAACCTCGAGGTCGAAATCGCCATCCAGGCCAAGGTCAACGGCGACATCACCCTTTCTCTCCTGTAAGTGAATTCCTACTCGTTTGTATCTGTCGTATTCTGATTCGGACTCACAGCGAGTAAATATGACGCAAATCCTAAGCGATCGGAGGGGCTGGTTGTTGGATCATTGGGTTAGTCGGCCCTTTATGTTTGTTTTCTGGGACTTAGGATTTCGTTGCGCAGTCGTAACCGCTGGGACTTTTGATCGCGATGATTTTGCTGGAAGGAAATTTCTTAACATAGTTTGGCGTTTGATGAAAGTTATGACGATACTTATGATTTCCCAATTTTCATTGTTGTTTATGTTCCGAAAGTACTGCTGGCGCGATTAAGTTCTGAGATGCAACACTAAGCAAAATGTTACCTTGTTTCATCGCGTATCACGATCAACGACTCGCATCCGGACTGAGCGTAAGATAACTCGTTATTTTCTCCGAAATGAGCCTTCCTAGTCAGCATTTCTCAAGAGCATGAGCAAGTCCAATACAATAATAGCCGGTTTCCATGACTGTCAGTGATCGTCACAAGACCCTTTCTATTGCGAACTCCTAGAGAAATCACAAGCGCTTGAGGTAAAGCCAAAAGTTTTGAAGAACTGCTAACGTACTGGTAAATCTGGTTAGTTTGCTCATCAAACCATATAAGTCCAAGTAGACTATTGTGGATGCGAAGAAGTGTCTTGCTATGATTGCACGGCCCGTAAGGAGCTACAACTTTAAGCATAGGAGTACAAAGTGATGCTTGATGGCGTTCGCGGTTCATAACTCTGAGCGTACCGCGGCAAGGCGCGCAGTATAACGTCACACTTAACCGAGACGCGTGATTACTTGCGACAGTCTTAATTAACGCGTCCCAAGTCGGTTTATCGACAATTGACACGCGCTAGAAAATATATTAAATCAGCACTAGTTCGCATAGGGGAAATGAGATGGACTGCGGCCCGCGAGTTGAACGGAAGTGCTGCCAGGATCCGTATCACTAGCTATAATGTAAGTAACGGTACACAGTCCCAGCTGACTGAAATACGGACGGATAAGTCAGCCACGACGTAGTCGACCATGGTAGCGTATGGAGCAGCTGGGTACACCCCAAAAGCAAAACCTGCACCAATTATACTCGATTTGGAGTCTCGTGTTGAGCTGGCCGCAGGGCTGCTATCTCCCCTGTAAGCACATCCAACAACTAACCTTTGGTCTATCGAGTCTGGCCTGGCACCAAGATTGCAGTGAAGCGTGGCGTGCATCATGTTTCAAGCGGTTTGATTGGCTGGTTTAACTCAGAATTTCTACGGGTGCTGTTCGCCTCAAAATATGTTGTAAGAATGCGAACGCACAAGAAAAGCAATCCGTACCTGGAGGCTACGCAGTTCCACACGTCAATTCAACGGCCTGCCGTGCTGCGTTTCTGAAAGATTGCCCCTCACTGTAACCCGGGTCTCAGCAACATAAACCTGAACGACAGGTGAAAAGAACACCACGCGCATTGTGCGGTACCTTCAACGGTTCCATCCGGGGCCAAAAAGGCACGATACGGGCTTCGCAAGCCTCGAGGCGCGGAGTCGTTACCGGCAGCCATGAATTCAGTTTCCAAGTCGAGAACACTGCTGATGGAAGGATTCGGGAACCACGTGGGAGGAACAGCCACCAGACGATTGATCGAAGCACACGTGATAGTGGCCAAGCGGTTTGAACTTCTGCCGCGATGTTGCTGAGGAATGATGAATCCACCCTGGAGAAGCAACAAGTGCTCGTTGGGTGGAAGTATCAATGAAGGCATGAGTACCATGTATGGAGTCTAATGAATAACAGGTCATTGATCGGAACCGACCCACATATCGCGGCGAGTTTCCGCGCTCACTAGCATTCACCGTGGATTGTTATGCTCAACAGTAGCTCTCACAACCAGGTGAGCACCCCAATTTTAGGTTATATTTTTGTCTTCCAATCGGAACACCTGTGAGAGGGAAGGTCTTTCCATAGGTTCATCGTTTTGATTGGTACGTTTGACAGAGTCCAGAGTCCAGACCCGCGAATGGATGGTTGGATTCAGTAAGTCGTTGCTAATTGGCCATTGAAACACCCCTGAATTTCATTGAGCCTCAGTTGCTCACGGCCTTCGTTAGCGTGTAACACGGATTTCCGCCCGTCTAACAAGCTTCAACTTGAAGCTTAGCCTAGAGTGCGTCTAGTGCGAGCAGACCGTCTCGTAATAACCATCTCCGGCTCACGCTTTTCACGACATCCCGGTGCTTCCGTTGCGAATCAATGCACGATTGCGTTTTTCCCAAGACAACTACAGCTCTTGTAAGCTGTTCTCTGTTGGGAAGGGAAGCTTCGTCTACCTTCCCTGTTCTCCTTTTGGAAGCCGGCCAAAGAGGACGTTCCAAGATTTGTGTGTCAAGCTCAGAACTACGCTGCACGATCCACGGCTGTTCGCTGCGTCCCCGGCTTACGCTGAGTACAAAGAGATTTCAAAAATAGCTTCTGTACCCGAGCCCTCTTGAAGGAGTCAAATCTACCGTGACATTGAATTTCTGCTGCTTGGACCCAGTAGGTTTCGCATAAGTTGCAGAGCCGGTACGTCGGGATTCCCGAATCTCCCAAAATGGAATTTATTATCATCAGCGTCAACAAGAAACGCAACCGAATAACGAAATCACAAGGCTGTTGAAGAAACACCAAGCAATAGAGGAACGGAATAAAAAATCCAGGACCTCGGCGAAGGCACGAAACGCTTGTGAGTCAGACATCTGGAAACAATACATTTTGTAAGTGACAAGTGCAGAATAATGACCTGTTTTCGACACGGGTTGTCGTACCTGTCTATAGACATCGCCTTGGTAAAGCTCGGGTAAAACCGTATCAACTGAGGCCAAGAGGAAAAGAGAAGTCGTGATTCAATTCGGTTTTTTGGAGGAGCCGTAGGGAAACCATGAACCGCGCCTGTGAGAGTCACCACCAATCACGGCCATTCGAGCTACATTTAAATTTCCTCCGCCTAAGTGCCCATACAGATAGCCCATCACGAAGTCAACAAAAGAATCCATTTAGCGCAGCATACGCCACCGGCAGTGCAGGGATCTTTAATGATATAACTGCTCGCGCCTCATCGTGAAGGCTCGTGAAGGCCCCCTTCCAAGATTAGTCAAGTTGCTATGCCTGCCCAAGTTGCTACAATAAGAGCATTGGTTCACTCACTTTTGTAACGCTAGCGGTGACTCGGAACGCGCTTATAAAAGTCTTCGAATTTGACAAGTGGCTCCATCGAACCCCCAGTTCAAGTATTATAATGTCTTCGGCTGGCGCTGCTCCTTCCATCTTCGGCTCTGCCCCCGCTCCTGGTCGCGGTAGCGACAGCTCCGACGCCGCCCCCGTTGGCGCCGTCAGCCGCACTTCCCTCGGACCGGGTGGTGTTGGAAAGCAAAAGGAGGCTTGGAAGCTTCGCTTGGACCTCAACCTCGAGGTTGAGATCGCCATTAAGGCTAAAGTCAATGGTGATATCACCCTCTCCTGAGGCCTGAGTCCTTGTTGTAAGCGGATCCGAGCTCGTTTGGCAGTACCGTATACCGTATACTGAACTTCAGTTCCAGGCAGTAAATGTGCTGCCATCCTATAACAGTCGAAGGGGTAACTGTCGGGATATCAGGTTAGTCTTGGCTTTGCGTCTTGAGTTGGTCCCAATGCTGAGTTGCCACAGAAATGTCGTCGGGAAATCTTTTCCAGATACTGTCTGATACCGGTTTTACCTTCTTTATTTCATTTCATTTGTCGTATTGCCGGAAATTACCAGTAGAGTTGTACATGCAGTTAAGAACCTATCAAATGTCAATATTTTACCCAGAAACTTGAGATGTTACAATCGCAAAAGGACGTTCGAGGTAGAAAAAGTCACTTTCGGTCTGTATGAATCAGTGATGCCCACTGGTCACTCAGACTCAGCTCGGGGAATTTTTGTGCCGCTGCCAGGTGATCGACCAGCAATATGCCACGCAGGGCGAAGAATAAGTTGAATAGTCAAGAGCCTCCTCTGTGATTCGGAAGATAGATAGATACTAGATAACCGGACGAGGTCCCAAAAAGGAACGCCGGGATTCTGTGCCGCCACGGAAGGATGCGGCAGCAGTCGGAGTTTGAAAACATCTCCTCCTCGGCGACCATGACAGATGCCGACTGCACTTGGTTGCTATTCAACGAGGATATAGAACTCTGCTAAACGTCATGGCCAGAAATACTGGACACGATGGAGGATATGTTTTTCTTGCCGCGTATTGAATGATGACGGTAAGTCCATTATCTCCAACAGTGATGCGTAGTGTTGACATATCTTTTCAGACCTCCTAGATTTGATGTCTTGTATTCAAGTTGTCACTCAACAATGTACTAGCCCGCGTTCAATCTTGAACTCAGTATTATCAAGTGTCGGACCTTACATAAACTCCACTTCAAGCAATAATCGTGGGTATATAATGACTTTTCTCAGCGACGCTTGGCGGTCTTCCGAAGTAATCTGTATGGCTCTGAGTTTTGCTCCGGCGAACAAATTATCGAGCTTGGTACTTAGCTACCCAGTATGCGTCCGGCCGTTTTCACTTGCGCAGTTCAATCATGAGAGTTCCACCATTTTCCGGGCGACAGTTATACAAGCGGATGGTGACGTACACTTCTACACTCGCGCTATTTGGACACTTGTGATGTGTAGTCGACACTAACCCCTAGCACTGGCGTGTCTGGTCTGCAAGTACTTTACCAGTAGGTTTACAGATCACGCACACTTACATCTCAGGAAATTTTACTCTCGTAGGCTATTGTTTCAGTGTCGTCGATTAGGCAATGGGCGCGCCATTGGGCGTCTGACCCTAGAATCACGAGATATCAATCCCCGAGAACACCAAGGTGAGGTTCCTGTCTTTACCGGATATCTGTAAAGAACATTCAAGGACGCCGACTAGGGTGTACACAAATCGTAGCTGAAACATGCCATGGACTTGAAAGAACTCTACCCATCCGCAGCTGGGATGGATGGCCCAGGATAGATGGAAGTTTATGCGACCGTCAGGATCCTTATGGATCTTGACACCGTACCTCTTCAGGGTCCTGACTGTTCGACTAAGTAGGTCCAGCGGAGAGATGTCACCCGAAGGCACCGTACACAATATTGATGACGCTCGCCGCACACTTTATGAAACGACGTGAACACCGCTCGAATTTATGCGCCGAGCGATATTCAATCTCTAGCTCCCATGCAGCAAGACCTCCTCACTCTTGTATTGGTATAAAAGAGATGGGGCTTGCCGGATTTTCAGTACCAACACAAACCAGTATCATCATGCCAGAATCCGCTTCTTCTCGCGCTTCCTCTCCTGGCACTCCTGCCCATGGCCACGCCACCATCCACAAGCTTACCTACGCTCAGGCTGTCGCTAAGCCGTACAGGGAAGCGCTGAAGCTTAGGCTGGACCTCAACCTCGAGGTTGAAATCTCCATCAAGGCCAAGGTCAATGGCGACATCACCCTCTCTCTCCTGTGAGTCTATCATCTCTGTTCTCGCTCAACTAGTTCTAACCTATTTGCTCTACAGCGAGTAAATCGCCTCGGTGTTAGTTTACCATCAGTTCTACAGGTTGCTACGCCTACGGTTGGTCTTTTCCGATTGCAGGTCTTCTTTGTGATGGCTGAAATTTGTGCTACTAGCCGCGTCTTTTGTTTTCGCGGTCTTCTATTCTGGACTTGTTAAAAAGAAGTTTGATGGAATCGAAAGCTTTATCTGTACTATTGTTAGACACATTCGCCTTCTTTGAAATCCATTATTTCTTCATCCAAAAAGTTCCAAATCGTTAAGGGGTGGATGGAGTCGTCATTTCAGTCAAACGCAGTCTTGGTACCAGGACAAATAAAGCCATATCATGGATGAACTCTGTTGTCATCACATTCGAGTCTTCTTCGAGAATCTGGCAGACCTCACAAATACAAGTGAAAGTCAAGGAGTCTTTGACCCTAGAAAGGAAGCTATTACGGTCACGGGGTATGTGTTTCAGTACGATCGCGGAGGATACTTACTTTGGAAGTCAGTCAGTGACATGAAGAGTTGAAAAACATTGTCTTATAATCCTCCCAAACGAAGAGTTTGAGGCTCCGGGAGACGCGGACGTGGCGGATACCAGGTAATCCAATAACTTGGCGTACAACAAGTTGGGAGAAATCGAGAAGAAGTAGAAGCTATGCCAGGTACGCTTGTGTGAAAATTGAGAAAAAACGAGAACGGGCGTGACAATCAAGTCATAATCAGATAAGCTCGATACGGGAGGAACTCGTTGATCGACGATCGTAATTTCACAGACGAACGGATGATATTTTTAACACGTTACTTATAACTTTAGCGTGGTATGTAGAGCACCGCCTAAGTTCTGCCCATTCAACTTATTTCATTGGCGACTAGATATTCTTTAGTATGAAGGAGATGGTGGGATACTTGGAACCGGCTCAATAATCATCGTGGCCTTGAGTATCTGAAATCTTAGATATGTCAAGCACTTCCCAATTATTTCAAACTAGTATCTGCCAATAGGCCCCAAAAGCGAGGCCTCGCAGCAGGTAGCTGTGTGGGCCTGTGCCTTTTTGATGACTTCGAAGAAAGGCCAGACCGCTAATAATATTCACATTCTTGTCACTGCTCTGATGAGACCTCTACTTTTTCTTAAAGACGAATGGACAGTTTATGCAGTTCTTTCACATTGCTTTCCGCGATAACTTTGACCAAGGTACTCCGATATTCCAATTCGCAAGCAAACCCCTTGCATGCGATGGCGATCATCATCACCTACGAGTCGTAAATTCTAAAGTATTGCCGAACATTTTGAGTCAAAAAGGGTGGACCGTGGAAAATGAATTGTCACCACATAGCATCGGTAGTTAGCACAATGGCTCGTTTCCAATAGTTGCTGAGATTACTGCGACGCGAAGAACGGCGATTCAACGAAGGGGTGATTTAGATACCCGGGCATAGTTCTCAGTGCGTTACATTTACCCCTACTTAACGGTATGCTCCGAGCCTCTGACTCTCGTGTCCATGCAAGCACCCTTCTCTCGGGTGTGCCGTTAGTTTTCCGGCTTTACTGAAGGCCGTTGTAGGCTGCTGTAAATCTCGAACGTTTGATCCTACCCAAAGCGACAGATGCCGTTCAGTCTGTGACATTTGAATTTAATCCTTAACCTCGTGTACAATACAAGTACAGTCATGACTCGCTCTGGTTCGCGAGGCGAGACGCATCTATCCTAGAAGTAAGTATCTCGCCCCTTCGTAATTGGTTAAGGTACTACAGAGGAAGCGTCAGGGAGCCAGTTTCGACTTCACCAGGATAATGTCACACCCAACTTGATTATTGCGTGAATATCGTTTCATGGTGCCTCTTCAAATGAGTATCCCGCATTGTTCGATGTTCGTTTAAAAGCACCTGCTTTCAAGAGTCATTTCATCGAACCCCCCCGTTCTATATCATGTCTTCTGCTGTTACCCCTTCTATCTTTGGCTCCGCCCCCGCTCCTCGTCGTGGTAGCGATAACTCCGACTCTTCTCCCTCCGCTGGCGCCGTCACCCGTACTTCCCACGGACCGGGTGGTATTGGAAAGCAAAGGGAGGCTTTGAAGCTTCGCTTGGACCTTAACCTCGAAGTCGAGATCAGCATTAAGGCTAAAGTCAATGGTGATATCACCCTCTCCTTGTTGTAAGTGGTTCCGAGTTCGTATGGCACTACCGCGTTCTTAACTTCACCTCCAGGGAGTAAATGTTCTGCTAGTCCACAGAAGTCGAAAGGACCATTATCCGGATATCAGGTTGGTTTTAAGTTCGTATCCCTCAGTCCTAGTCGGTTCTAATGCTGAGATGCCGCAGGATTGCCCGCAAAAGAAATCATTCTTAATTCTTGGGATGATCGTCAATCATCATTACTGATACCGATATTACCTCCTTTCCAACTTTTTTTATCACGTTTCACGAAGTTATCGGCAGAATTTTAAGCAGCTATGCAACTATAAAACGTCGATATCAATGTTATTCGGGAATTCGAAGCGTCCGTGTGAAGTCTTACCATTGTTAGGATGAGCTTCAGAAGAAGTGTTTGCGGCCAGAATCGGACTTGTACAGAAATATTTAGGAAACGCATGATAGCGGCAGAGTCTCGTATTCAGCATCATCATCGAATATCGGATGATACTGACATTAGCTGGCAAGTCTCGCGTTTGCAAGTCCCAACTGCCCCTCCGAGGGTCTGTTCACTGCCTGATACTTTAGAAACACGCTGAATCCGACTCTTCCACAAGACGAGAGCGTTGCAAGGCTGAGCAAGCACTGGCAGCGAAAGACAAACGTTCAAGCAGGCCGTCGGAGTTTCAAACCATCGCTTCCGGCAACTTGAACGATGACTCGGACCGCATTTCGTTACTAGCCCTCATCACTTTTTCGTCTACACTCTATGTGTAATTTGAACTCAATATTGGCAACAATTGCTGGATATTGAGCTCAATATCTACTGCATGGTATCACCGGTACACGATGACTTGTCACATTTGCAGCAGTGCAGTTCGGTCTTCAAACGTAATCTCTACGAGCCTTGGCTCCAGTAATGATATCGTCGAGCTTGTTCTCTGTTGTCACTCCAAATCAGTGCTACCCAGTACGCATCTCCGGGGAGATCAATTCTCGGTACAAGAATGTAGATGGTTGCACAAATCGATCCCCTTTTACTTCAACGTCCGCGCTATCGGGCGAAGTTGGACACATGCGATGTCCTCCACCAACTCTAACCGCTGGCGCGTCTTCTAGGTACTTTACCAGTAGGTCAACAGACCTACGTACACAGCGCTCGCTTACATTCATAGCAGGATGTTTTAATCTCGTCCTCCATCATTCCGCGTCGCAAATTAGGCACACCACTATATTGGCTGCGAGCATACGTCAAAACATAAAGTTGCGCCCAGATCTAAATCCCTGAGGACGCGAAGGCGATGTCGCTGGCGTCACCTTCAAAGAACACTCGACTAGGTTCAGAGTTGATTATGCTCACAATACCCACTTTACGAAACGATGTGAACACCGCTCGAATTTATGCGCCGAGCGATATTCAATCTCTAGGTCCCATGCAGCAAGACCTTCTCACTCTTGTGCTGGTATAAAAGAGACGAGGCTTGCTGGGTTTTCAGTACCAACACAAACCAGTATCATCATGCCAGAATCTGCTTCTTCTCGCGCTTCTTCTCCCGGAACTCCTGCTCACGGCCAAGCTGCCGCCATTCACAGGCCTACCTACGCTCACGCTGTCGCCGCTAAGCCGTACAGGGAAGCGCTGAAGCTTAGGCTGGACCTCAACCTCGAGGTTGAAATCTCCATCAAGGCCAAGGTCAATGGCGACATCGCCCTCTCTCTCCTGTGAGTCTATTATTTCTGTTCTCGCGTAGTCTCAACAAGTTTTGATTTACTTGCTCTACAGCGAGTAAAATTGCTTCGGTATTGGTTTACCATCAATTTAACAGTTGCTGCGCCTAAGCAGGTTGGTCTTTTCCGATTACAGGTCTTCTTTATGATAGTTGAAGTTCGTGCTACTAGCTGCCTCTTTTTTTCTGATGGTCTTCGATGCTGGAGCTGTTAACAAGAAGGATGATGGAATCGAAGGAAGTGAAATGCTCTACCTGTACTGTTGTTAGACATACTCGCCTTCCTGATCAATCCATTATTTCTACGTGCAAGAATTTTTGAATCGTCTCAGTTAGTAAGGGTAATTGCAGTCGCCATTTTGTTCAAAGACAGTCTGGTTACCGGGTTGAATCAAGTCCAAGTCATCTACCATAGCGACAAGTCGTTGCACGGTCGGGTGAAAGCGTCGTGATCACATTTAGACCCTCTTCGAGAATCAGGCCAAGTTAAATCGACCCTAGAAAGGAAACTATCACGGTCACGGGATAAGTGTTTTGGGAACGCGATCGCGCTGGAAATACCTACTTCGAAGGTCAGTGAGTGAAAATATTGGCTTGTTCATATTATTCAGCTCTTATGACTCAGGGCTCAGCACCCATAGAGGCGACGCATTGGAGACCTAGCACCACCACCACCACCAGTCAATGCGCTGCGAAACGAAGTCCAGAACCTGCATGAACGAAGCTTGACACATAATTAATTGAACTTTGAGGCAATTTCCACGCGCGCGCCGCTATCCATCACATAAAACAAGATCTGACGCTAGTAGTCCTCGAAGAAGTTGCCACCTATCTTCGTTCATCAAGAAACATGCATCATCTCGAGTCTAGATGTCTGAACACTTACTGCGTACCACAGGAATGTCGGGGTAGTCTTTACGCCGTTGTACAAGGGGGCGGGCTCATTCAAGCTGTCAACAAGGCTCGCACCATTCGAGCGCTGTATGAGCCTTCGTTCGAACAAGATAAATTTTAATTACCACTACAACAGCTTTGGGCCCCTGTGCGCGAAGGCAAGAAAGATGACAGTCAGCGGTGCGTACGTACCAGTACCATTCAGAAAAGAAGGGATAGCACATAGGCAGAATTCCAGCGCCGACGCCAAGCAGACACAGTGTAAGGTACGGAAGACGGGACACAAATCCCCGCCGCCGTACCTCGAGTGCGGGGACCTGACGGAGAATGACACAATGATGGCCAACGATTGTCCTGCAACTTGAGCCGTGAATGAATGGGCAAGTGGGAAGGAGAAGTATCGATGTCTCGCATGTACTGAATGTATTACGTGCAACCTACAAGGCGGCCAATGATATGAACAACAAAGTCGCCGGAGGACCTATTCTAGACTCCGTTTCCCTAAGAAGCCTACGCACCCAGGCCATTTCTTAGTGCTCTCCATCGCGAGCCTTTCATGGCGCAGTCGGGTGGGAATCCTGCGTAACAGTGTACACCGCAGAGCACTCTGATTGACAGATATCACGATGTAGGCCAGCCGTTACGTAGCCTCAGTCGATCTACCTCCTCGAAATTCTAGTTCACTAGGACAGGACGACGTGCCGACGTCGTAGTCCATATTTCCCACACTCCACTCTGCTCGTATAAAAGACACTTTTGTCAGAGTTCTTACTCCAGACGCCGCAACTATCATGTCTTCTCCCCAAGCCGCTCCCAAAGTCGTTACTGCCGAGCATCCCTGCATCTTTGGGGATGACAAGCACGTCACCCACGTCCCCACTGCAAGAGTACCCCACGGAAAACAAAGGGAGGCGCTCAAGCTCAGGTTGGACCTCAACCTCGAGGTAGAAATCCACATCCAGGCAAAGGTCAACGGAGACATTACGCTCTCTCTCCTGTGAGTGAACTTGGCTACCCCGGCGTCCTTCATCTGATCGGGATTTGCAGCGAGTAAAGGTCTAGTCCGGGGATAGGAGCAGGACTTGGACCGAGTGGTTGGGTTGTCGGGTTGGTCGTTTGCTTGCTCCACAAAGGATTTTCCTGAAGTTCTGTCTCTTATAGGACTGATCAAAGAATTCCATTAGCTTAGGCTATAATCATCGACGAAGACCAGTCTTAATACCTTTTGCCATTTCCCTTCCATTCTCGCAACAAGGACCTCGGCATCGTTGATTAGTACTCTCCTTCCCGTTCATCTGGTACCAGCTATGAAGTAATTACCTACGGAAAATCAGTATTGTGTCAGGTCCAAACCGAAGTATCGTCACATACCACCAAGGTGAACTTGACACTGATAACTGCCATTGTGAGTACGGGGCTCAGTCAGAACCCGTGCATGTGATGATATGCGCAAGACATGAAGCTGAAGCTGACAGCAAAGAACTTCGCCCTTTTTGCATTGGTAAAACGCCCAGCTTCAGCCCAATCCTTGCTCTCGTTGGTGCGAGGTCGTCAATGCTCTCCCAGCTGATGTATAGATCCTCTGTTCGACATCCACCACCCATGCGCTCAGGATATCTGAGAGAAGGAAATGCCTTAGAGCAGTGCAAGGAGAACATATGAGGCGAGAACGTATGGGATAGGTGGTATAGCGATGCCAGAACGGATCGTCCAGTTTCGACGCACTTGATCACGTCCGTACTTGGGTCAAGTCGTTAGCTCGCAGCAAGTTGCTATTTCGTCTCATACGCCACGGTAGAGACCCAGTATGAGCTCGTTGTAGTGGTTGCGGGACTCGTAGGGCGTCAGCAAAGGTGCGGTGGAACGTGGTGGACCGGTGGGAAAGGGATCTTCGGCCCTTGGACTTGATGAGCGCTTTCATGTTACGATGGGATATTCAAGAGGGTCATCGACCAAGGGAAGAGAAGGACTAAGGGCTATTGTATAATTGCGTAGCTCTCTGTTGGGCCTTCTAATGGGAAAATGAGGATATCGTAACAAGATTGGGAAAGTCGCGCACCTTCATGACAAGTCTGACCTGCCCTTCATCCCATTCTATACTGCTAGAGCCGACCGGGATATTGTACCTGCGCAGCAAATCTGTTTGCACAAGCCGGGTTGAAGCATGGCGGGCCCCCGGTAGGAAAGATCGTTCTCAACATGACAACAGAATGATGTTGGATTACAAGCAGTAGCCTATTACGCGTTAACATTGGCGCGGCAGGATGGAGCTTCAAACTCTCTGAAGTAAGCGTGATGGTAGCAGGAAGGAGAGCTAGTTAGTCCGAAAAGGGAAACTTTGATTCTCCGTCGGGTAATAAAACTTCCTTCCTTCCTCGAACTCAGTATGAACCCTAAACAGGACTCGAATTGGTATGTATTTAAAAGGTGTGAACACTAAGAAACACTACTAAATACGCCTAAGAGGTTCAGTGGATAGGGAAAAGATAAAGGGAAGACATTCAAGGGTCACGCCTACGCATAACAATCTCAGCACTTCAACGAAGCTGCTACGAGAAAATCTTACCGAGAAACGGTGCGTCCTGGCACTTCTTTTTTTCTTCTTCTTCAAATTCAGCCTTCAGGCTTTATATCTTAGTTGCTATTACCTTCATGCTCACCTATGAATCCCTATTCTCGAACCTATCCCTAAGAAATGATTCAAACTGGTATATCGAATATCGACATCACGAACTCGATTGCCCGTGGTCAAAAGATTCCTATCTTCTCAGCGGATGGTCTGCCGCACAATGATGTGGTAATACACCTGTCGTTATCGAGTTTCTGTTGTTGACCAGTCTCGCCCAAATTCTGCGACAATCTGGATTGGTAAAGCGACCTACGAAGGACGTGCACGACAGTCACGAAGACAATTTCTCGGTCGTCTTTGCTGCTATGGGGGTTCACATGGAGACTGCTCGGTTCTTCAACGAAGAATTTAAATCAAACGGCAGCTTGAACAGAGTTACGCTATTTTTGAACTCGGCGAATCGAGCGTATCATTGCCCCCTGTCTGGCGTTGACAACCGCTGAATACTATGCCTACCAACTGGAGAAGCATGCGTTAGTTATCCTTACTGACATGTCATCGTATGCAGACGCACTGCGAGAGGTACGTCGGCCATTTTTTGATCAGTTCGTGATTTTCACCTAACACCCGTTCGTTCAAGGTATCCTGAGCTGCCCGCGAAGACGTTCCGGGTTGTCGTGGGTACTTATCCCGGTCACATGTATAACAATTTATCTACCATCTACGAATGGGCAGGGCGAGTAGAAGGGCAAAATGGGACAATTACTCAGATTCCCATTCTCACCATGCCTAACGATGGTCAGGTCTTTGTCTTCTAAGTGCGATGCCTAATCTGACTTGTTAGATACTATCCATCCTATTCCCGATTTGCCGAGCTATTTCACAGAGGGTCAGGTTTTTGTTGACCGCCAGCTCCACAATCGTCAGATCTATCCTCCTACTAGTATCCTCGTATCTCATTTGAGTCGTGACCTATCTTCGAGTCATTCGATTTGGCATGGTCCCTTTTCCGCATTCTCCATAAGTTCGAACTTCGGTACCATTCCTGGCTAGATGTAGTACACATTAAGTAGCTGGTGTAGATATACATTCGGGGGATGGCACGCTTCTGTTGAGGAGTGGCACCGTCGGGTAAGAAAACTTCCTTCCTTCCATAAAGATCAGCTTGACCGGATCAACCCGCTACAACCGCGGAGCCTGAGGAGGTCCAAAAAGAAGAAATGTTAAATGATGCATAGAGAGTGATTCGATGTTGATGAGATTATGAGCTATTTTCGAGGACTCCTTTCTTCCCACATACCCCAGAATTGCCCTCAACTACCGAGATAATGTTTTTCCTTATTAGCCCTACTCAGCTTCGAAACAGGAGACCACGGAATCATAGAATACTGTACTTGTGCCATGTCCCAATGAAGATACTCAGGGACATTCCTTTTTCCGTCCGAATCGATCACACAATTCGTATGCCGACACAAATGGAGACACAAGAGGACACTCGATACCAGTACGGTGGGCGTTTGAGTCGGAATTATCATATGGAAGAGTCAGGGAAGCTTCCACTGATACCTCGGAGCATTTTGCGAACGCTCATGAGGAAGTGCGATAAGTGGATGAAAAACAAGACCAGCTTGGTGCACCTCCATTGGTCCAAGGCGGTTGGAACCTTATTAGGCTGGAGTTTCCTAGTCTGAAATCGGAAGTGGGGTCAACATCGGAGCACGATTTTTTTATCACGTGAAAATCATGTGTGTGCATTACTAAGCCCATAAATCCCAGACGCGTTCTTCGCTACTGCTTGTCCGTCACCCTATACAGAGTACCCGAACGCGTTTGGAAACACAATTTGCCATTAAAAAAGCAAATTAACAAATTCTGAAGGAAAACATAGCCCTTACTTACTCACAAATGCTCTAAAACACTATTCATGCGCATGATCCCATATTTCCGTGCTTGGAAGAGCAAATTTCGCTTAGCGAGCCTCTAGAGTCTAGACAGCTCGAAAAATATTTGGGGCTGATTTGAATGGAATGAAAATGCAGTTAGGGAAATACTTCGCTCAATACTGGCATAAACCAACAACTCTGCTTCTCTACGTCCAAAGGGCCAGCCTGTATGGACTTCTGACGATACGAAACCTAAATTATTTGATCCCTTGGCCAATATATACTTTCAGAACCATGGATTCACAAGGTGACAGCGGTTAGTAGACACCAAACCCCAAAATCTCGAAAAATCACCATAATGTTGATTTACAGAGTCATTTTTGAATATCTTGGCTGCCTTCTCAGTCGAGCTATTGTTTCCATCCGTACATTAAATTTTATGCCAATGAATCTGCTTCGCATTTGTGAAAACCGCATCGGAAGGGTGTCTTCAGCAAGCGCAATAGGGCCGAGGGGAAAACCTAGGTTATTTACCAAAAATGGTTTTATACAGTATTATACAATGTATTATACCATGTATTATACCTAAGGGGTCCCGGAGGGGGGTCAGCCATGTATAATACATGGGTCACGTGCCTGTACCAGGTCCTAATACAGTAATCAAAATCTGTTAGCTGGACACTCCCGGAGCTTGTAAGTATCTATGGAATGAAGTAGTACCACTTTGAAGCACGGTATAACCAAAAATGGCTCGGAACATTACGAAAAATCTTAGAAAATGCTCCAAAAAAGAGCGAAAAAAGACCCATAAATCAAATATCCATGTATCACATGACCGGGTATTATACCATGTATAATACTTGTACAAAACTCCCCTCAATACCGCAACAGGTATTATACCAGGGGCCGACCCCCTGGAGGTTTTCCCCTCGGCCCTAAAGCGCAAGGGGGCCAGGTAGTCACATGATGAATTCCCTTAAAAGGAAAATGGGAAAACCAACCGTGCTCCAGTATCCATGGCGTGTCCGCTAGCAGACTCTTATTTCAAATCTCGACTGCTTGCCTGTCAAGAGATTAAGAGTCTGCCTAGGGGAGACTAGGAGTTTCCGCTGGCGGAAGTAGGGTATTGCATCGATGATAATCCAGGATACATAACAGCCCAAATATACAATCAACACCACTGGTGAGTAACTAGTTGCAAAGCAGGTGGAAAGGAGAGCTTCGTGCAGAAAAAAGCTCATCAATTCCGTCGCTATACTTGGGTTCCCTATTCAAATATACCAGGCGACCCATTGCAATTGTTGATCGAACCAGTTCAGAGACTGGAAATTACTTAATGTCGGGACTCGGCGTAGACGGAGGCAAACGACGATGGGGCTGCCGTTGCATTGAAGGACATGGTAGACTGAATCATCATCATCATGAAGGAAACCCACTTTTATTTTCGGAATGGAATGCGGGAAGATCTGGCAGGATGGTCACGTGCTTGTGTTCTGATTGGTCAGCTGCCAACACTTAATCAATGGATCTCGAACTCGAGTCGCCCGAACTGCCAGAGTAAGTAACCGCCGGTGGTTGCTGGACGTACTCGACAATGCGGCAGAATAGAAACATAGGATGGTTAAGGCCTGCTAAGGCTTAAACACGTGAACACGACAGACGAGGTGCCTATACTAGGACCTTTCTAGTTCCCAGGGGCCAGCATTTTGATCTTTAACTTCGCTTAACGTGGCTACTAGTACCAGTCGAATCGGTTTCAAGTTTTCGTTCCTGTAAAAAGAAAAATCATGCCAGATGGCTGATACTTCGCATATTTTCGTGAGGCTACTAGGTGAATCATCGGAATGTTTGCGAGCTCAGTTCGTTACTAGTCTCAGTCGACTCTTTTCTGGGCAGGGACTCGACGACCTTCAAATTTGGGTGTCTGTTCTCATGTGTCGTCTCTTCACGACGGATCTGGTTATTGCCGTACAATGTACATATGCTTTCTAGGGTCTACTATCTAGCTCAGATGAGGCTTCTCAAATCTAATCAATGGATCTTCGCCACGCAACTGAGCTCTCAGAGCAGCTGTATTTACGTCGAGTTCTCTGCGGAGTATACGGCCCGATCTCTTTTGACCACTGTATCCCAATGATATCCCAACCGGGCCTACCACTCGGACCACTCCTAGTCTATTTCTGTGAGAATCAAGATGATGATAATTTAGTACCCAAAGTCGATCTAAACAGGCTCACGTAAGCTATCGGAAGATTCGCAACTGTTGTCACGATGGGAGTTCAAGCCGGGAAGGGGTAACAGTGAACACGTCTGGGGATATCGTTTATCCTCTATTTCTGAATGTTGGCGGCGCTGGGAGTTGCGAGTCTGCGAGGTCAATACAAGTTGCAATCTTTTCTTTTGGTGGTGAGTTAATCTCTTACTGTTGTTACTAGTCTCGGCCGCCCTAATCAATCACACAACGAAGAAACACTTCCCAAAGGGACCGCCCGGACCGGCGGAGTGAGAGTCTCGGTTCACTTTCGGATTGAAGTCCTTGGTTCTAGTATATAATACAAGGACCTGCAGGAAGAGTCGTTAATTTGACCAAAGAGATGCAAGCTGCCCTTCCCCCACATCTTACCGATGATGACATTCATGTCATCTTTGAACGTTTGGATATGTATCTTGACACCACAATACTACAGGCACTCATACATGGTGAGCTTCATAACTGGGCCAATACTCTGATGTCTAAGCCACTGTAGGATTCTACACCGGTGTCCTGAGTGTCACACTCTGGGCCATCTGTATGTTCTGTTTTCTTGCCTTGGAAACTATGTACCTCAACATCCTGCTACCATAGTCAGAAACTTTGAAAAAAACACCTCTATTGGGTGCCAAAGATATGTCATGGTGGTCACCATCTTTGCACTCTACCTTCTTGCCACTATTTCGCTAGGCGAATATTGGGTGCTCATGCACCATGCATTCATTGACGAAGGACAAAGCTGCTACACAGTTTTCATGGAATTAAATGGCTTTAGCCCAATGGCATCCCAAGATGTTTTAGTGGCTAGTATCACTGCTTGTATCAGTACATTCATTGCTGACTTCTCACTGGTTGGTAACAAGAAACTCTTTTCATATAAGATGGCTGACCACACCCCAATCAAATACTTATCAGATTTGGCGCTGTTGGATTGTGTGGGGCCGTCATTGGCTTGTCGTTATCATCCCAATACTCTGTACCATTCTAAGCACAGGTAATCGAATTTTAATCTGGCTATATTATCTAACTTCATTCTTTTCTCAGTGTGCAAGGGCATCCAGACATATCACTATGTCTTCAATAGTGTCAAAGATATTGCAGACACTAGATACATTGGCACTCAAATTGCTGAGTGGAAGTTGGCCTACACTGTGTTGACGCTTGTCACAATGCTTTGGTGCACCATTTTCCTGTTGTACCGCATCATAAGTGTTGCAGGATCTAATCATGGTGTGGGAATACATTTGTACCGTGGAGTCATTGAAGCGCTTGTCGAATCCGCAGCGCTGTACTCCGCTGTATTGATCATCGAGGTAGCATTTGTGGCTCGTGACATAGAGAGTGGGAACTATGTTGATACTTTTGCTGCTGCTATAAAGGTTTGCCTGTCATAATATTGAATGAAGATTGAAATTGATGTCTGCTTGTCACAGGGAATCGCACCAACCCTTCTGGTCGGACACGTTGCGGCAGGTCACGCAAGACCAGATGACTCCTGGAAGGAGAGTAGCATCCACACGGTATCCTCCCTTAATTTCGGAACTCCTTCTCTTTCTACCCAGGAAGGAGACATTACGCAGAGTGTTGGACTTGAGATCCACAACGTAGACTCAGGGCAGGAAAGAAGTTTCGGAACCATCGAAGAAGAGCCCCGAGGAGCGAACCCCGAGGACATCGTATAAAGACTGATGTAGCAGTAGCATATACCCAATTGACTCGTCAGTCAAGCCGACTAGTACTTATTCATGGAAATCTGTATGTTATTCAGCATATAATATCGAAAGATTCTTCCCAGCTGTTCGTTGTAAAATCCTTTGGAGTCAGCAGATCACTGAATGACTGCATCCCCATCGGCTTCAAATCGCTTTGGGCATATCACTCTGGTCATGAACCGATAGCCGTGAGATTCGAAGTCGGAGAGGCGATCTTCTCAGACCCATGAATCTGTTGGATCCAATCTTTGACAATTAGATGCTTTCGCGTCCTCTTGAATATCAATGGTCTCAATTCATTTCTAAGTATAGTTCGCTCGGTTGCATATTAGTAGGCCTGGATAGGAGACACAAGGTAAAGACGTGTCGTTGAGGAGGACGGTAGAAGTCTACCTCATAGACCCACAGGCTCACTTCAATGTCGGGTTCTCGACGTATGTTATCTCAAGGAATCTCGGACCATATCACTCTGCCGAAATCTCCGTTTCTTCAGGAATCTGTCGGATATCAGCAATCTCTTCTGGGTCAGTTTAAGCGACCCAGCACCAAGGTTTTCTTTCAGGTACTGATTGAGTCAAATGATGAGCCGTACCACTAAGCAGATAACAAAGTTTAACAGCCTTGATCTTCTCCGTCCCTGGGATGACGAAGAAATCCCCCCTTCTGCGCCAGGATCCACGCGAGTGCAGCCTGTTCTGATGTCACATTGTGTCTCTTCTCCACGTCCCCAATCCTGTCCACGAACGACAGGATCTTGGGAAAGTTCTCTGCCTTGAACTTGGGTATTGTCAAGCGGAAATCAGTTGGCCTGTGAGGAGCCCACGGCCAAGTGGAGAGTAGACGACGGCCTTAACTCTGAGCTCACGAACAGTTTGGATGAGCTAGAATGAAAGGCGAGTATTCGATTTGGAGGGCAGATATGGGGCGGATCGACGAAGACCAGACGCGGTACAGTCTGAGAGGCCGAGGTACTTGACTTTGCCTTCTCTATGCCGATCACGAGGATTAGCGAACATTTCAGATTTTGGAAAGACGAACTTGCTTGACAAGTTCGGCCATGGCCTTTCAATCGGAGTGTTGGAGTCGACCCTGTGTTTCATTTGTAAGTCATTATTTTTTCAGTTGATGAAACTACCCACCGATGTCGGTAAATGTAATCCATTCCAAGCCTCTTGAGCGACGTATAGCACTGCTGCTTGACGTCCTCAGCATCACCGCGAGCACCTTGCATGGTGAAGCCGAATTTCGTGGCAAGGAAAATAGAGTCACGTTTTCCGGGATTGAGCTTCAACCTGCACATATCCGCTCAGAAGGAAGAAACTCTGGATCAACGAACTTACTGCATATTATTTCCCGATGAGGTCTTCTGAATCAAAATACGCATCAGCGGTATCCCAGAACGTGCACCCCCCGCTTCGAATGCAGCCCTGTGTATGGATGCAACAGATACCTTGAGTCAATGTTCGTCCGATTCGACAGCACCGTACCCAACACTGAGTCCTATTGCCCCGAAGCCAATGGCGGGCACGGACACATTTACAAATTTTCGCTTAAGTACAGTCGGCATCGCGGTTATAGCAAGACAGGCAGTGTTAATGTATTGCTCTCTCGATGCTTTATAGTAGCGATGACATTGACTGCCAATAAGGCGCGCGGTCAGTAGCAGGCAAGTAACTAACGAACGTAGATGACTCAGCCTTACATGTAACATATCAGGAGTGCCGTCGGCCCGATTCCATCAGTAGTTTTAGCGGGAGGGAAGGAAGAAATTTTTCTGGGTGGAAAGTACCAGCCTTTACGAGAGCAGAAAAGGCCGAAAAGTCTCGCTACGTACTGCGGCGGTCAGGGGAGCTTTGGTAGATGTCGATGAACTCGCATAAGCAGATGTCGAAAATCGATCGGTTCTCTGTCTGACATGCATGCTACTCTGAGAGCGTCGACGAGGCCGATAACCCTCCTAGCCTGGTTCTTTCCGGAAGGAAGACGGATGGTGGGTATGACAATGGTGCAAAACGCGGAAGAGAGAATGGGACTATAGATAATTGAGTTCTCGTCTGTCATGAAAGGTTGGATGACTATACCTCTTCACAAAGTTGCTAAAACGAGAACATGCATGCGTCTTCTTGGATGACATGGATATGCGCGGGACATGGCTAAAGAACTTTGTTCCTTCTTGTATTGACGGCCCCCAATCTTTGCTCTCGTCTTCCCCAAGGTCGTCAACGCTCTCCTGGTTGAGCATACGAGGCGAGAACGTATGAGATAGGTGGAGGCGAGCGATGCCAGAACGAATCGACCCTCTGATCGCTAATGAATTTGGTCTAATTCGTTGACTCGCCGCCGCCGAACGTCGCTATTTCGTCTCATACGCCATCGGATACGAACTGGTTGTAGTGTTCGCAGGGCTCGTAGAGCGTCAGCAAAGATGCGAGCTACGAACGTGGCGGACCGGTGAGAGTTCAGAGGGGCTAGTCCTTGGACTTGATGAGGGCTTTCACATTTACGATGGGATGTTCAAGAGGGACGTCGGCCAAGGGACGGGAAAGACTAAGGACTGGTGAATAATTGGCAAATTGCGCAGGTCTCTGTTAGAAAATGAGAATATCGCAAAAAGATTGGGAAAGCAGCGTACCTTCATGACAGCTCTGATCTGCCCTCCATCCCATTCTGTATCGCTAGAGTCGACCAGAGCGTTGTATCCGTGCAGCAAGTTTGTTTGCACAAACCGGGTTGAAGGATGGCGGGCCCCAGGAGAGATCGTTCTCGACACGAGGACGGAAGAATGTTGGATTACAAGCAATAGTCATTACGCGTTGACATTGGCGTGCTGAAGCAAGTGTGGTGGTGGTAGGACGGAGAGCTAGCTACTTGCCCGAAAGGGGAAACTTAGACTCGCTCGAACTCGATGACCCCAAACAAGACTCGAATTGGTATTTACATATAAAAGATATGAACAATGCTAAATACGCCTAAGAGGTTGGGCGAAAGGGAAAGGTAAAGAGAAGATATTCAGAGGTCCCTACACATAACAATCTCAGTACTTCAACGAAGCTGCTACGAGAAGTCTTACCGAGAAAACCATCACTGAACGTCGACTCTATCCTTCATTACCCCTGTACAATCACTGGCTGAAAACCCGACAATTAGCTCAAAGACACCCTAGACAACGTGAAATCCACTTACAGGAGCGACAAGGTGATGTCGCCGTTGACCTTGGCCTGGATGGCGATCTCGACCTCGAGGTTGAGGTCAAGACGGAGCTTCAAAGCTGCGGGGGGTGCGGCGGCGCGCTCAGAGCGACCGACGATCTGTCCGCCGAGGACGGAAGAGGACTGGGTGGGTGCGAATTTGGTAGCGGTTTCTGGGGCAGACATTGTGACGCTGAAGAAAGAAGGTCGTCTTGGTGGTCCTTTTATACACCCTCCCCGGATTAGGACCGGGGCCACAGCAACGTTACTATCGCGCCATCGTCAAATTTCTTGCCATAGCAATTTAACTTTTTCAAGTTTCGTAGAAGAAGAACGTAAAGCTCCATATTTCGTATTGAACATGCTGCAGATACCAGTGACATCTGTCGTTTAAACGCGATTCGAGACCTGAGGAGAAACTGGGTGAGTTTGTATTTACACGGATGCGATGGACTTGCCTTGTTGTTGAAGAAAGTCGCGCCTGAACGAAATAAATTACAGGCTATGGGTGTTTGTAGGTCCGAAAATATGGAGACCGTGGGAACAACCCTCGGCTTGCCTTTTACCAACTTCTTCCTCCATGGAAACCACGCAATTCTTGTACGCCACGACGCTATCCTTATCAAACGTCCCCACCACTTGAAATTTTTCGCATCTCGTCACACAGAATGGACTAGCCCAACACGCGGTACCAACTTGCAGCAAATTGCGGGAAGGAAGCCTTTTGCACGAAGCTCATCACCCCTGGTTACTTACCACACTCCTAGCCAGAAACGCCACTGCGTTTTACTTCGGTACTTTGCCCTCTCTATCTCAGTGATGAGGGAAACCGCAAGCCCTACGTGATACCAAAGGATGAATTTCATCGCGACCCTGGTGATGCATTCCGAACCATAGCTCGTGATGATTTCACCCCAGAAGAGGATATGCATCAGCCGGTTTATTGATCTGGTAAGTAACCCAATCACTGCTCTTCGCTCGTCGTACCCACCATACCCAAAACCAGTGACGCCACGATCGGGCTTCTTGCCAATTGAATACGTTCATGGAAAACATCGCTCGCTTCACGAAAAATCTCCGCCCCCTTGAAGCAGCCAAGAGAAGGACTGTTCATGGGCCCGAAAAGAAGGGCAGGAACGACTCGGGTTCGACTTGAGCAGTGGGAATCATCGGCGCTTCGCCATCGCTCCATTTTGTAAGCAATATAATGCTTCGTTTGCGTATACTATGCTGAATAGGACGACAGGCCGGCATTATACGATGCTCGCAGACAGAAGGGTCTGATGCTTATTGAAACGCGGCTCCAATGCTTGCTACCACGTCCCGGTGTCGCACCGAGGGTCCAGAGGTCTCACGAGGGAAGGTTGCTCTCGCATAGCCTCTTTGCGAGCATTCTTCCTTTGAGGCGTGTTTGCGGCTGAGAATCTTCTCGCATCCGTATCCACCCTTCTAGAACTGTGGAAGGGGATCCGAGATATTATGGACCTGTCGTGGAGTCGAACAGAACTTGATTCGTTTTTTACGCGACACCCATGCCAGTAACCTAGCTCCTTAGTTGGTACGCTTCCTGCCCGCCGGAATCTACCAGTATCCAGTGTACTCGCGGACAAAAGGGTCCGATGCTCATCATGTCGAGCATGAAGTTCGACTCTTCCGAGATGCAATCCTCTCTCTGTTGCCCTGTTTTCATGTCGCGATTTGCGATGGCTTTTGCTCCATCAAAGGCACTGATGGACTTGCTGTTGAGGAGCAAAGTCAGGTCCGGGCGTTTCGATCCCAGTTGAATAAGCGATCGACTAAGAACGCCAACAACTGCTGTTCGGAACCACATTGCTCGTGGATGGGAGCCTTGTTCCTTCTCCCGTACGACTTCAATGATACCACGCTCTACGAGAAGGCAGGATTTGGGATGGTTTCATCTGCTTCCGACTTACTATTTATTTTATTAGGCTACATGGTCGTTATTCCGGAGTCCCTCGTACCCTCAATAGGAACTACACGGCCTGGTTCGAGTCTAGCTCGCCCTCAATTCCGCTGATCCTCTCATTCTGTGTGACGTTCTGAAGACTCAGGAGACTGCTCGCCACCATCCGGGTTGCGCTCAGCTCCGTTTTTTTTCGTGGCTATCAATTCGTTCGCGTGCGAGGGTATCTATATTGGGTATCTTTCTTAGATGTCTAGCTCAAGCGCGATCCACCAGGTTTATAAGTCGGAACGGGATGAGTTCCGCTGCGAAAGACGTTCTGCCAACGCGTCATCGTTCATCGAGACGGTGGTGTCTTTTGTATGTCTGTTGCATGGTTCCTTTCCTTTAGACTACCTGACCACTGGTGCTTCCCAGCTCGCGTGGGCGCGTTCCCTCGGGATACCTACTTGTTGTATTCCAACTACGATCAACCAAGTCAGATTCGAGCGTTTCGATCCTAGTTAAGCGATCAATTAATCCGATCTGGCTGCGGAAGGGAAAGGAGGGCATTCTCTGGGATGGGGTGGTAACTAGTGCTCGCCATCATCTTCGTTGGACCGGACGCCTTTGATTTTTTTGTATTTTTCTAGGCTCACCCTATTCTGTGCGCGATGGAACTGCTATTCTGAAGATGCAAGTGCTCGCCGCTGAACTATGCAAATCCAAACTGCGCTCAGCTCCGCTTTTTTGTGACTGTCAATTCGTTTTCGCGCGCGTAGGTATCTAGAGAGCCCATTTTTCAGCGTGGATATCCTCTTCGAGATGGTACGACTCATGATGACCCTCTCCAATTCGAAATCTGTGGCCAGGTGGCAGGAAGAGTTCGGCGCTGCCAACACGACGTCGTTCATCGACACTTTTGTGTGGCCATTGTTCCTTTAGACGACCTGGCCACTTGTACTTCCTGTTCGCGTCCTGAGTCTAGTCTTTCCCATTTTCTCGCCACTTATTGCAGGGTGCGCCAAGGATGCAAAGAGTGGCTTCAGCATTCGCGGATAACAGGATCCGACGCCTAATATGGCGTGGAGTTCGACTCTCCCGAAATGTTATCGTCTCTGGATGCTTGGCAAGCGTTGTACGTTTCTTTGGATAATATCATTGCACGGCGTCCATAAGGCGGTATCCAATGCGGGAGCGACAATACGAGGACAGGAGGCAGAAGTATTGTAGAGTAAAGAATAAAGGGAAGGGATGGTCGTTGATCAACACGGTCGTCTGAATCTGAATAACCTGAGTGAGGGTGTTATAGCACGGTACTGGAATGAACAAGAGGGAAGGAACTTCTGGTGTTGAGGCTGAAGCACCGCACACATTAAGTTTTCCCTGAGAATGAACGTTAACAGCTACAAATGCTGACAATTATTATTTATTGAATGATCTCTCCGTCCCAAAATAACAATTGGAGGTCCCTATCCGCCGGGTTGCACCTCTCGACCCACACCTCTAAATTGTCCCCTGTGAGAGCTCGAATACCCGCTTCCACGTCTGTCATGGTCCAACGGTCGTCATCTTCACTGTCATCTTCATCCTCATCCGAACCGGGATGATAAAAACTGTCACCAAACTGTACTTCGATTGTTTTTAGTAGTCCAGCGTCACGGCGGGAACGGATCATGTTTACAAGCCGCTGCGTCTGCTTGGTACGGAAATCTTGACCCTCCATACAGAGAACGAGACGGTGCAGATTGGGAAGAACCGAGGAAGGGGCAAGGGTGTTGGCGACCTTCACCAATTGCGAGCCGAGTTTAAATGTGAGGTGAGAGATAGTGGAACATGCTTCAGAAGACAGCATTTCGCTGATCAAGGCCGAGGGCTCTGTTTGGAATATTTTCATGTGCATATTCAAGCTCTGGAGCTGACATCTAGATCGACGGAGGAAACGGGTGATCCTAGGGATTGATCTTCGACAATCCCTAGCATAGTAATACATGGCCGCAAAATGGTTTCTAGCAACAGCCAGACTCTGGAGCATCGGTGCTGTTAGGAAGTCGAGGACATGTAATTCCCCTACGTAGAGCTGGCGGAGCGCTATCATAATCACCGGTGTATCAACCAAGTCTAACATGAGGGCAGGGATATGACATATTTCGAGCATGGGTAGCTGAGAGAGAAGCTGTAAATCTTCCGCACAAGTAATGTTCCCGGAGTAGTGTGTTATACCGGAGGGAGGTAACCTCATCTGATGGATACCGTAGTATATAAAGGTTGCTCGCCGTAGCTGCGGGGAATTTAAGCACATGTCTGAGCGATATGCACGGTCTGTGTCGTCGACGATATGCACTTCAATTGTCTGCAGGAGGGGAAGGTGCGGTATAGATTTCAGGTGGTGCATGGAGATATGAATGCACGCATTCTTCCACCGATAGCAAGATTGAAGGAGCAAAGACATGATTTCCCTGTTTTGCGACGGCTTGTCACTGTCAAGGACAATTTTTATGCTGAGGGGATGTTCGCCTGTACGACTGAGATAGGCTCGCAATATATGGGGAGCGTGCTCAGAGAAAGGGGCCTTCACCTCGATATTCCGAGCCCAAGACACTGGCGAGGCATGCAGTGTATCCCTCCAAAGTCCACAGACGCGACCTAGAACCCAAAGAGGCCCGGACACGTTTAGACTATGACGTTTTTGCTTGAGGTAGTAGTCCGTTTTTGTTCGCTGCCACCAGGAGTCGCAAACAGAATGGAAGATTTCGAGGAGAATATCTCTGGGGACGCGACGGATAGGCGCATAGATCGACTTGCGATGTTCCAGGGCTCTCAAGACGGGACGTCGGCGTGAGTCGATCTCTTGAAGCTGGGCATCATACAAGGATCGCAACCGTTCTAGCTTGGCAATTTCGGCGCTGATCAAGGCATAGTCATCGTCGAGCAATGGCCGTGACCCGCGCAGAAATTGCAAAACGAGGCTGTCGGAGCCCTGAATGGTTGCGAGTGTTTGTAGTTGTGACTCGGGGGGCAGAAAATTGACGAATCCGCAGTTGCTGCAGGCGAGGCACGACATCGAGTTGAGAATCCTGGAATATGGCTCGGGAGATCGTTGGAAGAAGATGCACTGCAATGCCTACTTTCGCTACTGCTCGAAAGAAGTTAGCATGGGTAAGCCCCCGCTTTACAGATACGCGTGGAACTCGTACTTGTGTACAGAGAACGAAATGAACGTAAGAGAGTGAGACTAGCACGTGGCTAGCTGCCGGTCCGGCGGACTTCCTCCGAGTTCGTAAACTTGAACAGTCGCACTTAATTACAGTAAACATGCAAAGCTACCATTTCGAGATGCGCCCCGCACGACGTCTTCGTATGTCATAAATTTACTGGCAGTTGATATAGCCCTACTGAGTCTTAGCCCAGAAAAGTTGAAGTGACTACGTATTCCTTTGGAAGAACGATACTGTCGCTCATCTCACCCAAAGGAAATATTCATAGACTCAACGTGTGAAACCCCAAAACAACACTGATATTGGTATCTATGTAGATGTCCTCCGATAAAACTAATATGCAATGCTGGCGAAGGATGGGAGAAAGTCAAATCGAGATGATTTTGGCGGCGTCATGACCTGGACTGCCTAGCAGGACAATAAGCTTAGCATCAAACGGAGTCATACATGAAGAAAGATTTCATACCTGAACCCGACAATAGCACTCCGACTCTATCTCTCCGTGTCGACGAAGACATTTACTCGCTGTGGAAAGTCAATGGTTAGCCCTGGAACAACAGGACCAAACGAAAATCACTTACAGGAGGGAGAGAGTAATGTCGCCGTTGACCTTGGCCTGGATGGCGATCTCAACCTCAAGGTTGAGGTCCAAGCGAAGCTTCAAGGCTTCCTTGGGAGCGACGGTGCCCTGGTTGGAGCGAGTGGCAACGGAGGTAGAGGTTTCTGGGGCAGACATGTTGAAGCTGTAGATGCTGAGGAATAAACCCGACGACCTGGTCCTTTTATACGAAAACGGAGAATCAAAAAGAGTTATATTACTTACAGCTCAGCGGTCAGTAATCCGGGTGCCTCGTCGTTGCGACTTGATTCATTCCAGAGGTGTAGAAAACCGAGAAGGTTGAAGCTGAAGCGCGGTACGTAAACGGCGGCCCCGGGCTATTCCTATATTTCAAACAAATGGCACGCGCTGCGCACATGAGCATTATTAAAGCAAATCAATACCGCGGCGTCTGGAGGCAATTCGGGTTGAGGTCTAGCCTGCGGGGGAGAGAATCGGAACACGGATCGAAATATTTGTTGACGTGACTGCTTGAGGGTACGAAGTCGACCGAGACTCGCGCAATATCCATTTTCATTGTTCTTTTCTCCTGGTACCCCTGGCATCAAATCGAAGTCCTATGCGGCACATGATACATGCGTTTCGACTTTGTTTTATTCTTGTCTTAACCCATTGCTGGGAAATGCAGGTACAACAGCGAGTATCCGAGGGCCAAGCTGAGGAGACGGGTGTTATTGGAAGATGTAGAAACCGAAACACTTCACCGCTGCCGAATTCTACGCTATTGCGTTTGCGGTCTATGTTCAAGTTGAACTCAAACTTGGGGTAGAACTCTTCGTCAACGGTCAGCTGCGAAGGATGGGTATTCGCTCGGTGTACTATCGGTCCGACCTGCCTATACGGAAATCGGACGTCGTAATAGTTGTGCGATACACCGTCTACATGATACAAGACATGCAAGTATCAATATGCATGGGGACGTATAGACGTAATCCAGTCTTCCCATCAGGTAACGGTGTATTCGGTGAACAACGCCGTTCTCGACTTCAAATTTTCTGCAGAACTTCTCATAAATCAGAATGTTAGTGAAAGGAAAACAGAAAAAGAATGGTGCAAGGACATGTGGCCGGGTTCCCCGTCAGGGGGACAGAGTAATAAACCCCAAAATTTTCTGCCAGTGAAACCGTACGGTCCTGCAGCTGGCCATTCGCTGAAGGATCGGGAACCCGGACTTTGGCATGACCGGGACAAGTACTATCTATAGAAAGAACAAGGGGAGTTCCAGGAAGACAGTTCTAGACCAAGCGTCGAGCTTGTCAATGTTGATCCTTAATCGATGTACGAGAAATTGGAAAGTACAATGGAGGACTACAGTGGAAAAACTGACAGAGCATCAAAATTCTTGAATGTGGCGTCCGTCGCCTCTTACGGTCCGGAAGACGAGATACAAGGAATGTTCCCCGCTACGACGGGAGCTGAGATAAAGAACTAGGCTGAACGAGACAGTAATCAGTTCGACGGAGACGTAACACTGTAAGAAAAAATAGAACGGAGCTTCGAGTTGCCATCTGAATGGTAATACAGCATCGCCCGCCGATCACTAGATTCCCGAATAAATACTGTTTCCTATGATAACCAACGGTCCGAAGTACGGTTTCGAGATGGATTATGGTAGAGATAATTCCGATTTCAGGTTGCAGCTTGGGGGAAGAAACGCGGTACACCGAGCAAAGCATCGAAAAGAATGTTCGAGGGATTGAACGAAAGCCGAGCTGACGATGACCCTGAAGTTCAGGTGAATTCACGCTGAACAGGATACAGCGAGAAGAAATACAAGAAGTTGTCCTGCGGCTGCAAAAGCGATGGCTGTGTGGGATCAAAAATCTTGAGCCGCTTTTGGAAGCATCAGGACAGAGCGGATATCGGACCGACCTTCCCTTCACAGTCACACTCACGAAAGCTGATGCGTAACTTTCACTCTAAGTACCTGGAGTCTGCGTCGCTACAACAGCTGAGAACTATGTCTTCTTGATTACAACCCTCTGCCAAAAATTACCGTAGTTCTGCCTCTTTCCCATGGCATATCGCAGACATCGAGCGTCTTTGCGATGTCTATTCGCTTTGCCGTTTGGTAATCGGATTCTCAGCGTCGAAGGCACTACAACAAAAGAAGTATGCCCGCGACCCGGTGTCCCAACTCTACTAGATCACTTGGTCAAAAGCGTTCCGCGACCTCACTACCTTAAGTGTCATTCTTTCAGACGGTCTATGTTTGTCAATCCCCAAAATGCAAACCTCTCAGTTTGCTGTTCGCTGTTCGTATTCTGGGGCTTTTATTGGAGGCAGCTTGACCTCTGAATATACTATCTGTGACCCAATAGATGTTCAAACTGTCTATGTGGATCGGCGACAGGCGCCACGACGGTTTTAACAGAAACTGTCAAGCAGTTCTATGCCTGCTCACGTTGTTGTCAAACTGTCAGTGCTACATTGCGCTACGAATCTATTTCTACCCGATAGCTACTGTGCGATACATCTACGGACACTGAGAATCACTATTCCCTCGCCTACATGCTGCTCAAATGTGTCGCTAAATCCTCAGGACGTATAGGAGCAGCCTGTAGGACGCCACAGAAGCTCCCCAGATATGTCGGGGCTTCCCCGCCGCATGCCCCGCTTGCCCCACTTCTCTCAGTGGAGAAAGATGGGAGATTTACATGATGAAGATTCAGGCGTCGTCTTATAATACTGTTCTAGATCTCGCACACGTCAAAGACTTCCGGTCAAGGGCCATCAGTGCGATTTGTCGAGAGGAAGACGTCTAACACTGCCAAAAGAAGTACACGGAAGCATGCCCACTGCTTAGGGAAACTAGCTATACATCTCATCACGATCTCGAGAATCCGTCGAGTACAAAGTCAGCCTAGCGCCACAGAAATATTAACGATGATCTGATGTCGATAGAACGGATATGTCGGTCGATGTTCACTGGTGAGTGCTTGATAAACAGTCGCAGGTACGGCCGAACGCCACGATGTCAAATTTCAAGGTCTCTTCTCACGAGTGGCCACAATAGAAGAAGGGGATGTGATTGGGTAAACCACTTCTACCAATGGAAACTTGAAGGCTGCGATTCACGAACATCCTTGACATTCAGCTCCAAATGACTGTAGTTAAAAGACGTGATATTGCGGTCGAGATTCGGACCTTCGTTAAGAAGAAGCAGGGTTCGCTGGAGGTTGCTTCCAATTCGACGCTAAGTAAAGAAACTATTTTCGTCCACCATGCCTGATTGATCACAAAGGTTTTCCCAATCGACGGGTCATGGGGAAGGAAGGACAGGAGTACCAGTTCTCACAACCTAATACTGGACCTACAGACACCCACAACATCAGAAGAATGACAGAATCATGGCGCGAAAACCCAGACCAGGGATATCCGCGACAGTCTTTGTTATTGAAGATCTGCGGTCCCTTTCCCCTCGATCGTCACGGTGTCGGAAAGTTCGCTGTCCCCTGCAAGAGGACAGACAGATGTCACTCAATATTTGATTTTCTACCCGTTGCAGAAGAATCTATGTTCGATATTCTCGCAGTTTATGACAGAATTACAGGTACCTACTCTACGGAGCTGGCACTCGTACCCTCACGCACAAACTTGGTCAAAGGTACTGAGGCGAGGCACCCGGTTTACGCACCGTACCATGCTGCAATCCCAATGTTAACGGCATTTCCACACCCTGGATCCATACCATAGGGGGTAGATCCTCGTATAAGAGGATAAGCCTCCGACTCCGACCTCGCCCAGTTCTATTCAGCATCAACATGTCTGCTCCAGAAACCTCTACCTCCGTTGCCACTCGCTCCAACCAGGGCACCGTCGCCCCCAAAGAAGCGTTGAAGCTTCGCTTGGACCTCAACCTCGAGGTCGAGATCGCCATTCAAGCCAAGGTCAATGGCGACATCACACTCTCCCTCCTGTAAGATTATTCCATTTCCTGAGGTACTCTCAAAATGACCTTCAATTTTAGTGAGTAAATGTGCTCTCGGTCTCGGGGACACAGGTCAGACGCAGACGTTGACGTCTTGGGTAAGATTTATCACTGAGTTTCAAGTTGTAGTCGGTGCTAAGACTTAGAGGGCTTTCTTAGGGATAAATACCTTGTTCATTTGGAAAACATACCCAGTGCACCATCGACTCGTTGCTGCCGACATTGTACATACCAGTGTTTAGGGTCGTTTCTACATATAAAAAATCAATGGTTTTTTCGGTCAACGCATCGAGTTTTGAGAGTATGGAGGTTGTTATGTGGGCTTCAGCGTGAATACCTGCTGTTGGAGTGTCGGTATCCCAGGACCAGCCGCGCACAAATCGCTCGGTTAAATCGGTAGGATCTCAAGTTCCGTAGTCAACATACGTTTGGAGAGAGTATAACGTCGGGAGGGTTAGGGACCCTTGTTCCGGCAAGATGTGAAGTCAGACACGCGACAGATCCTGAGAATTGGCAAAATATATTGAATATATCTCCATAAGCAAAGTATTTGACCGAAGACCATGGCCAAGAAACACTCAAAAATAGAAGCGTAACGATGCAGACTTGACCCAGTAAAATTTCCATGGCGAGACAAATTCCTAGTACCTGAAAGCAGTTGAATACGGCGAGCAACGGTGGTAATTGGACAACTCACGAATTCTACTCAACTTTCACGGAGCACGAGTCTATCAGCATCTTGCCATCCTCGGTGTATCATTGATGGTAATCATCAAAACGCATACAATTATTCAATAGAGGTCTGTTTGCACAGCAGTTCAATCAACTCAAGAATTCGCCTTCGTATATGTGGATCACAAATTTGACTGATCACGACATCTTGCTCGTGGTCGTCTACTCTTGCTTTTCATCAATGAAATTCGTCAGGAAGAGAAGGGAAGAGAAGAGCAAGAGAAAGCCTAACGGCGGCGGCGTACCACTCTGCATAGTTACCCAAAGAGGACCTTGATAATCAAGTTCGCGCAGCGAGTCCCATTCACGCAAATATTAAGCCTCCCTCAGGCGAGACATTCCAAATTAAAGCCTTTGTTCATTGTCATTTCCCGGTCCCGCGACAAAGGGTTGCACTGATTGTTAATAAGGGAAAGTCCCAAATGACGAGATGCGCGTGCGCAACTCCGGACCGGGCTAGAAACATCTCCCGCGATTTTTGATTTGTTGATGGAAATTGTGACGGACTGACGAGATATGAGTTGGGCGATAAAAAGGTCACCGGCAGCCTTTCTCACGGTCTAAATTTCATGGACCATGCCATGGACCGAAACCCCACAGTTTCGGAACAAGGCGAGAGTTCCAAAGAATCTTGAGAACGGGTAAATGGATGCGAAACCCGTAGCAGGCCGTCAAATTGCGCGTCCGTCAGAAGGACCCGAACCCGCTTCAACGGAAGAATGCTGTCGTATGTATCAAAATGGGGGTACGCTCTCGATATGAAATAGCAGAAAGTGTTACGTACCTGAAGTTTCAGTCGCAGCCTCTTCTTCTGCGAGAAGTATTCCTGAGTAATTAAGTGTATGTAGCTGGTTACGACGAGGCACCCGATTTGCTGAATGCATCGTGATACAATTATAACGTTGCTCTAGCCTAAGCCTTAATCCGGGGAGTATGTCGAAATTCGTATAAAAGGACCACCTAGAGGACTATTTCTTCAGCATCACAATGTCTGCCCCAGAAACCAAATTCGCACCTACCCAATCTTCCTCCGTCCTCGGTGGTCAAATCGTCGGCCGCTCTGAGCGCCAGACTGTTGCCCCTCCCGCAGCTTTGAAGCTCCGTCTTGACCTGAACCTCGAGGTCGAGATCGCCATCCAGGCAAAGGTCAACGGTGACATCACCTTGTCGCTCCTGTAAGTTGAATTCCTTCGCATTGCTGGGCGTGCTGAAGCTGATTGCTTGATTTTTAGCCAGTAAATGTGCGATAGACTTGGAGAATTGGAGTTGCGTTGCATTAGCTGGATCGAGGTAAGGAGTTCGCTGTTCCATGACTTTGTCGTTTTCGTGCTGAGACTTGTGATACTAGAAATTGTCCAAATCTTTGTCGGTTGCAACTTTCCCATCCACTCCTGTTCCCTTACCTACACTGTAGTAGTATTTACGAGCGTTTTATACCTGTGGGATATCAATATCAGTGTTTTTTTGGGATCATAGTTGCCAGTCTTGAGTGAACTGGAGATTCGTTGTACATGAATGGTCGTCAGTGATCCCGCGGTGAAGTCAGTACTTGAAGGCGGTGGTGACGAATCACCCTTCTGGTCAAGTACGTGTGTCCTTGCCTTAGATCATCAGGCACGAAGGGCGCATGGATAACAGGTGGGAGACGAATTTCCTACACCGTTTCCTATCCCGGCTTAGAGCGGCCTTTTTGTCCTATAAAACGGCAACTTTTCGTGGCCATTTTAAAAGGTGCCATGGGAAAGAGCGATGTCCTTGTTCAAGGACCCGAGCGGAACCGCGAGCGCAAGAGCGATAAGAGACTCGAGAAGTGGATCACGTATGATTAACTCAGGTTGGACAGGAAGGCACAGTGTATCGGGAGCAACACCCTACGCGAGGAAACACCGTCTCATGGCGCTAAGTGTACTTGCATAGGCATCCCTTGATTTGCCACCCTGTCAGTCGTGAGGTTTCGTGTGTGCGACACAGGAGCGTTTTCACTTGTTCCTGTCATCAGAAAATTAGCACCAAAGAATCGGACTGGGTAGTGATCAATCGCGAGACGTACCGTTGCCGTGAGTCGACCGCATGGAATCGAGTAGATATCGCTATTGAAGCCTAACTTCGTCAAGGTCCGCAACATCATTGACCGATGGCTAGGAGAAAAAATACCAGTAACGGATTGGTATATCATTCTCGAGCCTGATAGGTTGTAGCGCGTTTCACGCATGGTAAACTCGTTCAGCCCAATTGATACGGCATTGGAGAAACCTTAAAAGTTAAACGCCACTGAATGACTTCAAGATTGTACCAAGCCGCCGTGAGCGATTGACTACACGCTAGAAGAAACATCAGCCCTTACTAACTTCCAAACGTGAGACATAGAACACACCGGGAGTTAATTGATAGATGTGGACGAAATGCACATAAGCATACTAGAAATGTAGCCAGACTTTCCCTAAGTAGGACTATCAGAGCCAATCCAATTAGTTCACTAGCTGCTGTTGAGTCCAAGTCGAGTCAGAGTCAATTTAAGACTTCATGTCACGCTGTAATATTGACTAGATTTGCATGCTTGGATATTGCCGAGAATGAAGACAAGCTACAGCAGCCGTTGAGGGTTGGTTTATGCGAAATATTTCGGCTGCACAGTACGAAAGGTCTAGGTGATGGTGATTGTGATTGCCGGGAGCGGCGACTTGATCAGAACAGGCGGCAGCCACGTGTTTGACATACGTTCCCTCATTCGTAAGTACTCTGAAGAGGCGTCCGCAACAGCGTGCCGAGGACGCTTACCCTTGCTTTATCTGAGGTGCAGTCTGCCGCCATGTTCTCAAAGGCTCGAAAAGTCCTCCAATTTCTCTTTTACTCTGCCATGACTTACGTTGCTCCCTACGATTTCCGTACTATCCGTGACTCCCCAGAACACTGTTATCTTCGAGACCAATATCAGTACTCGCAGGGATAGGAAATCTCAGACTGCTCGCTTTTATCTCAGCGCTGTAGCTCAGCACTGTCCCCACGGAGCTTGAGAGGCGGTCATCAAGAAGATCGAGCTCATGAAGTCCTCGCAGGTTCCGAACCACGAGTTTCTCCTCTTTTATGCTGAGGACCTCCGCAATATCTATGGCAGGGAGGCTGTTATTCGAATAGAGCGCTTTAGTGACAGTGCTCCCCCTCAGCCTCTATTGGAACCACACGTTAACATCTCGGCGCCCTCACTTCAACCCCGTAAAAGACAGACGTTCCCTCTCTTCGGAATCCGTCTCGGGCACGAGCTCCCATAGCTCTTCGCCTTCTCTTTTTGGTCCTGCGCTTGACCACTTTACTATCACCTGCATGCAGTCATCGCCGTAAAGGACTACGATGTTCTCTCCACCTTAACTTTCAACGATAATTCAACGTTCTCGGCAGAGGAGGCTGCGATGATCGCGATGATCGCCAGCGATGCCGACGATGAATACAGCGTCCTCAGTCATCAGTGTTACTGGTATGCCCGGGTGATTTATAACATCATCCTGGAGACACAGGTGGGGAAGTATACTAAAACGCCGCTTGAGGATGATAAACGTATGGGAAGGCGTGGAAGGGTAAAGATAGTCAACGATGCGGCGTCGAACATCCTCATACCCCCTTCTGATACCTCGAAACAGTTGGCCCAAACTTATCTTGCGAAATGGCACGAGTGGCAGGAGGATATCAAGGAGAGGATAAAGGTGCTCTTTCACCTGCTTCTCAATGTTGGGATTATACTGGTTTTAGATTGTAGGAGAAGGAGGCACTGTTGCGAAGGGAAGAAGCGGCTCGACGCGTCGCGGAAGCCGTCGCTGAAGGGGAGAGACGGGAAAAGCTAGAGGCGCAGCAAAGAGAAGAAGCTGTGTTGCAAAGGGAAGAGAGCCTCCTGCGAAAGCTCCAAAGGAAGGATGAAGAACTTGCGAGGAAGCAGAAGGAACTCGACGACTACAAAAGGGACCAGGTTTTGCGTATGGATCGGGCTTCCTCTTCGCGTCCCAACGCAATTTGAGATCACTGATTCTTCACCTTGTGTCCTTTCTACCTATCGCTCTGTGATTTCACCATATGCTGTCCTGTGTGTCTAATCTCCTGCTATCGTTCTGCTGATTATGTCGCTATTCTGGTTCCTACAATCTCTTTCACGTAATGTCTACGTTCTTTGGTTATAATGATATCTGTATGTGTGCTTCCTGACTCTGTGATATCGTCTTCTGGAGGATCTGAAAATCCCATCCGAGTTCATCAAATTCTGCGCTGGATATGTCCTATCATCTATGAAATCGTACTCGGCGCGTACTGATCCCTACTTACTGAAAGCCAATCAAACTCGAGACGCGTATTATTCTTTACTCAACTCCAATAGAGACAAATCAATGATTTTGCATTCTTTATTTGTAACAGAAAACACATACGACATGCCGATATAGTGAAAGAGACACTGATATCGACGACCCAGAAATACCACATAGCCATAACATGTAGGGTAGTAGAAAAAAGGAACAAAGAAGCTCGCAGACGAAGTAAAATAGATAGTACATCGGGAACAAAAATCAATGGACACGTCAAAACTGTATTTGCACACGCCAGTAAAACGATGACGACTTTGAGGACGGGAGTCGGAGAAGAACAGCCGTCAACGAACAAAATGAAAGCGATAGATGTAGCATCGCCACTGCTTTGTTATACAAAAACAAGCGGAGTTGAAGGCCTCCACTCTTTCGAATCCAGAGCGTTTTGGAGAAGCTGAAGGACGAGCTGGTCTTTACGGCGTGCCCGGTCGCTCATCCCGCTAATCCAGGCATTCGTAGCTGGAATGGACAGTTGACCGTAAGACTCGGACGCGCTTGCATAACGAAGGTGCAAATACAAGGGAACTCTGACAAGGACGAGTCCTTGATCGCCGTTCGTCGTGGCATCGGTGCAAGCTCTTCTCCGGTAACATTTAGGCCTGCTGTGTCCCGTCGCTTTCTTCCCAATGGAATCTCGAGAGAGTCAGAAAGCTCTGATGATCTGTCATGTCGTCCAGTAACTAGTACGGCTGCAAATTTTGAGGCAGGTCCACTCCCAAAACGGATACATGTCTCGGGCGGAATCGTCTTCTGGACTTATTCTGGTGGTTAAGGAAGCTCGGTTATTATGAGAATACGTGATGGATGTAAGAAGGCAACCAACAAGGGTCTAGCCCTTTCCTCGGAGGGACCTACAATCGCCCATACATATGCGGTTACCGAACAGGCGTTTGTATCCTCGGGCCGACCATTATCGAAATAACAACTGTTTACGTATCCCCAAATTTGACTCGGGGTCTTCTCTTCTCGCCGTTGAGGTTCAATCAAGTTGCTACGACGAGGCACCCGATTTCGGTCGCACAAATTAATTAGTATAACGTTACTCTGGCCTCCATCTTAATCCGGGGAGGATGTCGAAATTCGTATAAAAGGACCAGCAATTCGACACTCTTTCTTCAGCATCACCATGTCTTCCCCACAAACCAAGTTCGCACCTACTCAATCCTCTTCCGTCCTTGGCGGACAGGTCGTCGGCCGCTCTGAGCGCCAGGCTGTTGCCCCTCCCGCAGCTTTGAAGCTTCGTCTCGACCTTAACCTCGAGGTCGAGATCGCCATCCAGGCGAAGGTCAACGGTGACATCACCTTGTCGCTCCTGTAAGTGGCTTGCCCATGTTGACGCGTCGTTGGGCTGAATATTTGGTTTGCAGGCAGTAAATGTATCGTAGGCGTGGAGAGTTGGAGGCAGAGTCCGTCCAGCGGCTTGAGGTGAGATGCCTTGTTTCATGTGCCCTTCATTGTTGTGCTGAGAGCTGTTGTGCCAGGGCCCATTCATGTGGACAACGTTCTCTCCCTACTCTCCTTTACCCTTACCTCTACCGTATTAGTCTTAACGAGCGTTTTTGTACCTGTGGGATGTTAATATCAGTGTTGTTTCTGGGATCATGCGTTCAGTTTAAGTTAGCTTACCGGTGTATGATTGGCCTCAGTGCAACCGTGGTCGTTTATGGCCTAAGGGTATCGTCTAGTCTTGTGGAACGGTACAAGTAGTAAATGCCTATGCGGCAGACTTCACTAAATGATGTTATAGCGATGTTGATGATTTGTTCCTGAATATTTTACTTGGGGCGGGTGCCTTGAGAAGATCATCAGGATGGTGAAAGAGGGGACGGAACCTTCCGCGCTGTTTAAATGAGAGAAAAATGGAATCATCTCGTGTGCTCGTATCCACGGTTCTTGCGTAGAGATCTCTGATTGGGTGTCTAGAAGTGCACCCGAGCGGACATTGTGGTAGTTGAACTCTGGATACCCAACGCGACGGCGAATTGGGCTGTCGTCGACGTGAATCCCTCCAGGTTCGAGCGCGTCAAAAAAAAACCGATGCGAAACATCACCGTTCCCAACTTCTATCCCTCATAGTATGCAAACCTTTTGTCTTCACCAGACGACGCCGATCACAAAGAGTCGAGACTATGACTTGAGGCCGAGACAGTCTTTGCTGAGAAGAGATCAAGTCATGCCACTCCGAAGAGACGACGTCGACGTGCCCAGCCATGGGAGAACCGAACTTCACGCCAATAAGCCGTTTAGTGAAGTCCTCGTTGTGACCCGGTTCCTCCCCCCGGCATACAAAGATAATAGATGCCCACCTCACCTTTATCGTTGGACAGCGCCTGCTCGTTGGACGACGATACATCAATTCCAGGATCTTGACGCTGCGAAGACGGTCGCCCATGGGTATCGACGTCGCTGGAGAATCGAGGAGATGGCGAATACGCTGCTGTGGTCGAGGCCTGAGAAAGTCGCCGTGTCAATTTGAGGAGATACCGTCATGCTTAGAACTGAAAGAACAAACCGATACAGTTCCGCAATCGCCGTCGAATGATGGGACAAGGCTGAGCCTGGTGATTGTACCGTTTCAGCGCGAGTTCCTGGACTGCATTCCACGCTGGGATCCTGATTATTGAGGTTTAAGATAAGTACGAGCTGCTCGCGACGCACGAACGCCAAAATGATGCTGGCTATTGTTGTCTATCGGATGATATGGTACGTATACACACTGTGAAAGCGAACAGTCAGCTGGAAGGGCGCACGACGACAAAAGTCAGTAACTCACGGTAGAGAGAAGCCATCGCCTTGACTTCAATACAGGTCCCACAGGTACAAATGGTCCTGACTTGGTGGATCCCACTCCTCGACCCGCATCTCAAAGTCACCCCCACTGAGAGCTCGGATATCCTCTGCCGGGTTCCAATCATGCCAGTTCTCATCCACCCCAAACTGTACTTCAACCAATTTCAGCAATCCTGCATCACGGCGGAAGCGCACCATGTCGAGTATGGCAGTCCATTCGTCCTCAGGATGCCATGATAGACACAGAATGAGATGGTGTAGGTTCGGCAAGGTAGATGGGGAGGTGAGAGCCTCGACAACGCCATTGATCATTCCTGGATGAAGTTCGAGTTTGAGGCGAGAGACAGTAGAACACGCTTCCAATGCAGACATTCTAGTAGGCGTGTCTAATGTGACCACTACATTACCGATGCTCAAACTCTCGAGATGACATCTCGATCGACGGAGGAAACAGGTGATAGATTCTTGTGCGGAGGATGACCGGGGTCCTACTGGGATACAGCCAATGGTCAAACTGCTGAGAAGAGGTGCAGATAAGAACTTGACAATGTCCACGCGATCAACATAGAGGTGAGTGAGCGTTGCCACTGTAACCACCGGCGCCTCCTTTGTGGCCATGGCCACGTCCATCCAAAGGTGACATCTTCTGAGGTTCGGTAGTTGGGAAAGAAGGTGTAAATCCTCTGGACAAGTGATAGAACCAGAAAAATGGGTTATCCCGGGCGGTAACTTCATCTGATGGATCCCATGCCCGCGAAGACTTGCTTGCCATAGCTGCGGGGCACCCAAGCACATGTCCGACCGATATGTAGGTCCGTGGGCATTATAGAAATCTATGTCAATCGTCTGCAGCGCTGGAAAGTACGAGATAGATTCGAAATGTGGCATATAAGACTTATCAGCATTGATGCGCAGGTTCTTCCACCGTTGGCAGGATTGAACAAGAAGAGATAGGATTATATCGCCCTGTGTCGGTGCGGTGCAGTTGACATACAGACGGAGGAGATGCTCGCCTGTGTACTCGAGATAGGTCTGCAATATCTCGGGAGCGTGTTTGGAGAAAGGGGCCTGCACGACAAGCTTCCGAGCCCAGGACGCTGGCGAGCTGTGCAGGGCATCCCTCCAAAGCCCACAGACACGACCCAAAACCCAAAGAGGCCCGGATACGTCTAGACTATCGCGCCGTTGTCGGAGGCTCAAATTCTCATCTGCTTCCTGCCACCAAGAATCACAAACAGAATCGAAGATTTCGATGAGAATATCCCGGGGGAGGCGACGAATGGGAGCATAGACTGATTTGCGATTTTCGAGGGCTTTCAGGACTGCACATCGACACAACTGGATCGCTTCAAGCTGGGCAGCATACATAGCTTGCTGCTGTTCCAACTCGACAATTTCGGCGCTGAGCAAGGCATGGTCAGAGTCGAGCAATGGTCGTGATCCGCGTAGAATTTGTGAAACGAGGCTGTTGGAGCTGTTGGCATTTTGTAGCTGTAGCTCGGGAACGAATCCACAGTTGCGGTACGACATGAAGGGGAAAGGCAAGAATCTCGCACGTGGTCCGTCTCTCTCTCTACCCTCATGAGCTCTCATCTGGCTGTCGCTGCTGTTCGTCTACTTTTCTGCATTATTCTTTTATATTGGCAGCTTGCCAGTCTCCCGTATCATCTCTCTCCTGAAATGCATCTCATCTCGGACCACCGAAAGAATGTTCTTGCAGACAGCCGGGTCTGTCGCCGAGAAGCAGCTACCTGGGTCGTCTGCAAGCAGGAGCATTATATTTGACGCTTGGGCGGTGTGTGGAAGCGAAGCGAGGCTCTGACTTTCGACTTGGTCGCATGAACGGGCTGTTATTTCTCGCTGGTCAGTCATCTTTTCGACATTTTCTACTCGTGTACTCAAAATTTATTCACATAGACACCGACCTCAACACTGTTACCACGACCTCGGCCCTTCGTATCATATCCCAGGAGAAGAAATCCTACGGCTATCCAATAGCTATCGACATTTCTCTTACCTGCGCTAGTTTTCCGACGGCAAGTTTTTTTCAAAGATTCCTCCCGCTCTTTCTCGAATTCATATCGTCCTCTGCTCTTTTGACCTCAACGACACGCACGTGGGCACACGGGTCCGATGCTAGTAATCAGGAGTTCCACTCTCCCAAGGCGGCTTCTGTGCGCTCTCAGAGATACTCGGACGTCTTCTCAGCGCCTCAGGCCTCATATTCGATGCATCGGCGGATTCCTGCAACACGCTCTCCGCTCGGACAGAGGATTCACTAATGTCATGCGTTCAACGAGTAATGACGATGGCCAGTCCAAGCTGTGTGGACATGCTTGCCCACGTATGCTGAGAGCGGTACGAAGAACTTCTTTCTCAGCCCATCTACTTTAATCTAGCAATGCAGTACTTCTAGTGTGATAATACAAATGTATTCTTGACATCTGTTCCTTCCATATTCCCGCTCAAACTTGGCATAGAACTGGAGAAGCTTAGGGCTCGGTAACAATAGTCGGTATACACGACAAAAACACCAAATTTACCCATCGTATTTGCGTCGACATCCTCGACGATGAGTTTCTCCTCTTCGCAGCGCGATCTAAGGCACGCTTTCAACGTGAAAATCAGGTGCGTGTGTTGTGAAAGCTTCATTGCGTGATCCCAGAGTAACACTGATATTCGTATCTAATAGGTATAGAGACACTCATACACTGCTAACCAAGGACGACGGGAAGAATGTAACCGGTACACGGCGGTGCCCTAACAAGTCTCAGCATGAAACCGACGAGCGCGCCAAAAGACAAATCCCACCTCGAACAGACGACTGTACACCGACTACATCTTCCTATGCGAGCAGCACATTTACTCACTGTAAATCAAACAATCAGTCCTCCGACGCGTCAAAATGAGCAATACACTTACAGGAGCGACAAGGTGATGTCACCGTTGACCTTCGCCTGGATGGCGATCTCGACTTCGAGGTTGAGGTCAAGACGCAACTTCAAAGCTGCGGGGGGAGCAACAGCTTGGCGCTCAGAGCGGCCGACGATTTGTCCACCGAGGACGGAGGAAGATTGGGTAGGTGCGTATTGGGTTTGTGGGGCAGACATGATGATACTGAAGAATGAAATTCATCCAGGCTCTCCTTTTATACGAATATGAGTTGGACCGGGGCGAGGGCAACGTTATGATTGCGCCATGGTGTATTCAGCAACTCGGGTGCCTCGTCGCAACCAGGTGTTAAATTAGAGGAAGAAAAATCTATGAACGTAAACGTTGACTTGTTTCTATGAAACGTGCTGCATGCAAATTTCGAGGGGATTCAAAGGTTTCTGATGAGGAACACGGACTTCTCGCCATCAAAGTCCTCAGCGAGCCTCTATAATTCTGAGGTATCGTGTATTGGATTTGGGAAGCAAAGAAGCGCGTAGTACCGAGTATAGTGATACGTAATTCGAAGATACGATGAGGGACCACTGCCTTCCAAGAGGACATGGGTAAGGAAGGATGGAAAAGTTCTACACGACATGAGGACTGACAAGTTACCATGCGCAGAACGTGAGAGCATAAACGAGGTACACAGACTATGCAAATATTGATGTAGATTCCTCTAGGCTCGAGGGCGTCAATAAAAAAAATTGGATGCTCCAGATCATCGTTCCCAGCTTCCATCGCATGAGTACTTTGTCTTTACCAGACGACGTCGATCACAATCTGCTTTGGGTGTAGGTCAAAAAATCGAGAGTGACTTCGCCGGTGCAAGGCCGAGATGCCCTTTGCTGAGAAGAGATAAGGTCAATCCAACCCCGAAGAGACGACGTCGACCCGCCCAGCCATTATACTGTTCGATTGCATTGAAGCCCGGGGTACGACGCCGCCAAGTTGATGGTCGGCTAGCAAGGGCTTTTAATTTAAGGCGAAAGGAATCTCGTCTCGCTGGGTAGACCCAAAGTGACATATGTATTAGCTAATAACGATACTACAACGGTAGGAACAAAGGAGGGCAGTGCTCCAAAATCATCTATAAGCAAGGACCTGACGAAGGCGAACGTCACTGGAAGTCCACAGTTTAGTCGCTCCACTACCGTCTCTCTGATAGCATGGTCGCTGTCAAAGAAAACGGACAGCCAGAAGGGCACACAACAACAAAAGCCAGTAACTCACAGGGGAGAGAAGACGCCACCCCGACCTCAAAACATGCCCGACAGGTACTGGTCTTGACGTGGTGGATCCCACTTTGCGACCCGCATCTCAAAGTCGTCCCTAGTGAGAGCCCGTATATCTTCCTCCCAGAAATGCTCAAACCCTTCCTCCTCAGACTGTACCTCGACCAACTTCAGCATTCCCGCATCACGGCGGGAGCGCACCATACCGAGTATGGTAGTCCACTGGTCCTGTGAATGCTTTGATATACACATGATGAGATGGCGTAGGTTTGGTAGGACAGAGGGAGAGGTGAGGGCCTCGACGAAGATCATTGGTGGAGGAAGCTCGAGTTTGAGGCGAGAAACGGTAGAACACGCCTCCAGTGTGAAGAGACTACTATCTGCGGACGATGGGAATATTGCCTTGCCGAGGCTCAAACTCTCGAGATGACATCTCGATCGATGGAGGAAACGGGAGGATGAATAAGAGGCTTGTAGAACCGGGGAAATGGTCAAACTGATGAGGAGAGGTGCAGATAGGACGCTGAGAACCTTCATATCACCAACATAGAGGTGAGTGAGCTGCGCCATTGTAACCACTGGTTCCTCCTTTATGGCCTCTTTCATCCGAAGGTGACACCTTCTGAGGTTCGGTAGTTTTGAAAGAAGGCGTAGATCTTCTAGACAAGTGATTGGCCCAGAAAGATGGGTTATCCCGGGCGGTAACTTTATCTGATGGAGCCCCTGCCCGCCAAGACGTGCTTGCCATAGCTGTGGGGCACTTAAGCACACGTCCGAGTGATATTCATGGTCATTATAGATGACTATATCGATCGTCTGAAGTGCTGGAAGGTGCGAGATAGATTCGAAATGGAGCATATGAAACTTGGGAGCGTTGATACACAGGTTCTTCCACCGTTGACAGGATTGAACAAGCAGAGACAGGATTGCGTCATCTCCTGCAGGATTTCTGCAGAAAATCTGCAGATTGAGACGATGTTCCCCCGTGTGCTCGAGATATGTCTGCAAATTCTCCAGACCATATTTGGAGAAAGGGGCCCGCACGACAAGCTTCCGAGCCCAAGATGCTGGCGAGGAGTGCAGTGTATCCCTCCAAATCCTACAGACACGACCCAAAGCCCAAAGAGGTCCGGATACGTCTAGACTATGGCGTCGGTATCGGAGGCTCAAATTCTCATCTGCTTCCTGCCACCATGAATCACAAACAGAATCGAAGATTTCGATGAGAATATCGCGGGGAAGACGACGAATGGGAGTATAGACTGATTTGCGACTTTCGAGGGCTTTCAGGACTGCACATCGACACAACGGGACCTCTTCAAGCTGGGTAGCATACTTGACTTGCTGCTGTTCCAACTCCACAATTTCGGCGATGAGCAAGGCATGGTCAGAGTCGAGCAATGGTCGTGACCCGCGTAGAATTTGAGAAACGAGGCTGTCGGAGGTCGTATTCTGTGGCTGTGGCTCGAGAACGAATCCACAGTTGCGACACGACATGATGGGGAAGAACAAGAAATCTAATCGCACGTGGTCTGTTTGTCTGTCTTTACCATCATCAGCGCCAGCTCTCATCCGAGCTGTTCGTTGCTTTTCTGCATTATTTTTTTATATAGGCCTTGAATTTCTCCTTTCATGGAATCGCTGTCTGACATCAAAGCTGGAGAGGGACCAAACGGGAATTCGTGGGGAACACCCATCGAATACCGGCTACTCGTTAGGCAGGTGGGTCGCGACATGGTACTGGTCAACAACGATGTATTGGTGAGTGACTCCTTGTATCTTGACTACTGTATTTAACATTATCCAGACGTCGCTACTATCTTCCTGTTTCTATTGGCACGGCATTCGATCCAACAGCCCTTCATTTTCTGTCTCGTTCTACCATCTCTCTTCGCAATACATCTCATCTCGGACCACCAAAAACCTGTTCTCGCAGACAGCCGGATCCGTTGCCGAGAAGCAGCTCCCTAGGACGTCTGCAGGCAGGAGCTCGTACCTGTATATGAGACGCTTGGGTAGTTTTATTTTCCCACTTATATGGCGCAAGCGAAGCGATGCAATGACTTTCGACTTGGTCGCGTGAACGGGCTGTTAATTCTCGCTGGTGAGTCATCTTTTCGACATTTTCTACTCGTGTACTGAAACATTATTCGGATAGACACCGACCTCAACACCTCGGCCCTTCGTATCATATCCCGGGAGAAGAATTCGAAATCCTCCGGCTATTTACCTGCGCTACTTTTCCAGTGGTAGATTTTCCCCAAAGATTCTTCCCGTTCTTTGCTGAATTCATATCGTCCTGTGCTCTTTTGACCTCGAGGACACGCGCGTGGGCGCACGGGTCCGGTGCTAGTAACTAGGAGTTCTACTCTCCCAAGGGCGGCTTCTTCTGTGCGCTCTCAGAGATACCCGGACATCTTCTCAGCGCCTCAACACGCTCTTCGCTGTAGTCGGCTCGGACAGAGGATTTACGAATGTTATGTGTTTCAACGAGTAATCACGACGACCAATCCAAGCTGTGGGGATTCTTGCCTACGTATCCGGAGAGCGGTATGAAGAATATTTTTCTCAGTCCATCTACTCTAATCTAGCAATGCAGTACTTCCAGTGTGATAACACCACATCCTGTTCCGTCCAAAGTCCTATTCACAACTCGGCATAGAACTGGAGATGCTCCGGGCTCGGTAGTCACCACAAAAACGCCAAAGTTACCCATTGTATGTGCGTCGACATCCTCAACGATGAGCTTCTCCGTTTCACAGTGAGATTTAGGACACACTCCAGAGATCATCGAGGTGAAGATTAGGTTCGTGGGCCGTAAAGCCTTCATTGCATGATCCCAGAATAACGCTGATATTCGTATCTAATAGGTATAGAGACACTAATACACTGCTAACCAAGGACGATGGGAAGAATGTAACCGGTACACCGCGGTGCCCTAACAAGTCTCAGCATGAAACTGACAAGCACGCCGAAAGACAAATCCCACCTCGAACAGATGACTGGTCACTGTACGCCGACTACATCTCCCTATGCGAGCAGCACGTTTACTCGCTGTAAATCAAACAATCAGCCCGACGACGCGTCGAACTAATCAATACACTTACAGGAGCGACAAGGTGATGTCACCGTTGACCTTCGCCTGAATGGCGATCTCGACTTCGAGGTTGAGGTCAAGGCGCAACTTCAAAGCTGCGGGGGGTGCGACAGCTTGGCGCTCAGAGCGGCCGACGATTTGTCCACCGAGGACGGAGGAAGATTGGGTAGGTGCGTATTGGGTTTGTGGGGCAGACATGATGATACTGAAGAATGAAATTCATCCAGGCTCTCCTTTTATACGAATATGAGTTGGACCGGGGCGAGGGCAACGTTATGATTGCGCCATGGTGTATTCAGCAACTCGGGTGCCTCGTCGCAACCAGGTGTTAAATTAGAGGAAGAAAAATCTATGAACGTAAACGTTGACTTGTTTCTATGAAACGTGCTGCATGCAAATTTCGAGGGGATTCAAAGGCTTCTGATGAGGAACACGGACTTCTCGCCATCAAAGTCCTCAGCGAGCCTCTATAATCCTGAGGTATCGTGTATTGGATTTGGGAAGCAAAGAAGCGCGCAGTCTCGCTATCGAGTATAGTGATACGTAATTCGAAGATACGATGAGGGACCACTGCCTTCCCAGAGGACATAGGTATGGAAGGATGGAAAGTTCAACACGCTACGATATGAGGACTGACAAGTTACCATGCGCAGAACGTGAGAGCGTAAACGAGGTACACAGACTGCTATTATTGCCGTGGATCCCTCCAGGCTCGAGGGCGTCAATAAAAAAAAATTGGATGCGCCAGATCACCGTTCCCAGCTTCCATCGCACAAGTACATTGTCTTCACCAGATGACACCGATCACAATCTGCTGTGGGTGTAGGTCAAAGAATCGAGACTGTGACCTCGCCGATGCAAGGCCGAGATGCCCTTCGCTGAGAAGAGATCCAGGTCATGCCAACCCCGAAGAGACGGCGACGACTCGCCCAGACATTATACTGTATTCTTTGCATCTCGGGAGAGTCCACGCCAATAAGCGTTGGACCCCTTTAGTGAGGCCCTCGTTCTTCCTCCCGGCAGATAAAGATAATAGATGCCCACCTCACCTTTTCGTTGCACAGCGCGCGCGTGTTGGACGACGGTGCATAGCCTTAAGGCAAGGTTAGGATACTGACTCAGCAAAAAAGCGCAACACATGGATATCGACGTGACTGGAAAACTGAGGCGTGGCGAATACGTTGCTGTGGTGTACGCTCGAGGAAGTCGCCATGTCAATTGGAGATTCCGCTGTACTTGAAACTGGAAGAACGGACCGATACAGTTCGGAAAACCCCGTCGAATAATGTCCCAATTATGAGCTTGGTAATTATGCTGCTTCAGAGCGAGTTCCTAACCATGTGGGCTACATTCCACGCTGGAATCCCGAATTATTGTGGTATAAGAGCAATAAAATCTGACCGCAAAATAATACTGATATTGGTATTTCTCCGATAACATGGCACGTTCACATACTGTGAAAGCAAATGGTCAACTGGAAGGACATACGATGATAAAAGCCAGTAACTCACAGGAGTCGCCCTGACCTCAGGGCAGGTGCCACAGGTAAACATCCCGACCTGGTGGATCCCATTTCCCGACCCGCATCTCCAAATCGCCGTCCCCAGTGTGAGCTCGGATGTCATTTTCCAGGGAACGATCATACCTTTCCTGTATATACTGTACCTCAACCAATTTCAGCGATCCTGCATGACTGCGGGAGCGCACCAAAGGGAGCAGGGTGACATACTCGTCCCCTGAAGGCTTGAATAAACACAGAATGAGATGGTGTAGGTTCGGTAGGACGGATGGGGAGGTGAGAGCTTCGACAATGCCATTGATTAATCCTGGATGAAGTTCGAGTTTGAGGCGAGAAATGGTAGAACACGCTTCCAATGCGAACATTCTGGTAGATGTGTCTAATGTGAATACCTCCTTACCGATGCTCAAACTCTCGAGATGACATCTCGATCGATGGAGAAAACGGGTAATATATTCTTGTGCGGAGGATGACTGAGGTCTTTGTGTGAGAGGGTTAATGGTCAAACTGCCTAGGAGAGGTGCAGATAAGAAATTGAGAATATCCGCGCCATCAACATAGAGGTGGGTGAGCTGCGCCACTGTAACCACCGGAAACGCCTCCGTTGTGACCATGGCCGGTGTCATCCAAAGGTGACACCTTCTGAGGTTCCGTAGTTGGGAAAAAAGGCGTAAATCTTCTGGACAAGTGATAGAACCAGAAAAATTGGTTATCCCTGGGGGTAGCCTTATCTGATGAATCCCATGCCCTTGAAGACGCGCATGCCATAGCTGTGGGGCACCCAAGCACATGTCCCACCGATCATCAGAGCCATGGGCATTATAGATATATATCTCAATCGCCTGTAGCGCTGGAAGGTGCGAGATAGATTCGAAATGGAGCATACCAGACTTGACAATGTCGATGCGCAGGATCTTCCACCGCTGGCAGGACTGAACAAGAAGAGACAGGATGTCATCGTCTGTCGAGTCCCTGCAGGAGACCTGCAGATTGAGAAGATGTTCGCCCGTGTGCTCGAGATAGGTCTGCAATATCTCCAGAGCGTGTTTGGAGAAAGGCTCTCGCACGACAAGCTTCCGAGCCCAGGACGCTGGCGAGCTGTGCAAAGTATCCCTCCAGAGCCCACAGACGCGACCCAAAACCCAAAGAGGCCCGGATACGTGTAGGCTATGGTGTACGTGCGGCGACCTTTTTTCCTGCCACCAAGAATCACAAACAGAATGAAAGATTTCGATGAGAATATCGCGGGGAAGACGATGGATGGGAGCATAGATTGATTTACGACTTTCGAGGGCTTTCAGTACTGCACATTGACGCAACTGGATTTCTTCAAGCTGAGCAGCATACACGGAGTGCTGCTGTTCCAACTCGACAATTTCAGCGGTGAGCAAAGTATGCTCAGCGTCGAGCACTGGTCGTTGCCCGCGTAGAATTTGCGAAACGAGGCTGTCGGAACTCTGGGTGGCTTTGAAACGTGACTCGAGGAGAAGGAGGTTGATGGATCCACAGTCGCGGCAGGTGAAGCACGACATGAAGGGTAAAGGCAAGAGTTGCACGTGGTCCTACTCACTCTCTGCCTTCATCTGCTTGTCGCTACTGTTGATTTCCACGCTTCTTTTGCGTTACTCTTTCACATTTCCCTCATCATTCTTCCTTCGTAAAATCGCACTGGTCTGAGCCCAAAGTTGGAGAGGAACTGAACAAAAATTCGTGAGGATCATCAAATCACGACGCAGCTTTTACAGTGGGCAGTACTTGGGTCGCGACGTGCTGGTCAGCAATGGTGTATTGGTCAGTGACTCCTTGTCTCTTGACTACTGTATTCAACATTCATTTAGATGCTTGCGGTCCGTCGCGCTACTCTCTTCCTGTCGCTATCACGGCGTTAGCAATCTGACATCACTCCATTTTCCGTCTCGTTCTACTCCGAAAGTCTCCATGCCTGTATCATTTCTGTCCTGTCATATATCTCATCTTGGACCACCGAAATATTGATCTCGCAGACAGCCGGGTCTGACGCCGAGAATCAGTTCCCTGTATGTGTGTAGGTCGCCTACAAGCAGGAGCTTGTACCTGTATATGAGGCGCTTGGACGGTCAGGTCTCTCACTTTTGTGGTGGAACCGAAGCGAGGCGGTGTCTTTAGACTTGGCCGACTGGTCGCGTGAATCGGATGTGCATTCTCGCTGGTGAGTAATCTTTTCGACATTTTCTGCTCGTGTACTCAAAGTTTATTCGGATAGACGCCGACCCCAACACCGTTACGTTGACCTCGGCCCTTCACATCATATCTCGGGAGAAGAAATTCCACATCCAATAGCTATCGCCATCTCCCTTCCCTGCGCTGGTTTTCCAGCGGCAGGCTTTCTCCAAAGATTCTTCCTGCTTTTCCCAAATTCATATCATCTCGTGCTCTTCTGACGCTGAAGATGCGCGCGTGGGCGCACGGGTCCAGTGCTAGTGATTGGGAGTTCCACTCTCCCAAGGCGGCTTCTTTGGGGCATTATCAGAGATACTCCGACGTCTTCTCAGGTCCTCGAATTCGGTATATAGGCAAATTCTTTCGACACTCTCCGCTGTAGTTGGCTTGGACAGACGATTCACCGATGTTATACGTCTCAACGGGTAATCACGATGGTTAGTTCAAGCTGTTGGGAGACGCTTGCCCGCGTATCATGAGAGCAAGACGTATCTCATCGTCATCGACATTGTAAGTAATAACTTGTCGCTGATTCCCTGAATCTCAATCTAACGACGGCACCACTTGCAGTCTGAAGTCCCTTGAGCACAGACTTGAAGTCCGAATACGACAAGAATTATTGGCGACTCTAACGACTCATCTCGAGCACAAGTTTATGATGGCGTTGCCCAGTCCATCTTCGAACACCATCCTGTTACAGCTGTTTACCCTGCGCTTGTCTCCTTCCCTTTGCTACGGGTTTCCGTGCTAGCTCCTTTCGGCGCTGATGAGCGCTTTCCCCCATCACAATTTCTCTAAATACTCCTTGTGCTTTGCCCATATCCCATGTGCCCACTGAATTCCGTCATCTCTAATTATTGGGTCGGTGGCGTAGCTGGCTATCGCATCTGTCTAACATAATGTTTGCGAGGTGATACACAGAAGGTCCTCAGTTCGAACCTGGGCCGACTTATGTATATTCAGATGCTTTCTGTAAGGACTTGTTTTTGCTAAACGGTTACCTTTTCCTTTGAGTATGACTGCATGCCTCCCGCGTCCACTCTTCTCACTATCAACAAAGTGAACACACCTGCTGATAGAATGCTACGTAACATCTCGAGCTCAGTGTTCCTCGACAATGATGTATCACTCCGTCTCCTCTCTTACTCCCCAGCTAATCTAGAGAATCACGGACGAAAATGTCGATTCGTTCAAAGGGAAACCATTGACACCGTAGAAGTCCTACATCGCCAGGAGTTCCCGTCACATGTATACAAACATTTCTACAGCTTACGGTGCTGGGTGACGGTTCGTGTATAATCCCAAGCCAAAGGAGGTTACCTGGCACCTTCACTGCACGTTCAATAAGAATGTGTATCCCTGGATCATTCCTGACCTTCACATACGCTAATGCATCTCACGAGTCCCGATAATCTAAAATGCAATGCGACGCACGCAGACTTAAGACTTAAAAAGAGATCTCGAAACGACACTGTATTGATATCTCGTAGGGTACGAAAATGGGATAGTGCAAGTATGGGTACCTGAGAGGATGGGGAGAAGATATTCGACGCGAATGAGCCCTACAGCACAATAGGCGGCCCTCAGCACGACGGCGGCGAAACCGTGGAACGACGGAAATCTCACCTCAATCTGACGAACACACTCCACCTCCGACTCCCTATGCGTGCAGCACATTTACTCACTGTGAACCAAATAGTCAGCTCAACGACGCGCCCAACACGAGCAGTCCACTTACAGGAGCGACAAGGTGATGTCGCCATTGACCTTCGCCTGGATAGCGATCTCGACTTCGAGGTTAAGGTCAAGACGGAGCTTCACAGCCGCGGGAGGTGCAGCCTGGCGCTCAGAGCGCCCGACGATTTGTCCACCGAGGACAGAGGAAGACTGGGTAGGTGCGTATTGGGTTTGTGGGGAAGACATGGTATTGCTGAAGAAGGAAATCCGTCCAGACTCCCCTTTTATGTGAATACGAGTAGGACTGGGACGAGGGCAACGTTATGATTGCGCCATGATGTCTTTAGCAACTCGGGTGGCTCGTCGTAACTAGGTGTTACATTAGAAGAAGAAAGAACTACGAACGTAAAGGATGACTTGTATCATAGAAACGTACTGCATGCAAATTTCGAGGGGATTTGTGTTCTTGTGATGGGCAACACGGACTTCTCGCCATCAAAGTCCTCAGCGAGCTTTCTACATTCCTGAGGTATTTGGGTACAGCGACGATCATGATGTATGATGTATCGTGTATCAAACTCGGGAAGCAAAAAAGTGCGTACTTAGTCCCACTATCAAGTATAGTGGTACGTAATTCGAAGATACGATGAGAAAACACTGCCTTCCCAGAGAACATAGGTGAGGATGGATGGGAAAGCCCAACCAAGGGGCTACCGGAATTGCGGCCCGGAACACCGGCTAGGTAGGTAGGTTGGGCTGGCAGGCCCGAAAAAAAAAAGTTGACCCTCCTCAAATGGTCCGAAAAATGCCTTCTGAATGTAAAAAGGTGACATATTTAAGTGCTAATATGTCTAATCAATGGACCTTCAGTCTTTATAATGCCTGTGCGACGCAACATTGGGAGTAGACAGAGTGTTGGCTGCACTGCCATCATGAGTCAGCATATGACATCATGTGTCCAAATTCATGTGTTTTCTTTATCTGACTAGAAATGTCTCAGATTGTACTCAAAATGATATTTCGTTGAATAATAATACACAAATACGACTCAATTTATCATTTTTGCTTGAAAATCTGCTCAATTTAGAAGGTATGACATCATACTGGTCACGTGGAGGTAGGTAGGTCCAGCGCCAGAGCCTGAAATTTTTTAATCGACCCCATGTCATTTTTTTTCATATTGGTAGCCCCTTGAGCCCAACACGACATGAGGACTTACAAGTTACCATGCGGAACGTGAGAGCGTAAACGAGCCTCGAGGTACGCAGTGTGCTGACATCGACGTGGCTCCCTCCAGGCTTGAGGGGGTCAATAAACAAAATTGGATGCGCCAGATCACCGTTCCCAGCTTCCATAACATGGGTACTTCGTCTTCACCGGGATGGCGAATACCCTGTTGTGGTGCACGCTGAAGGAAGTCGCCATGTTAATTGGAGGAGCATCCGTTGTACTTAGAATTGGAAGAACGAACCGATACAGTTCGGATAACACCGTCGAATGATGTGTCAATTATGAGCATGGTGATCGTGCCGCTTCAGAGCAAGTTCCTGACCACTGGGGCTACTTTCTACGCTGGGATCCCGGATTATTGTGGTAAAAGATGGATAAAATCTGATCGCTATGCGCGGCAAAATAATACTGATATTGTTGTTTCTCCGATAACATGGTACATTTACATACTGTGAAAGCAAATGGTCAACTGGAAGGACGCACAATGATAAAAGCCACTAACTCACAGAAAGGAAAAGCTATCGCCCTGACCTCAAGACAGGTGCTCCAGGTACAAATGGTCCCGGCATGGTGGATCCCACTTCTCGACCCGCATCTCGAAGTCGTCTCCAGTGAGAGCTCGCATGTCCTCTGCCAGGTAACAATCAGGCTCATCCAGCCTAAACTGTACCTCAACCAATTTCAGCATTCCTGCATCACGGCGGGAGCGCGCCATGCGGAGTATGGCAGTCCACTCGTCCCCTGAAGGTTGCGACATACACAGAATGAGATGACGCAGGTTCGGTAAAACAGATGGGGAGGTCAGAGTCTCGACAATGCCATTGACCATTCGTGGATGAAGTTCGAGTTTGAGGCGGGAGATGGTAGAACAAGCTTCCAATGCGAACATTCTACTAGATGTGTCGAATGTGAACATTGCCTCGCTGATGCTTAAACTCTCGAGATGACATCTCGATTGATGGAGGAAACGGGTGACAGATTCTTGTGCTGAGAGTGACTGAGGTCCTTGCCGCGTTGACATAAGGCTAATGGTCAGACTGCCAAGGAGAGGTGCAGATAGGACATCGAGAATATCTACGCGATCAACATAGAGGTGTGTGAGGTGTGCCGCTGTAACCACCGGCATGTCCTTTGTGGTAAAAATCCGAAGGCTACACCTTTTGAGGTTCGGTAGTTGGGAAAGAAGGCGTAGATCTTCTGGACAAGTGATGGACACAGAAAAATGGGTTATCCCAGGCGATAACTTTATCTGATGGATCCCTTGAGCGCAAAGACTTGCTTTCCACAGTTGTGGTGTACTTAAGCAGATGTCAGAGCAATCATAGTGACCATAAATAGTCATGTTAATCGTCTGCAGGGCGAGATTGATTCCAGATGGCGCATATGATGCTTGGTAGCGTTGATGTGCAGATTTTGCCACCGTTGGTAGGACTGAACAAGCAGAGACAGGATTTCATCGTCTTCTGCCGGATGGCTACAGAAGACCTGCAGATTGAGGAGGTGCTCGCCGCTGTGGTCGAGATAGGTCTGCAATATCGCCAGAGCGTATTTGGAGAAAGGCTGCCGCACGACAAGCTTCCGAGCCCAGGACGCTGGCGAGCTGTGCAAGGTATCCCTCCAAAGCCCACAGACGCGACTCAAAACCCAAAGAGGCCCGGATACGTCTAGGCTGTGGAGTGGAGGTCGGAGGCTCCAAGGTCTATTTTCCTCTTGCCACCAAGAATCACAAACAGAATGGAAGATTTCGATGAGGATTTCCCGGGGGAGACGACGAATGGGAGCATAGATTGATTTGCGACTTTCGAGGACTTTCAGGACTGCATGTTGCCGCAACTGGATTTCTTCGAGCTGGGCGGCATACAAGGATTGCTGCTGTTCCAACTCGACAATTTCAGTCGTGAGCAAGGCATGGTCAGGGTCGAGTAATGGTCGTTGTCCGCGTAGAATTGGCGAAACGAGGCTATCGGAACTCTGGGTGGCTTTGAGCCATGGCTCGAGAGAAAGGCGGTTGACGGATCCACAGTCGCGGTACGACATGAAAGGGGAAGGCAAGAATCACACGTGGTCTGACGCACCCCCTTAACGGTAAGTCTTAGTTAAGGGAATTGAGAGTGTTTATTCAAAGACAGGGAGCATTAACTCTTTTTCGCTTCCCTTTGTGTATTGCAAGAGGCCTGAAGAGAAATACCATCAGTGAAAGCAAAGATTAAGGTGCTAGAATGGGTCGACCGCGTTACTGAATGTCAACGCCTGAAGCCCGGGTATGACACCGAGTCTCATCAAGTCGATGTTCGCAAGGGCTCTTGATTCAAGGTGAAAGGAATCCCGCCTCGCTGGGTAGACCCAACGTGACATGGGTATTGTTATGTATTAGGCGATAACGATACTACAATGGTAGGAACGAAGGAGGGCAGATCCCCCCAAAATCATTCTGTAAGTAAGGACCTGACGAAGGTGAACGTCACTGGAAGTCCACAACTTAGTCACTCCAGTACCGCCTCTCTGATGGCATGGTCGCTGTGAAAGCGAACGGTCAGCCGGAAGGACACACAACTACGAAAGCCAGTCACTCACAGCGGAGAAGACGTCGCCCTGACCTCAAAACATGCCCAACAGGTACCGATGGTCTTGACATGGTGGATCCCACTTCGCGACCCGCATCTCAAAGTCGTCCCTAGTGAGAGCCCGCATATCCTCATCCCAGAAATATTCAAACCCTTCTTCCTCAGACTGTACCTCGGCCGATTTCAGCATTCCTGTATCACGGCGGGAGCGCACCATGTCGAGTATGGTATCCCACTGGTCCTCTGAATGCTCTGATAGACACAGGATGAGATGGTGTAGGTTCGGTAGGACAGAGGGAGAGGTGAGGGCCTCGACAACGCTGCTGATCATCCATGGAGGAAGCTCGAGTTTGAGGCGAGAAACGGTAGAACACGCTTCCAGTGCGAAGATACTACTATCTGCGGACGATATGAACATTGCCTTGCCGATGCTCAAACTCTCGAGATGACATCTCGATCGATGGAGGAAACGGGCGAGAGATTCTTGTTCGGTGGATGAATAGAAGGCCTGCCGGACAGGGTCAATAGTCAAACTGTTGAGGAGAGGTGCAGATAGGACGTTGAGAATGTTCATGCTTTCGACATAGAGGTGAGTGAGCTGCGCCACTGTTACCACCGGCACCTTCTTTGTGGTCATCCTCATCCAAAGGTGACACCTTCTGAGGTTCGGTAGTTCGGCAAGAAGGCGTAAATCTTCTGGACAAGTGATAGTCCCAGAAAAATGGGTTATCCCAGACAGTAACCTTATCTGATGGATCCCATGCCGGTGAAGACTTGCTCGCCACAGCTGTGGGGCACTCAAGAACAAGTCGGAGCGATAATCTGGGCCATAGTCATCATAGATGACTATGTCGATCGTCTGCAGTGCTGGAAGGGACGATATAGATTCGAAAAAGGGCATATGAAGCTTGGCAGCGTTGATGCTCAGGTTCTTCCACCGCTGAGAGGATTGAACAAGCAGAGACAGGATTTTGTCATCTCCTGCAGCATTGCTGCAGAAAATCTGCAGATTGAGACGATGTTCGCCCGTGTGCTCGAGATAGGTATGCAATAACTCCAGAGCATATTTGGAGAAAAAGGCCCGCACGACAAGCTTCCGAGCCCAGGACGCTGGCGAGGAGTGCAAAGTATCCCTCCAAGTCCCACAGACGCGACCCAAAACCCAAAGAGGCCCGGATACGTCTAGGCTGTGGGGCCCGTTCCGCTCTTTTTCCTTCCACCAAGAATCACAAATCAAATGAAAGATTTCGATGAGAATATCGCGGGGAAGACGACGAACGGGAGCATAGATTGCTTTGCGATTTTCAAGTGCTTTCAAGACTGCGCGTCGACGCAACTGGATCTCTTGAAGCTGGACAGCATACAAGGATTGCAGCCGTTCCAACTCGACGATGTCGGCGTTGAGCAGGGCATGGTCAGAGTCAAGTAACGGTCGTTGCCTGCGTAGAATTTGTGAAACGAGGCTGTCGGAGGTCTTGGTATTCGGCGGCTGTGGATCGATGGAAAGGCCGTCGATGAATCCACAGTAGCGACACGACATGAAGGGAAAAGGTAGGAATGGTCGCACGTGGTCTCTCTTTCTTTCGCTATTGTATTGTCCCTGATTGTCTCTGAATGTCACCTTACAACAACACCACCAACACCTCTTTTCGAAACACCCTGCGAAGAGTGTCTACTCCGTGCGACGCACTCAAAAGTGCGATCACAACGGTATGACCCTTCGCGGCCATGGCGCATGGCATGCCATGTTAGGGCTGTGGACACGGCCGTTCCTTATTGGGACCTTGTGCCGTTACCAACACCAACACCACTTGTCGCTGCTGTTGATTCCTCCGCTTTTTTGTATCACTCCTTCCTCTCATCTTTATTTCTTCATGAAATCGCGGTTTGCGCCCAAAGCTGAAAGGAACTGAATGAGGATCACCCTCGAATCATGCCTACTCATTGGGCAGGTCGCGAAGTACCGGTCAGCAACGGTGTATTGGTGCGTAGTTCCTTGTCTCTTGACTACAGATATTCAACATTGATCCAGATCCCCCTACTATCCTCCTGTTGCTAGACATCCCGACGTTCAAAACCCTTCATTTTTCGTCTCGTTCCGCTCCGACAGTCTTCCGCATCGTTTCTCCTCGCAATGCATCTCATCTTCGAACACCGAAAGACCATTCTCGCAGATACCCAGGTCTGGCACCAACATGCAGCTCCCTGTATGCGTGTAGGGGTCTCCTGCACGCAGGAGCTTGTACCTGCTTGGGCAGTCTGGTTCCCGGAAGCGAAACAAGGTGACGAGTTCACTTGGTCGCGTTATTGGGATGTGCGTTCTCGCTGGTGAGTAATATTTTCGACGTTTCTGCTTGCCGTACTCAAAGTTTATCTGATAGACAGCGACCTATATATTGTTACGTGGACCTCTGTCTCCGGGAGACAAAATCCCACAATCATCCAATGACTGTCTCCATTTATCTTCCCCGCAAAGAGTTTTCTGGGCTCTTTTCAGAATTGTATCTCGTCTTGTACTCGTAACTTCTTTGATGCCCAGGGCGTGCGCTCGTGGGCGCACGGGTGCGATGCTAGTAATTAGCGTGGAGTTCGATTCTCCCGAGGCGTCCTCGTCTTTATGGGTGCTATCGGAGAAACCGCGGCGTCCTCAGTCCCTCGTACTGGATATGTAGGCGAATTCTTTCAACACGCTCAGTTTTTATTGATGTTATACGTTTCCACGAATAACCACGATGGCCGGTCCAAGTTATGAGGGAGGCCCGCAGATTCTGAGAGGAAGATCTCTCGTCTTCATCGACGTTGAGCTCTGCTTCCCTGATTCTGAATCTAACAGCGGCACTCTGTACAATCTGAGGTCCTTGAACACGGACCCGAAGCCTGAGTAAGATCAAAATCATGGCGGCTTTGACGAGATCTCGCGCCAAGTTATGAAGTACACGGTGTTCCCTGGTCCATTTTCAAACAGCATCCTCCGTCATGGTCATCTCTCGCTGCTTGACTGACAAATCAACCCCAATGGGGCGGGAATTCCTCCATTGACAGCTACATTCGAATAATGGATACACTCAAATCTGGCACTTATAGGGGGGGCATCTGCGCGCGTCAGCCTCGTTAAACCTGCTCCCCCTCCTCTCTGAGGTTCTCTCCTTGTATTCATGGTACTTTGTGTGTGCCTTGTGGCACGTGCCCCCTTATCGGAGGGTCGGTGGCGTAGCTGATTATCGCATCTGTCTAATACTTTGTGCACAGAAGGTCCTCAGTTCGAACCTGGGCCGACTCATATCATCATTACAAGATGTCCTTTTTACTCACAGATACTTTTAGTAAAAGGAAGGAGGTTACAGGTACTTGCACCACAAGGTCAATTTGTCTCCCGAGGACTGAAACTCCTGTCTTTATTTGCATATGTACGCACGAAATGTTATCCCTTACAAGCCTCAGCGAGCGTGATAGTAAGTATGAGAAAGTGAACAAAACTAAACATCTCTCCTTGATCCGGGCATCTAATCGACTAGGGCCCGTCGCGAGCGCCAACGGTGACCTTGCTTGATGAGGGAGATTTTGGTCTGATGTCGTAGTTGAAGTGGACTCATTTTCAAAGTGCAAAAAGCTCGCTCGGCGGCTGCAACGCAGCTGCCAGCTCGCATTTTGCATGAATGGTACTGAAGTCGTACTGCCTACTTTGCCAGTACGAATGTCCGAAGATTATCCAGGTTCATGTAGCGGGATTGGTTAAGTAGGTTTGGTTGAAGACGTTTAGAAGGCGAAGGGGGCCTACTTGGGGCCTACAGCCATTAGGTCTGTCCTTTCTACGTTGGGGCGGGTGCCTTTGGGGGCCCGAGGCTCAACAGATATTTAGATTTATTATTTTTGAGGTTACAGTTTTCGGTTGGCATTGCGCAAGAAAGTCGGTGTTTGGTAGTATTAGTTTTCGAAGTTACAGTTTTCGGAAGGAGTGAACTTTACCGACAAGCTACACGTAGTATTTGGCGGTATTATTCCCCGAAGTTACAGTTTTCGGGCATCCTCGGCCATACTAAAAAAGGAAGGCCGTCACCTTGGGTAGACCTTCTTTCCAAGCAAGGTAAAGACTGCCGCCCTGCATCCAATGTGTTCGCATAGACGTGTAAGCTTTGCCTTACGCGAAGCACAGCCCCATCCTCCCAGAAGGTATCCAGTGAGATAACTGTTCAACTGGTCATCGTCGAGGTTTCGTATATCTTGGGCTGTACGCAGCTCTGGTAGTAGGGTGATCTGTATTTCCAAGTCTGACATGCCTGATGAAAGCCGTGACTTGCTTACCCTCCGGTTCTCTGGGTCCTCAGCTAGGTAAACGAAAGGTACGACTTCGTAGGGACTAGAACTGCCATCGCCGCAGCGACGATTATGCCACTGCACGGAAAGTTAGGAAGTCAGCTGGTAGAGCACCGAGTGACGAACCCTAGCATCCCTGACTGCAGACCCGATCCGAATAAATTGTTGCAACCCCTCTATCCAATTGGGACCCGGATCTGCTCGACGCCTCAGAAGTTAGAACACCAACGCATTATCCAGCCTCAAAAGAAGACGCACCGGGACGACGAGTACGTGTCCTACGACTTCGATTGTTTTGGGGCATTACTTACCAAGGGAATTTTAACGATGAGGAAGACGGTGGCTGGAATCGATAACTCAGTGAACGTAAATCTGATTTCGTCGAGATGGGATCACCCGTTGCTTTATTCCCATCGATGTCGGATAAAAATAGATAACTCAATTTCCTCGCATTGAAAGTCATGGTTTGTCGTCTTGTTGTCCTCATTATTCAAACTAATTCAACATTTTAGAGGTTGAAGCTTTCTGGTACTGCACTCACGTCGTCTCCATCTGGCATCTGTACGTCCCGTACTATAGATTCCTGTTCAGCTTCTCGCCATAGAACTGGAGACGCTGTAGGCTCGGTAGTGTCTAGAGAACACGAAATATACCCATTGTAAACATCCGCGACGGTCTGGCAGAGGATCTCTTCCCTTCACATCGAAATTTAGGACACGCTTCGGAAGTTGGCAGAAGATTAGATGCGTGGGTTGTAAAAACTCCATTGTATGATCCCAGAATAACAATGACATTGGTATCTATAGGCATAGCAACACCGTTAAACACTAACTACACTGTAAACCAAGGTCCATGGGGAGAATGATACGACTCTGTCTACAAAGCATCAGCAGGAATCCCACAGCACGCCGAAGGACAAAGCACACCTCGAATAGAGGACTGCACGCCGACTCCATCTCCCATGCGCGTAGCGCATTTACTCACTGTGAACCAAAAAGTCAGCCCTACAACATGCAAACACGAACAATTCACTTACAGGAGCGACAAGGTGATGTCACCATTGACCTTCGCCTGGATGGCGATCTCGACTTCGAGGTTAAGGTCAAGGCGCAGCTTCACAGCAGCGGGAGGTGCAGCCTGGCGCTCAGAGCGCCCGACGATTTGTCCACCGAGGACAGAGGAAGACTGGGTAGGTGCGTATTGGGTTTGTGGGGCAGACATGGTATTGCTGAAGAAAGAAATCCGTCCAGGCTCCCCTTTTATACGAATACGAGGAGGACCGGGGCGAGGGCAACGTTATGATTGCGCCATGGTGTCTTTAGCAACTCGGGTGCCTCGTCGCAACCTAGGTGTTAAATTAGAGGAAGAAAACCTACGAACGTAAAGGCATATTTGTTTCATAGAAACGCGCTGCGTGCAAATTTCAAGGGGATTTGCGTTCTTCTGATGGGCAACACGGACTTCTGGACATCGAAGTCCTCAGCGGCGAACTTCTGTATTCCTGAGTTCCGCGGGAAAGCACGTGATGGTATTCGGGCTAGAGCGACGAACGGTTGTGGCGCCGGGCGGTCAACCCGACGCTTCTGGAGCGTGTTTGGTGTCTTTGAGGGAAAGGAAGTCTGATGGGGTGGTAAGAGCAAGCACGTTGGGTCCTCACAATATTAATCAGAAACTTGCTATGGGAATATGGATCCAGCCTCCAGTTTTCGTACCGATTCTCTTTAGCTTTAAGAGCATGTTTATTATTAAACAGCGACGGTATTGTTACCGGTGAACACGAGTCGAGAAAGCCTCCGTACTCTTCCACGTGAGATTCCCCAAAGGTACTATGCAACGATGCAATGACAACGTGACTCTGGCCGCGATATTCATATAAAAGGAGAACCTGGACAGATTTATTTCTTCAGCATCACCATGTCTAACCCACAAACCCAGTACGCACCTGCCCGAACTTCCTCCGTCCTCGGTGGACAAGTCGTCGGCCGCTCTGAGCGCCAGGCTGTCGCGCCCCCCGCTGCTTTGAAGCTGCGCCTTGACCTTAACCTCGAAGTCGAGATCGCCATCCAGGCGAAGGTCAACGGTGATATCACCTTGTCGCTCCTGTAAGTCGATTTCCGGGTTCCGTTACCGTGCTGAGGCTGATTGCTTGATTTCTAGCGAGTAAATGTGTGAAGGACGCGGAGAGTCGAAGTAACATTGCATTAGTTGGATCGAGGTAAGACACTGGCCGTTCCATGGTTTTGCCGTCTTCGTGCTAAGCATTGTGATACTAGAAATCATCCACGTCTTTGTCGGCTACAACCTTCTCTCCTTCCGTTCCTTTACCTACAACGTATTAGTATTTACGAGCGTTTATACCTGTCGATATCAATACCAGTGGTTTTTCGGGATCATGGTGTCCGGTTTTGAATGAGTAAGAGTTCGGCTTTCCTAGGGTAACAAGCGTCATAGCTCGAGATTCGTTGAACATGAATGGTCGTTGGTGATCCCGTGGCGAGGTCTTCGTAGTGCTTGGATGTGCGAGTGGCCAATCAAAACTATACGAGATGGGGTATGCGAAGGGCGCATGGGGATGGCAAGACGATCCTTAGACCGATTTCTATTGATATCAGCTTGGAACACTCGTTTTTCGTACGAACCGGCAATCTTGATGGCCGTTATGAAGGTGGTATGGCAGAGCAATGCGAAGATGTACTTGTTCAGGAACTCAAACCGAATCGTGAGCGCAAGGGCGAGAAGTGAACTACACATGGATAACTCGGGTCGAACGGCGGGAAGACAATAGTGTAGCGGGAGTAAAACCCGCCTACGCGAGGTAACATTGTCTTATGTCGCTAAGCTTGAATGTACTCCCCGATCTGAAGTTGTTTTCAGGAGTGCTTTCACTCGTTCCTGTTATCAGAAAATAAGAATCAAAGAATCGAAATAAATCGCGAGACGTACCTCAGCCGCATGGGATTGAGTAGATATCAACGTTGAATTCTAACCTTATGATAGCTAGGAGAAAAATTGCCAGTAGCGAATTGGCAGTATACCCTAGCCTCATTCACAAGGCGGTTTACGCATAGAAAACTCGTTCAGCCCAGAATCCGAGAAACTTTAGAAGCTAAGCATCCGTCGACTCGGAGCCACGACAATTAAATTCGACTCTGTGTTGCCAGAAGGAACGTTAGTACCCTACAAAATATCAAACGTGGAACATAAACCCGCACCTGGCGTTGATTGATAGATGGGCGTGGGCTGGCGAATCCGGCTAGCTATCGGAGAACACGCGACGGCTCTCATGATTGGCGACTAGACGGTCCTGGCCGATATTTCTGGTAGAAGAACTAACTCGCATCCACATTGTTGATTGGGTGTCTGGAAGAGGAAGAGTGCACCCGAGCGAACACGTCTGTGGATTGTCGTGGTAGCTGGACTCCGGACGCCCATGTCGACGGAATAGAGCATTAGAACGTGCATTCGAGAATGGTGCACGAATGCATCGTTGTAAAGACTTTTCGTGATATGAAGCACAGAGTTTCTTAGCTGCTGGGTGAATCTATGTGATGATTGTCGGGTGAACACTGCCTGAAAGGATACCTGCTCAATCGTGTATTAGGCTTGAGAAGCAACAAGAGCGAGACACCACTCACGTCAGAGCGTATGTACCACACCGAGTCTAATTCGAAGATATGGTGAGAAGTCCCAATTGACAACCCCTCCTAGCGGATATAGGTAAGGACAAATATATGAACACGATACGAGGACTTACAAGTTACCGTGCATAGAAGAAGCCGCAGACCAAGCTATCACTAACTTAAATCCCTCGCGCCGAAATTAACCGATCTTCTTTTTCGACGTGACAGGTCGATGACAAAGTTACCTTAGCCCTTTGTCTTCAACAAACGAGATCTGCTGCGAGCGTGGATCAAATCATTCCTCGAGACAAGACGCTCCATACCGAGAAGAGATGCCGCGCTATTCCCCGAAGATCATCGACCTACTAAACCATTATATTGCATCTCGGGAGAGTCGAACTCCACGCCAATAAGCATCGGACCCTTTTATCCGCGAGACGGGAGATATCGTTATGACCCAGTTCGTTCAAACGAGCAGATAAAGATGGTGGATGTCCGCATGATGAGGTGAAGGAGAGACAGGGTCCCACTGAACATTCTACTTGAGCTCCTCATTTCAAACGGAAAGATTGGATACACTCACTCAACGCACGTGCCATACCATCGATCTCTTTATCGCATCCATTATCACATCTTCTATCGATTTCTTGCCTGCCAGCTGGCGGTGACGCCGCCGGGGGAGTCAGCGGAGGAGTCCGCCGAGCTGGAGTCGATGGAGGAGTAGTCGGATGAGGGGTCTGTTGATGAGGATTCGGTCTAGGAAAGAAACTGGCTGGATGACATGACAGTGTGGAGACGTCGGCGTACCGCCCAACGGATGCAGACACCAAAATAAGGAACTGGATGGCTGCGTAAGTCACAGAGTAATCTTCTACCGGAAAAGGTTGCTTACTCCGCTCGTCAGAGATTACGCGGTTCGCCGTCATTCTATCACGACGAGCAAAGCTGCCGATATCGATATGCAGACCAGGCGAGGAAGCGGGAGGAGAGCTTTGCGAGCAGTGCAGTGCTAATTCGCGAAGGAGGAGACCGGGTCAGGGAATTACTGGTGCGAAGGTACAGCTTGGTGCGCTGTCCCCAGGGCTTGGGCGAATATCGGAGTAAAGACGTTGAAGGACGCCAATCGATGCTGGGCGAGTCCGAGTGTGCACTGAAAGAGGCGACTAGCAAGCGTTTTCGTGAACTCTACATAGCCTGATGAACGACGCGTGTTCAAGAAGGGCTAATTCTCAAATACGATGCTTTCCCATCGAGGACCAAAGCCGAACTCGTGAAGGGCAGGCGGCCAGGAATGTAAGGTTTGCGCCTTGGTCATTCGACATGCGATGAGATAAGACAGTATGAGTAAATGTTAAGGTTTGCGGACGTTATGATAGCGTACGCCGTACGGTGTGGTGAACGCGCCGATGCCCCACGGTGCCGTCAACGAAAACAAATTAATGCACCATTAGCTTCTAAATCTGGATTTGAGGGCTCGGACCACGACAATGCAGGTCAAAGTGGATGCAAATATAGAGATCGTCTGCTGAGCGAATCGGAACGTCGGTGCCAGAGAGAGAGACACTTCGGGAGAAGCCGTGTTACCTTGTCAATTCACTGACAACTACCGAAATCCTTGATATGGCAACTCAGAACCCCCGTAAGGACTTTTCGACAAGCAATTACACGCTTTTGTCGTAAAGCCTCAATTGCACGATGCATGACCCCAAAATGACAATGATATTGGTATGCAATGGTTATAGAAACGTTTCCAACACTAATATACTATCAACTGAGGACGATGGGGATAAAACCGGATGGCTGCCCTGAAAAGCGTCAGTTTGATACTCACGAATACAGCCAAGACAATCCTCACCTTGAATGGACAACTACGCCCAGCTCAATCTTCCCATGCGAGTAGCACATTTACTCACTGTAAAATCAATGATCAGCTCGACGACGCGTCAAAACGAGCAATACACTTACAGGAGGGACAAGGTGATATCACCGTTGACCTTGGCCTGGATGGCAATCTCAACCTCGAGGTTAAGGTCAAGACGCAGCTTCACAGCCGCAGGGGGTGCTGGGGCGCGCTGGGAGCGGCCGACGATCTGTCCGCCGAGGACGGAGGAGGATTGGGTAGGTGCGAATTTGGTAGCGGTTTCTGGGGCAGACATTTTGAATACAGAACAAACCCTACCTAGGCGATCCTTTTATACGAGAATGGCCCTCCCAGATTAGGAATGATTGAATTTGTGGTACATCTAGTAACTCGGGTGCCTCGTCGTTGCAACTTGATTGAGTCCAGGCGTAAAATTAGAAGAAGAGAAGATTATTATTACGAACGTAAATAAAGGTTTTATTATTTCATAAAACATGCTGTCGACAAATTTCGAGGGGATTTGCGTTCTTCTGATGAGCAACAGCGGGGACTTGTCGCTGTCAAAAAGTTCTCATCCCCAGTAAGTTATAGTAAGAGCACGTGGAGCGGACGAACGGTCTTCTCTGCCAACGCTCACGAAACTGCCTCCCTGTCATCTTCTGGACCGTGCTTAGTGTCCTTGGAGAATACAAAGCTGCATAGAACTCTGATGTGGGCGGTAAGAGAAAGCGCGTTGGGTCGTTACAATCAGAAGCTTGCTATGGGAATCTGGATCCTTACGCGTCTAGCTGGTGATGGTAATAGGTATTGATATGGTACCCGCACAACGCTCGTTGAGGAACCTACCACCCCCGTGGTCTTCTACATCCCCAAAAGCCCAAGTTGCCAACATGAGGTACTTCGCAACGATGCAAGGGCTATATTGCTCTAGCCCCCATCCTAATCCGGGGAGCGTGTCGATACGCGTATAAAAGGAGACCTTGGACGACTTTCTTTCTTCAGCATTACCATGTCTAACCCACAAACCCAATTCGCACCTACCCAAACTTCCTCCGTCCTCGGTGGACAAGTCGTCGGCCGCTCTGAGCGCCAGGCTGTTGCTCCCCCCGCAGCTTTGAAGTTGCGCCTTGACCTGAACCTCGAAGTCGAGATCGCCATCCAGGCGAAGGTCAACGGTGACATCACCTTGTCGCTTCTGTAAGTTGAATTCCGTCGCCTCACTGGACGTGTTGAAGCTGACTACTTGATTTTTAGCCAGTAAATGTACAACAAACTTGGGGAGTTGGAGTTGCGTTGCACTAGTTGGATCGCGGTAAGACACTCGTCGTATGTCTTCGTCGTGTTCATGCTGAGGCTTGTGTCGCTAGAAATCGTTTCTTTGCTTGTCGACTGCCACTTTCCATCTTCTCCCGTTCCCTTACCTACACAGTATTAGTATTTACGAGCGTTTTATATCTTTGCAATATCAATATCAGTGTTTTTTCGGGATCAAAGTTTCCAGTTTTGAATAAACTTACAGCTTCGGTTGTCCTGAGGTGATAAATACTTCAACGACCATTCGCCTCCAGATCCGTTCTACATGAATAGTTGCTGGTGATCCCGTGATGACACCATTGTCGCGCTTGGATGTAATGAATTGACGGTGAATGGTCATTCTGAACTAATCCGGGAGGAAGGTTATCAGCGTACGCGTCTTCACCTTCGCGGCATGGAAATTACGACAAAATCCATAGGACGCATGGACGGTAGGACGTTGGGAGATCGTTTTCCATCGATATCGGCTTAGAGCGCCCGTTATTTCCCGCAAAACGACATCCCTTGGCGGCCGTTTTGAATTGGTGGGAAAGGCCGAATCGATGCCTAGACATACTTGTTCAAGAGCGGAACCGTGAGCGAAAGGGTAAGAACTGAATCGCATATGAACAACCCAGGTCGAACAAGAAGACACCTTCATGAGGAAACATTGTCTCATGGCACTAAGTTTGCTCAGATAGGTATCTCTCGATCTGTTGCCTTGTCACTCGCGAGATGTATGCGACCCGGGAGCGGTTCCTGCTATCGGGATATAAGCACCAAAGAATCCGAGTCGGACTGGGTAGTGATTAATCGCGAGACGTATCGTTACCGCGAGTCGAGAACAGACGGAATTGAGTACATGTCTCTTTTGATGATCAGTCTCGTGAAGGTCCAATTATATCGCTGACGGACAGCTAGGAGCCAGTGACGGATTGGTCAAGGTGGCAACGCGGTTCACGCATGGTAAACTCGTTCAGCTTGATTGATTCATAAACTTTAATAAAAGCTAACCGCCGCCGCCGCCAAGATGGGATCAAGCCACAACAATTAGACTGAACTCCGTCGTGCTGGTGGGAGCGTTAGTCCTCCCCAATTTTCCAAACGTGGAACATTAAATGCACCTGGCGTTGATTGATATCAGACTGGCGATAGAAACGAGGTCGTGAATCGACATACTGCTGTATTGAAGAACATGCGGTAGTTGTCATGGTCGGCGATGGGATATCAACTAGACAGTCCTGGCTGGACGTTTCCGGTAGAATCAAGACTAGCTGAAGCAGCCGCTGAGGGGATGCAAAAGTCATTCGACAACATGACGGTTCGCTTATACCAGCAGTGATCGCGGATCATCGCGGCGGCGGCCACCACGTGTTCGCCATGCTCTTCTATTCTCTCTATAAGTACTCCGTAACAGCATGTTGAAGGGCTTCGTTCTTTTATCTGAAGTGCAGTCAGCCACAATGTTCTCAAAGGCCCGAAAAACTCTTCAGTTTCTCTTCTACGCCGTCTTGACTAGCTATGCTCCCTATGACTTCCGTACGATCCCTCCCGAGAACACTATCATCTTCGTGCCCGACGTCATTTGTCGCAGAGATAGAAGGTCTCAGACTGCTCGTTCTTATTTCAGCTCTGTAGCTCAGCACTGTCCCTACGGGGCCGGAGAGGCGATCGTCAAGAAGATCGAGTTCTCCTCTTCTACGTTAAGGACCACCGCAATATCTATGGTAGGGAGGCTGTTATTCGGATAGAGCATCTACAGCCTCCGCCGGAATCACAGTCTGATCTTGACGCCCCCACACCTTCCCTGGGTCACCCCCATCGTACAGGACAGACGTTCCCTTTCTTCGGAATCCGCGTCCATCTCGCGCACGGGTTCTCATAGCCCCTCCCCCGAGTCCCTCTATGTTCCGGCAAACGGCCTCTTTACTATCACCTGCATGCCGGTCATCCTCATCGAGGACTACGATATCCTATCCACTTTGACTTTCAAACATAATTCGAGGTTTGCGATAGAAGAAGCTGCCGTGATCGCCAGTGCCGCCGCAGAGGAGTGCAGCATCCCGTCTTACCTGTATGATCGGGTGATTTATAACATCATCCTAGAGTCGCAGGCGGGGAACTTGAAATACACCAAAGGTAAAGCGCCACCTGAGGATATAGCCACCTCAAAGCAGTTGACCCAGACCTACATTGAGAAATGGCGCGAGTTCCGGGTGGATATCCAAGAGAGGATAGAGGTGCCTATTTTGACGTGTTTCCCAAGGTTGGATACTGATTTTGGATCGTAGGTGAGGGAGGATTCGATGCGAAGGATGGAAGAAGCCAGACGACAGACGGAGGCATATCAGCGAGAGATCGAAAGGATGAAACAGGAATTGGAGGTGCTCCGGGAAGAGCCGGCGGAACTTACGAGAAAGCAGAAGGAACTTGACGACCACAAAAGGGACCTAGTGGATCGGGTTTCCTCTTCACCTCCAAACGCAACGTGATATCACTAATTCTTCACCTGGTGTTCTTTTCAGTGCTCTACGTGTTCACTTACCTGCTGCTGTTCTACTCTCCCTTGTGTATGCTTTTTGGTTATGATGATAGTACTTCTTGACTGTGTCCTACCTGGAAATTCTGTTCAATTTATCTTCTTCACTGGGCATCCTGCACGTACCGACAGCCACTCGTCTGCATGAGACGCATGATCTTTGCTCGACCCTGATAGAGGAAAAAAGAACCGATATCGACATTGGTACCTAATAGCTATGGAGACACAAAGTACTATCAATCAAGGACTGGGAGAAGAATGTAACCGGTGCCCTAGAAAGTGTTAACAAGAAACCGACGAGCACGCCGAAAAACAAATCTCACCGCGAATGGACGACTGCACGCCGACTTCATCTTCCTATGCCGCTATGCGCATTTACTCACTGTAGACAAAGAGTCACCCCAACGATGCACCCAGCGAGCAATACAATAGACTTACAGGAGCGACTCCAAGGTGATGTCACAAATTTCGAGGAGATTTGCGTTCTTCTGATGAGCAACGAGGACTCGTCGCTGTCAAAAGTCCAGCGCGTGGAGCCAGAGGGTAGAGCGACGAACGGTCTTCGCTGCCAACCAACACGAAACCGCCTCCCTGTAATCTTCTGGACCATGTTCGTGTGCTTGGAGAATACAAAGCTATCTAAGACTCTGATGCGGGAGGTAAGGGAAAGCGCGTTGGGTCGTTACAATCAGAAATTTGCTATGGGAGTCTGGATCCGTCTCCCAGTCTACGCGTCTAACTAGTGATGATATTGATACGGTACTCGCGACATGAGTCGCGGAACCCACCCCGGTACTCTTCCACATCTTCGAAAGCCCGAGTTATTGACATGAGGTATCCGCAACGATGCAACGGTTCTATTGCTCTAGCCCCCATCCTAACCCGAAGTGGAAGGTGTATAAAAGGCCCAGCAATTGGACCTCTCTTTCTTCCGTATCATCATGTCTAACCCACAAACTCAATTCGCACCTACCCATACCCAATCTTCCTCCATCCTCGGTGGACAAATCGTCGGCCGCTCTGAGCGCCAGGCTGTCGCACCTCCCGCGGCTTTGAAGCTCCGTCTTGACCTTAACCTCGAAGTCGAGATCGCCATTCAGGCAAAGGTCAACGGTGACATAACCTTGTCGCTCCTGTAAGTGAATTCTTCGTGTTGGTGCATCGTCGTGCTGAGCATTTGGCGATTTATAGGCAATAGATGCTCCGCGGGCATGGAAAGTTGGAGTGGCATTGCATTAGTTGGATCGAGGTGCTAAGGAACTGGTCGTGGCTTGTCTTCATCCTGTTCGTCTTGAAACTTGTGACGCTAGAAATCATTTCTATTCTTGTCGGCTGCGACTTTCCCATCCTCTCCTGTTCCCCTACTTACACCGTATTAGTATTCACGGGCGCTTTATACATCAATATCAATGTTTTTTCGGGATCACGCGTTCCAGTTTCGAATAAGCTTACGAGTTGGGTTTTTTGAGGTGACAAGCATTCTAATGACTGAGATTCGTTCTACCTAAATAGTTGTTGGTGATCCCGTCATGACCTCTTTGTCGTGCGGGGAGCTGATGATGGCGAATGACCATTCTGAGCTAGTACGGGAAGAGGTTATCAGCGTACGCGTCCCAGCCTTTGCAACGTGAAAATTCAACGGACACATCGATTGCAGGATGTTAGGAGACGAATCCTAGACCATTTTCTATCGGTATCGGCTTAAAGCACCCATTAGCATCCTGTACGTACCGACGGCCACTCGTCTGCATGATCTTTGCTCGAGCCTCATAGAGACCAATAAATGAGTTCGCGTTCTTTATTTAACAGAAACATACACAAGCAAGAAAAAAGAACCGATATCGACAGCCCAGGGTTTGATGCATCCTATTGTGCCAGGCGAGGACGTTGACTGTTCCTGTGGCGAGCCATTTTAGACACAGGAACATATCATCCGTGAGTGTCCTCGATATGAGGACCAACAGGAGGTACTCCGGAATGTGTCAAGGTCACTGTACCTGCCGGACATTCTTGACACCAAAGGAAGGATTACAGCACTGAGCGAACCCATTGGAACACCGGAAGGTTCACTTCGTCAAGGGAACCACGAAGTCTGAGGCGTTGTCTAAAACCCGAGGAGAAAGAGAAAAGAGAATGGTGGGAAGAGGAAGACGACGCAGAAGACGAACACGGATAGTTGCCCACGAGAGCACAGCCAGCATGACACAGAAGCACGACACGCTCGCGACACACTCCACGGCCTTGGCTAACCGCAACACAGAGTGAAATTTTACCGTAAATGTCCGCTACACAACACGTCGAAACACCAGATTAATGAACGGAGGGACCGGGGCAAGAGGAAAGGAGGTCGCCTGAGGATCTGTACCTCCACCACGTCTTATGTTGTAAGCGTTAATGAAACGCCGAATCCGAAAGGAAAAAAATGGCCCACCGGGGTATCAGATACATATCACAAAGGAAGTTCATAGGCGGGGTCAAAAAGATAGCGCACCAAGGATGGACGCGCCGTCAGCGAAGAGACTGACGCGTTTGAAGAAGAACCATCAAATTTGACATCAGCGTACGGAAGCGAAGACTGATGAAAGCGGTGGTATCTCCCTGTTTTGAACGAGCGGGTTAACGTTGAGAGAGCATCCCTCATTCGAATCTAGAGCATGAAAAATGCTGGTCATTACGGTCTCTCGTGCCGACGTTCGTAGACAGTTGACTACGTTTGCACAACAAATGTGGCGGAGCGGAGAATAGACGCATGTCAACTGTGGAAGGATGGAAGCTCACAAAAGCAACGAGTCTCGTCGCTTTTTTTTTTTTTGGTGGAAGTCGCTATTGAAGTCGTCCAGTAACTAGGGCTGCAAGGTCGAGGCAGGTCTAATCCCCCAAAATGGATGCATATCGAATCATCTGCTGGATTTTTTGCTGCTGGTGGTCAAGGAAGCTCGGTTATTATTATGAGAAGGAAAAGTCGCGCAGAATACGTGATGGGTGTAAGAAGGCAACCAACAAGGTCTAGACCTGGACCTACAGTCGCCCACACATCTGCGGTTACCGAACAGGCGCTTGTAATCCTCGGGCCGACCATTATCGAAATAACAATTGCTTACGTACCCCCAAATTTGACTCGGAGCCTTCTCTTCTCGACGTCGAGGCTCAATCAAGTTCTTACGACGAGGCACCCGATTTCGGTTGCACAAATTACAGCGCTTCCGGAAATGTAATTAGTATAACGTTGCTCTGGCCCCCGTCCTAATCCGGGGTCGAGGGTGTCGAAATTCGTATAAAAGGAGAGCCTGGAAGGATTTCTTTCTTCAGCATCACCATGTCTGCCCCAGAAACCAAATTCGCACCTACTCAATCCTCTTCCGTCCTCGGCGGACAGATCGTCGGCCGCTCTGAGCGCCAGGCTGTTGCTCCCCCCGCAGCCTTGAAGCTCCGCCTTGACCTCAACCTCGAGGTCGAGATCGCCATCCAGGCCAAGGTCAACGGTGACATTACCTTGTCGCTCCTGTAAGTAGATTGCCGATGTTGGCACGTCGTTGGGCTGAAAATTTGGTTTACAGGCAGTAAATGCATCGTGGGCGCGGAGAGTCTGGGGCAGAGTCCATTCAGCGGCTTGAGGTGAGATCTTGTTTCATGTGCTCAACGTTTTGTGCTGAGGGCTGTCGCACTAGAGCCCATTCATGTCGACACCGGTCACTCCATACTTCTCTTTGCCCTTACCTCCACCGTATTAGTCTTTACGAGCGTTTTTATACCTGTGGGATATTAATATCAGTGTTGTTTTTGGGATCATGCATTCAGATTGAGTTAGCTCAGCGGTTCATGATTGCGTTTAAATGCTCCGCGAGCGGAGGCGTAGTGCGTCCGTTATATTGAGGTGAGATTTCCATCGTTCCATAGTTTTGCTTTTGTGCTGGGTTAGAACTCATTCGTGTCGGATACCTTCTGCCCATATCGTCGCGTGCCCTTACTTGCACTATACCGAGAGTTTTCATACCCTACGAGATATCAATATCAGTGTTGCTCCGGGATCTCTTAAGTCTACTCACGGAGTTTAACGCATCGCATCCTGGAGATGCAGTGAACGTTGGCAATGATCCAGAGGTACTCATACTGATTGAAGATGACAGGTCATCTTATGTACGAAGCATTACCCAGTGCCTTGAGCTATAGCAAGTGTGCTGCAGGGGAATTCCTGGCGGCGTAGTACTTATACGGCGTCAATGCTTTCCCATTCCCTTGAACGAGTCGACGTTTGCGTCTGTGATCCTCTAGATCAGCTGGGCAGTAAAAAAGGAGATGGAGTGTCCAGAGGTTACGTAGGACCCCACCACCAGGATTGTTGACAGTGTGGAGAGTGGACGCGGAGGTCATGCATTAGATTTACAAAAACAAAACAAAAAACATTACTCCGAAGCCACAGCTCCCCGTCGCCCCATCCGGGTACGTCGTCATGGAAAACGGTAATGTCTGTCGCGGGATGGAAGAGATAAAAACCGGGGGTATTCGTCACTCGGGAGCAGAGCGTCAAGTTTCAACAGGGAACCCGGTCGATCGATTCCAGTGTCCACGAAGCAGAAAACAAAAATGTGATCTTGACAACCCAATGAATCGGCCCAGATTCGAACTGAGGACTGATACGACAACCAACTTCGCCATCGACGTGTACGATAGAGCAGCGAGATCGCCATGGTTGTGAGCGAGCGGTTAATTCTCTCCTATGTTAGGGCTGTGAATCCGGCCGTTCCTCGTGCCGGTCACCACACCACGAGAACGGGCGTACACTCAGGATCTTTCGACTCGTAACTCGTGAAGGTTCAGCGGAAGGCCACAGAGGTAAGGAAAGATGCAAATTTCAACGCGACACGAGTTAGAAGGGGGAGAGGATAAATGAGGTACGCAGCCGTGACAATGAGCTTGTTATGATGAGACGCGACGCCCCCTGCTGAGAAAAGATTAGGCGACATCTGAATTACGCCTCGGGAGAATCGAACTCCATTAAAGCATCGGACCCATCTAGCCGCGAGTCGTCTTCGTCGTCCTTGTGGCAAACAAGCACATGTAGCGGACCTGCCGACAGTGTAGAAATGTATACGGTGCGTTCCATTTAGCAGTGTATCCTTGTCGAGACAATGATCGTCGGTAGGTAAAGATGATGATGCAGTGGGTTATGTATTGGATTTTGAAAAAACACAAGTGTCGTACCGCACGATAGGAGGGCACTCTGAGGTACGACGTTCTCCCAGTAAGGCAAGACCGAGAATTTCGAGGATATACCGGGCACACAGAGAGAGGGATGAACTGCGCGCACGGATGTTGAAATCCAAGCCTACAAGGGAAGAATCGCCAATATCTGCTCTCGAAGGCGAATCGATCTCGAAATCCAAGCGGGATCCTTTCATCCGCGAGTGTGGGACTCTTGTTTTCATCCTCGATGCCTGCCGCAGAACTGGGACGCGTCCTTCTAGCTCGAGAGAAGACTCTGTGAGGCGTCCCAATTGTCGTCTTCCAGGCTACTGGTGTTGACATCCCTCCACATAATGAGAAAAGCGCCTATTCATGAAGGGGTCAGGGAATTGAAGGGTGCGCAGTCGGGAGGAAACAAAGACATGGTTGACGAATGGTAGTTGCCTGGTCGGGGGTTGGCTTCCGTAAACCGCTTTGGGCAGATAGTCGAACTTGGATCGTAGGGACGGGCGGTTTTGCTCGAAGTCCAACATGACACGAAGGCTTGAGCACAGAAGGAGAGAGGTATACAGTCAACACGAGGACTGACAAGGGAAGTTATCCCGATTCCCAGCTTGTTCGCTTCATAAAATCCAAACCCTTTTGCGAAAGAATCGTGACTACGAGTGAGACGCGACGCCCCTTCCTGAGAAAAGATCAGGCGACAAGGGAAGAGATCACGATTCCCAACTTGCTCACTTCATAATATCCAAACCCTTTAGCAGGCGAGGGCCAAAGAATCGAGACTACGGCTATGTTGATGGGAGGACGAGACGCCCCTTGCCGAGAAAACGTCCAAAATTACGCCTCGGGAGAATCGAACTCCACGCCGGAAGCATCGGACCCATTTGTCCGCGAGGGTGGAAGCGTCCTTGGCAGTGCAGAAATGGATACGGCGTCTCGAGCGAGGTGCCTTTGAGAGTAAGCTCAGATGACGATGCCATGTATAGAGAATGGCGTGGAAGCTAGTGGGTTATGTATTAGATTTACAGAATGCAAAATGCAGGAACAACTGTACCAGAATTTGGAGGAGACGGTTGTTGAGTTATGGAAACTCTCCTTGTAGACATAGCTGGCACACCGATATCTGCTCTCAAAGCCAAAGGGTCCCCACCGCATACATCCTCGCAATCGATCTACCCTGCACCTGCTTATCCGACGATCACATCCCGAGAAACGGCCAATGAGCAAGCATCGGATCCTTTTATCCGCGAGTGTGCAACTCTCGTTGTCGCCCTACATTCTACCGCAGAATTGAATATCGAAAGGGCGGGACTAGGACTGCACGAACCTGCCGTCTTTCAAACAGCGAGGGAAGCCAACGGTATTGACATGCTTCTAACCCCCTGGGATGGAGAGGGATTGGGCTTTACGCGCGTGCGCCAGGAGGAGAGTGGGTTAGGGAATTGAGGGTGCGTCTTCCCGTCGAGGTCCATGTTGCATGGTCGAACTAGGGAAGTAGGGACTCCGCGCGGATTGCGGTACGACCTGCACGTTGTGGCGGAAGAGCAGACAGCCCGAGTCAACCATCAACGTGGGCGGGGACTGCATGAACGCTGTGAGGCCCGAGTTCTGCCAATATTGATCCAGATACGAGCGCGCAGGCTTTGGAGGGCAGATGACGGCCAACGACATGACCGGTGAGTGTCGCTTCGTACCACCCGCGTGTTGATGTGTGATGAACGCGCTGCCGGTATGCAAGCGAGGAAGCGAACCTGGCTGGCTGGGAGAATCATGGTAACCCACCAAACTTGCTCGCTGACAACACCATCTCTCTGAGGATTGGGTCCTTCCCACGACGACGCAGGGTAGCAGCAGAGGAAGAAGCGAGAGGAATACAGTAGTCTTCGTATAGTAGACTGAGTTGGAACGTGGTGCGGGAAAGACCCATCGGGAAATGCCGCCAAAAGTCAATCTTACACTACCATGCTCTCAATCGCGATAAAAATCCCTGACACCTCCAGTCGACGAACTTTCCGTCTCGAAACTTGAAACACACGTCGTCGTTGGTAGAACTTCAATTGCATGATCCCAGAATAACACTGATATTGGTATCTAATAGGTGTACAGACACTAATACATTGTCAACCAAGGACGACGAGAAGAATGTAACCGGTACATGGCGGTGCCCTAACACGCGTCAGCACGAAACAGCCAAGCACGCCAACATACAAAGCTCACCTCGAACGGACGACTGCGCACCGACTCCATCTCCCAATGCGCATAGCACATTTACTCGCTGTAAACCAAACAGTCAACCGGGGCACCTACCAGACGACGAGAACCAACTTACAGGAGGGACAAGGTGATGTCACCGTTGACCTTGGCCTGGATGGCGATCTCGACTTCGAGGTTAAGGTCAAGGCGCAACTTCAAAGCTGCGGGAGGGGCAACAGCCTGGCGCTCAGAGCGGCCGACAACTTGTCCACCGAGGACGGAGGAAGATTGGGTAGGTGCGTATTGGGTTTGTGGGGCAGACATTGTGATGCTGAGGATGGAGGATGGCTAGGTGAGGGTTTTTATAACAACTAGCTGGGCCCGTTGCGGGGTACTCGGCGGCTCGGATGCGGGAATGCTCGTGTAACCATTGATATTTCATTTGAATATACATGGAAGCTTGCAGCTTTGCCTCGTTGTCGAGAAAATTTCTGATGTGGTAGGACTCTACTGAATACATTCGTGGGAACTCGAGAGTCGAGCCTCTTTCTCTTCCTCCCACTACGTTTTTTTTCTCGAAGGCACCCCACTTCTAGGCTGTTACGACAAGGCCAGTTCCCGTTCGTCGCTCCACGTTCCATCTCTAAATGGAGAAGAAGAACATGCCCGTGCGCATCGTTCCCGTCCGAGAAGGCGACCCAAGAGGTACCCGGGTGTTCGCACTTCGAACGTGTTTGACAATGACAACCCACGAAATTTAACCCGGACCTCTCTTCTCATCCAATATACGACGACGAGGCACCCGAGTTGTTAAATGCATGGCGCAATCCATAACGTTGCTCTCGCCCCGGGTCGACATTCGTTCTAAACCATGAATGGCACAATCTATAATAACGCTCAACTCGTATAAAACCCCCCAGCTTAGCATCCCTCTCTCCTCAGCACAACAATGTCTGCCCCACAAACCCAGTTCGCACCTACCGAAACTTCCTCCGTCCTCGGCGGACAGATCGTCGGCCGCTCCCAACGCGCCGCTGCACCCCCTGCATCCGTGAAGCTGCGCCTTGACCTCAACCTCGAGGTCGAGATCGCCATCCAGGCGAAGGTCAACGGTGACATCACCTTGTCCCTCCTGTGAGTTGGTTCTCGCCGTCTGGTGGGTCCCCGGCTGACTGTTTGGTTCACAGCGAGTAAATGTGCTACGCGCGCGCATAGGGAGGGTTTTGGATTGTGCTCGACGCGTTCTGGTGAGGTTTGGTTCTCTGAGTTGGTGTTCGGTGCTAACGTGTACCTGATTAGCGTTGATTATCCTTCTCCGTCCTTTTGTCGATGTTGTATTAATGTAGTCCATACCAATGTCAATGTCGTTCTATGAAGTTTCTGAGTTTTAAAGCACTCAAAGCGACGAAGTCAACCCTGCAATGGGTCGATGGCGTAGCTGGTTATCGCATCTGTCTAACATTTAATATCCTTCCGGGGATCATGTTCACAGAAGGTCCTCAGTTCGAACCTGGGTCGACTCATAGAGTCGGATAATTCTCTTTTGGCTCTTTCAATTTCAAGAGTCAAATTCAGGAGTCAGGAGTCAGGACTGAGCAGTGAGGAATCAGGCCTCAGGACTCACTGTGGGCCATTTCCTCATTCAACTGGAGAGTACTTTCTATTCTTAGGTTAGTTAGGCTCCAATTTCGGTGTTATCTGAGTTGCAGGAGGTCGCAGGTTTATTCCCTTTTTTGAACCCTGCTGCCATCACGCTGGGTTTGAGGCTCGACCATCTCACCGCAATGTTAATGCATAACGGAATCCTCATCCTGGTTCCGTTGAACGGGCGTGTTTTCTTTCAGTCCTGGGAGGTATGAAGGTACGCGACCTTTTTTCGATATCCTCGTTTTCCCACCAGCAAGCCCGCAGTGTACACCCTTCTCCCAACGTCCCTCATCAATTAGCCCTCGTTCCTCGCCGATATCCTACAAGTCCCACACGGTAGGAAGATGCGCGATGTTGGCGCGACGTGAACCAGATCATGATGCTCGGTTCATTGTCTTCCATACACCCCACGCTACGCTATTGGCACATGGGGGTGATGGTTGTCGGGAGCCGCAATTGGGGGGCTGGCGCGGGGTGAGTTTGAGCCTGGTGTTTGCAGATGCGCAGGTGGACTCTTCGTCGCGTCGTCTCGCAGCCCTTACCAGAGTCTTGGCCGCCAGCTTCATATCCCGGCGCATGCACGCTTTCGTTTCAACATCTTTGCCGCTTTTTCACAACATACGATGTCCTCTCACAAATATCCGTGCACATTCTTCCACCGACGGATTCAGCAATGGCATTCCTCCCGATACAAACTTGATTTCCACCAGGCCCAGTTTCGCGATCATATCCACTTGCCCCATTCATCCTCGAGCTAGCGTCTCTCTCCAAGCACCCTGATCGTCCTCCCCTCAACACAAATTTCCCGTGACTACCACTCTGAATCGGATGCTCAAGACACGAAACACGGTCCTGGCAGCTTGCAGGGAAGGCTGTTTCATGTCCACGTTGTCCTTCTTGCAGCCCGTCTATCCCTCAACTCGGCGAGAGATAGGTTGCGCAAGTCCCCTCGGAAATTGTACGCACAGCCCCCCACCCAATCCTGATCTCAACGTTCAACCTCGAGGTGTTGTCGCTCCATGCAATGTGTCATGGGACCGGAGAGAGGGTTTTAGAATGCGTTCAAGTGAGAGATGCTTCGCCGACCCCCTTTCCCTTTCATCGACGCTGGATCGTGCATGGACCTCTGTAATCACGCCAAAGCGCTTACTCTAGGGTCGATGGCGTAGCTGGTTACCGCTCCTGCAAAGTGTCCTCAGTTCGAACCTGGGTCGACTCGTGGAGACAAACAGTGTCATTTTTTTCACTCTGGAGTCTCGGGGTGTGCATTGTGCTTTCGCCTTGAGCTTGATGCGTGATGCACTATCATCTCACATCAACGCGAACATCCGACAGATACCCAACGCAGTACACGGCTTTGACATTCTTTGTCGTTCCCCCGCCAGGAGAATGTGCTATGTCGATGACTGGTGTCGGTATGACGAGAGCAAAGATTGGGGGCTGGCGCGGAGTGGAAGATGACGAGATGCGCAGGTGGATCGCAAGTTCACCGTCGTTTCAAATTCATGTCCCCGCTCTCGATTTGCCTTTGCCTCTTTTTCACAACAGCCGATGTCCTTCCAGCGATGGATTCGCGCATCGTCATTCCTCCCGATACAAAACTCATGCCTCTCTGATAAATAACCTCCCTCCCAGTTTCAAGACTTTTCCCGGTACGCCCCATCCTTGAGCTCGCTCAAGAAACGCGTTTGAGGGATACATGGTGAAGGCGTCTCTCTCCAAGAACCCAGGTCCGCGTACATTGACGCAACGAAATAGAAATCCCCCGTGACCCGCTCTAAACAGCGTGGTTTGTAGAAGATCGCAGGTAGACGGTTTGTGTCGGGCTACAAACGCTAGTTTTTTTTTGGCAACCCCGTCTCCGGTATTGAAGGGAAATAAATACGTGACATAGAAGAACGCAAATCCCCTTACGTGCAGCCCTACCCCGTGGCTTTGAAACTCTGTCCTCGCTCTGTGACAGTAGTGAGAGACGTTTTGCTGATACCTATCATATAGCCTTCTACCCCAGACCCCTTTCATCGGCGCTGGGCAAGTATCGTAGTACGTACAGTTCCTCGGCTGTTGTGCATGCAAAATAGACGTCGGGAGGAGTAGCCATGCCAAGCCAAATCATTTCAGTATTGGGTCGATGGCGTAGCTGGTTATCGCATCTGTCTAACATATGGGTGTTTATCAATATTCAATGTTCACAGAAGGTCCTCAGTTCGAACCTGGGTCGACTCATAGTTGGTTTTGAAATGTTTTTGTCATTCTCGCGGGTCACTTCAAAGTTCAAAGTTCGAACGGGGTTACAAATTATCACTTATAAGTACTTAGTACATAAAGTCGCTTAATGCTGAGTCCACGCGCTGATAGTGCAGCTGCTTGTCGCATTTATCTTCAGTTCGAAGTTTCGAACCTAGGTCGGCTCTTTGCAAGGGTGTTTGCTCTAACTCGGCTTTTGCCGAAAGGTACGTCACCCTGCCAAGGGAACAAAGAGGTCCTTGTACTCTTTTTTGTTTATTGTTCTCGTATGGCACGTATAAAAACCTCGCCGTGTGCAATGCTCTTCACCTTTCTTCTTTCTTCCATCCAGCCTGGTGCTTCTTGTCCGTGATGCTTTCTTCCATTCTCTTTGTTTCTGCCCTCTTCTCCTCACGCGGGGCGCCCACCGCCTCCCTCGACGCCTCCGCCCTCCTCGCGAACGGCCAAGCTGCCCAGTCACAGAACGTCGCCTTCCAGAACCTCTCCGTCAACGATACGTGCTCCAGTACGACCCGTTCCGTTCCTCGGGTATTCTTCATACTCACGCTCTTATTCTTCTAGCGGGCGAAGTAGCGTGTATATCTGGAGATGTGGCCCAGTGTGCGGATAACCAGTGGGCGACGTCGCCTTGCTCGGGTTCGGCCCAGTGTTTTGCCCTTCCGTCTGTGAGGGGTAACGGGACTGTGCGTGGTTTTCTTCTTTCATTGAATACGTGGGGCTTACTTTTAGCGTCTAGTTCTTACAGTGCACGAGTGAGAAGGACGCGACGTCCGTGATCGATGCGACAGGAGCCACTGGAGGCATCTTTGGCAATGGCACCGACACGTCCAATTCCACGACTAGTGCCAACTCCACGGATGCCAACTCCACGGATACCGCGTCTGGCACCTCCGTCGACGATAGCGGGATCGTCACCGTGACCATAACCCTCACCCCCACTGCGACAGTGTTCGTGAGCACCGAGGTTCCTGTCACAACGACGCTGTCCCCCGACGAAGCCTCGAGTCTTCTCGCGAGCTTGACAGGCGTGGCTGGCGGCTCAGTTATCACCGCCTCCCCAGCTGTTAGTGCCACTGACGCAGAAGTGGCTTCCTCCTCCGCTGCAGCTACGATAATCTCCCTCGTTCCTGCTGCAGCTGCCACCTCATAACGCCCATTATTCTTTATGAACGTCACGGATAGATAGTAACTGGTTTACTACGAGGATATGTATTGTACTGTATCATAGGTGTAATAGAGGACAAGCATCAGACTGGATGGCAACAATGCTATGGACAAGTCGTCGATTAATGCGACATATATCGAAAACGGGAAAACTATGCTCGCGAACACCGTGCACTCGATAACTTCTGTGCGTTCACCGCACACCTACATCAGAACACTCTCACCTGTGAAGGTTCTGACTTTGGTAAAGGGTATTGCTCCGAATTAACGTAAAAAAGCACTTCCAAATCGCAATATTGAGTCGGCCCAGGTTCGAACTGATGATAAATGCGCGCGACAAGCAGCTGCACCGTCGACTCATGCTTAAATAAGGGACCCGAGACCAGATGAGAAGCACGTTCGATTCAAGGTCCAAAGAAGTGTGTAAGTGAAGAGGGCAGCTTTTCCCCCGCATAGAAAATGAGCTTTAGCGTCACGGTGGAGCGAGTGATTGGGAGCACACACGGCCAAAAATCACCATTATAACACCTGATTATTGAGCCAACCCAGGTTCGAACTGGGAATCAGCGACAATCAGCTGTACCATCGACCCGCGACAGGTTGAGGGACAGGCATACAAGCATCTAAGCCCAGTGCATCCCAGGCAGTACGGACAAAAATCGCTATGAATGCGCCTCATTGAGTAGATCCAGGTTCCAACTGGCTTGATATCAAACTGGCGGTACCGGAGTGAGCTGGTTAGCAGTCTCGCATTAACACATATTCACTAACCGAGCGACCCCCTCCTCTAACCTGTAAAATTATTAAAAAATCCACAAGAGTTGAAAAGTTTGAGAATCGAAATTTAGAATTTCGAATCTCGATTTTATTTATTCAAAACACAACCACTGAACAAAAACAGTTACGTATCCATGCTTATCATCATGAGTCGACCCAGGTTCGAACTGAGAACCTTCTGTGGAACAAGGCAACCTGATTTCATGTTAGACAGATGCGATAACCAGCTACGCCATCGACCCAGCAGATATGTAATGGAACTCACCAGCTGGGTTGGGATTGTACTCATCGCTCATCAAGGTGTTAAAAGTCACTTTCGCCAACGTGGGTCTCCTCTCTAAGAACATGCAGTCGGGTCCGCATGCGCAATCCGCTCTCCATACCGGTGGCTGGTGGATATGAAGGAAAGCACCAGGACGTGGGAGGAGACTGAACTCTCGCAGTGGGAAGGGAGAAGGTTAGAGTGACTGGGGGCCAGATGGTTGAGCGGTTATCTGTCTGGTTCTAGCCTCTGGGTAAACCAGAGGTCCTGGGAGCGCAAAGCGCGCGAGTTCAATTCCCAGTAAAAACGCCTTGGGAGGTTTAGTGGGTATTACGTAAATGTCGAGTCCCACACTGTTCGGCACTTGCCGTTCGTGCGTAAATGCATTCCTACCCTGTCAGAGTTTCCCCTTGGGGTTCTATTCCCCGACTCTTCATGGCCTGTTATACAACGATGTTGTCGTGCTGAACTACATCTGGAAAGGTAGATGGGCTTCTACCGGAGAGTGTGTATAACTGGAGATACTTGCCACAAAAAAAAAAAAAAAAAAGGTTAGAGCGACTGTTGAAGTCGTTAGTACACAACGACTGATGAGCACAACGATGGGTTCACCACTTTCAAGGCGCATCTGAGGAAAACGGCGCCCTACAGCGACTGGAAGTGTCATCGTTCTCGAAACCCGGAATACGTTGAGCACCACGCTCGTCATAGAAGCAATTTCTGTCGCAAGTATTCGCGATGCGTTTTGATTTGACTTGAAGTTATATGGGATGGAAGAGAAAAACCCAGGAGTATTCGTTACTCGGAGTTGAAGTTCGAACATTGTCGCCATCGATGAGCAGAGCGTCAAGTTTCAACAGGGCACTAAGTAACTCATCTATTGACTATCGACCGATTCCAGTGTCCACAAGACAGAAAAGAAAAATTATCACGGAAGTTGCGACGAGTCGGCCCAGAATCGAACTGAGGGCCTGTAAGGCAGATGTGATAACCAATTTCGCCATCGACGTGTACGGCAGAGCAGCGAGCTCGAAATACATCGCCACGGTTGCGAGCATTACCAGTGCTTTCGCTCTGAGCCACGACGGCCGCCAGAGGCTACAATCTATGGTGCCTTAGATAAAGAAACGGACTCCACGCTCGGGATCTTTGCTAGGTGCGTCTCGTAAATCGTGGGGATTCAGAGGTGCAACGAAAGGCGAGAGTGGAATGTGGAATAAATATCTCTCGAGCGGATGGACGAAGTACATGTTGGCGCTCAAAAATCTGGACGCGCCGTAAGTACGACGAACAATCCTAGTCCATGATGTTACTAACCAGGTCATTACCTCACCTCAGCAAACATAGAGCGCTCCCGAACCCAGGCCATTACTCGCACTCGACGTCGCCTTCTCCGCGTCGAGGTAACTTACCAGCCACTATTCTTGGAATCGGAACATTTATTACTGACACAAGTATCACGGCAATGCAAGCGGAAATCATTATCTAAATAGCGCGTAACTATATATCCTTTTTAGATGCGTCAAGCAGAAACATTGAATCGTTTTACTCACTAGCCGACATGCTCCCATCCACACGTGTCCAACAATGGAGCTGTATCATTATGCTGGCCTGATAGTGTAAATTAGTAAAGCCTGGTTTACCGTTAGACTCAAGACCTAGCATAGAATCGCAGTTCAAGTCCTTCAAGGCAGAGTCAGAGAGCAAAAGAGTCAGACGGTAGCAAAGTAGGGCCGAGTTTGAAAAGGGCACCACGACGCCAAAGTCCAGCCGTGAGGATGGCTCTCGTCATTGAACAGCAATTTGTGTTGGTGTTGGTACCAGCACAAGGTCCCAATAAGGAACGGCGGTGCCAGTGCGCAAGTTTCAGAATAGCAATTGTTCCCACGGTGTAGGTTTGCCCAACACCACTTCTCCTCCCATGACCATCCTTCTTCCCATTTGACATTTCCTGCTACCTCCGAGTCGTACTTGTCATTTCTTGTGTTCACAGGCTCAACTTCCGCTGTGCGCTCGCCATCTCGTCGAAATGGTTCGCCTCGATACTGGCGCTTCCTTGGTGCCTTCGTTTTGTGGTTTCATAGGCCTGAGAAACACTGCACACGCTTGCCATTTCTTGTAAATGGTGGGTTTCGATGCCGGCGCTTGTTTCGCGCTTGCATTTTGCTCCCGTTGTCCCTCCACTTCTTTCGTTCTCTGGGTCTTCAAGTTCGTGGTCCTTGGCTGTTCCTTCCGGTCTTTCCAGCTCATCGTGCGCCTCCTTTTCCCTTATCTCCCCTGCTTTTACTAAACCTTTTCTTCCCTGTCCCGTTCTCGTTTGGTTCTCGTTTCCTGTGTTTGCGTGCCCTGCATCGTGGTTCCTGTGTTTGTGTTGCGGTTGTGTTCCTGTTCCGGTGTTTTGATCCCGCGTCCGTGTATCGTGCTTGCCTTCCCGTCGCGTTTGTTTTCGTGGGCACGAATGCCGCGCCCGGTTCCTTGTGGTCCGCGCGTCATGTCTCATAGCTGTGTTTGGTCATGTTTGGTTCCTTGTCCTCCACCTTTCCCCGCGTCACCTTTGCCCATTTCCATACAACTATTACTCCACTCCGTCACGATGCATGATACATGATGTCTCACTTTGACAAATGCCACTCTCCGCCACAGAACAGTTTTTATCGCACTAATAACAATATGTTCATTTTGCGCACGGCCATTGACCTTGCATTGACCGGTCCCGAGCGGACGGAAAACCTCTCCATGTTGCATTCATTGATCTCGTTAACACCTTCCCATCCACTGATTAACCCACTCTCTGGACTAAGATTGCGGACCCGTCGTTAATCCTTCTCGTATCGGATTCTATTTCTGACTGCCGGGCCGAATTCATAAGGTCGATCTTCAAGGAGCACTATTACATGAAAGCGTCTACAGCCAGGAAGTCTGTAGACGCCTTCTTCGGAGTAGAGAACTTAGTAGGCACTATTCCTCCGAAAGATGGCGTCTCTCATCTCATGTCTGCTTGTGGTGTCTCTATCGACATTGACGTTGCTCGCATAACTTGAATACATCCAGAAACTATCTATTCGTCGGTCGCTTGGCGGACGTCGCTGACCGCTCCCTTGTTGCGTTGTTATTTTCACAGACGGGAATGTGGCCGGTCAAATATCATTGTATCATACTTGCCCTATGATATTGGCAGTACGCTCAGCTACCTCTTCCAGCAGAGCACTTTTTGTCCTATGCTATGGCCAATCGCCGTGGACGTCCTATAATGGCTTTGTTGTACTGACAGGATCACAATCCTTGGAAGATTTGCGATCTGATTTCTTTTAATCCTTTCTCCTACTTGCCACCGGTCCTTTTGCGAATCTATTGCAATGGCTGCCTCTCGTTTTTGAAGTCATACATGTCCTACTGGGAGCAGATGATATGAAAATTGTAGAAGCTCTCGCTAAATATGTCTTCCGCATTTTTAGTATTGTACCGTTATCATATTATTCATAAATGACTCCCTTTCTTTTGCACCCCATGAAGAGTCTCTACTCCGCGCGACACACTCAACAGCGTGATCACAACGGTAGAGCCTTCGTGGCCACAGCACATGGTTCGCCATGTCAGGGCTGTGGGCCCGGCCGTTCCTTATTGAGACCTTGTGCCGGTAACAACACCAACACCAACACCATAAAATCCCAGCCCGAGAAACAGAGAAATTGTGCTTTGCCGATAGACGACGTGGTCGCTATATGACTCGTGTTCGCTCTACCCAAATAGCTGACGTCGTACGAGCAAAAACTCAAGGGTGGCACTCGAAAAGACAGCGATACAGCGTACTACGATTTCAAGCAAACTAAAGGACTACGACATGAACTGTTCCTAGCTACAGGTAGCAAAGTCCATGACCCATGGTACGTAGTAAATGAATATAAAAATCGGGACATCATTGCGGTTGAACGCAAACGAGACACGGAACTAGGTAGCGACTGAAGTTGAATTCAGGAAAAAAGATACGAGTGAGGAGTGAACGTGGTAGGTAGAAACGGGCAATCAAGACAAGAGAGTCAAATTTTTTTGGGATTTTTGAATAAGGATGCTGTCAATGGATAATGTTGAAAGGGTGCTGGCTGAGCGCACTGACAAGGACTGAGGGTCAGTGAGGGAAAGGTTTCGGAGTGTTTCAATCAGACGTACACGTTATGGGACGTCATCAAGCGATTTTAACGCTAACAGTGAACTCAGCACCAGATATGCCCACTTTCCCTTTGTTAACCTTGATATTTCCATCGCTGAACACTACGGTGAGCGCGGTGGCGCCACTAGCGGTGACGGTGTATGTTCCTGAACTGGAGAATTGCTCCGAGCCGCCATTCGCCGGAAGGTTCACGGTGCCGTCGGGGGTTTGGACAGTGGCGGCCACAGACCCATTGTTGGTGATGGTGAAGTAGGTGACCATAATTACAGCGCGTTCAGTGGCTTCCAATGACATTCTGGTGAGAAGTATTTTTCAATGTCGTAGGTTGACTTTGAAGATACTGCCTGCGTACCTTAAAAGTGAAGTAGGATGTTGGACACTGTCAGTGATATAAAGGATTATCAGCGAGGCCGGATGAGAGGGAAGGTGACATACAAGTTGATCGAAGATGTGGGGTAAGGTGCTTGACGCTGTCGAAAGGAGTGATATGGGGGAGCTTATATATCTTAGCAGAGGGAAATTTGCTCTAGATCCTAGCAGCTTTTGTTAATCGAGGAAATACACATCGGAGATGTTTCTTTGCAGACCTGAATACCAACAGAAAGAGTAAATGTCTCAGAATTAACGTTCGCGCCTTTTCAGGACCATATCTTACCCCGGCGAATGTGTAGCATAAAATCATCAATACAACTTTGTCTCCAAATCTCACCAATAATAAATTAATCCCCATTGTCTCGGTGCGAGAAACCACGACCGTTGGAGAAGGATCAGTTAGACGCGCCATATTCAAAGTACCGGGTGCTTATAGTATCTTCAGGCTGCTTCAGGCTAGCTTGTTAAGGAGACGGTTGAACATGCGACAGACGGTTCACTGTATCCATGCTTGAGGCTCCCACAGTGGGACTGCCAAGGCCTCCAGTGGCCACCTGATAAGTATGCGAGAGCATTTCAAAGAGTCGAACCCTATAATGAATGCAACTGGTGACTTGGCTAGATTATCACGGATAATTATTAACCAGAGACGTCTGAAATGAAGAATGTACCTGATGTTGCCAAGATGATGCAGAAAACGAGAGGTAATTGAAGAAAGTGCACCAGATGTAATTGAGCACGAGGCGGCTCGGACAACGTAGACTCCATGAGCATTGAACATGGCGGATGTCAACCACCAGTGCCATGGGTTCGAGTCCGTCAAAAAAGAATTCCTGAAATCTCGCTTTTTTGCGCTACTAGTTCTGAATAAGTAACTCAGCCTGTAACTGACCTGCGAAGCTTCAGATCCCCCCGATCAGAATAACCGCCGTGATCTGGTTCCGATGCTCCTGCTTAAAGTAAGACTCTACTGACAATTAAGCAACAGGGTCATGGCCGCAGCGAACTTGCATTTGTCGATGCCTTTGCAAAATGAGGTGTCCTATAGCGGACCATGTCGTGTCATAATATGGCGATGGGGGGGGGGATTATCAATGATCTCAAAGGTATTATCGATGTATCTCGGGGGCCGCTCTTAGCACGGCGCTAAAAGCAGCAGAGATGTTGACAGTTGGGATGTTTCTTAAGTCCTTCACTCGTGTAGCGCATTTGTGTTTTACCTCTCTTTTGAGATCCGGGGAACGGCCCCCTCTCGCTTATATGGATTGTCCTTCCCTCTATCAACAGATCTTCTACGACAGACTAGTTCTGGGTTGGGTATGAGCGCTTATCTCAGCAGACGCCAAAGAAACCCGGAGCACGCCCACGTACCGTGTCCTTTCCATTCAGTTGATGTTCTTCAAGGAACTCATTCTGACAAAGAGGCGACCGTCGTGAGCGATCAAGATTTTAAAAAACTCCAGAAACATGTCTAGTCGACCACTCAACTTCGCTATCGCTCGGACCCGTTCGAACTGAGAATGTTGCATATGAACTTTTTCTATGCTGCTGAGATCCGAAGGAAATTATTATCCCCCACTGGTGACAGAAAGCGCGGGACCACAATGGACATCTTCTTTTGCATATGCCTATTAGGCGCTCAAACTTTTGATAAGTCACGGAACTTCATTCATACCAGTTGTCAGTATCAATGGACACCAGCGGCAGGCACTAGGAATATTCCCCTTGTAAGCTGTTCTTGCTGCACGCGCTTCTCTTCTTTTATGGCATAGTAAGCTCCAGTGCCAGCCTGCGGGCTCTACTAGCCTGAAGCACGCCATCTATCTTCCAGCCCTTGTCTTCTCGTCCGACAATGCATGAGTCATGGACTAAAAAGGCATAGCTAAGGATGATACATGTCATATTTCTTGTACTTCGCGTGAACTTGCACCTTACCGTTATCTTTCCCAATGACCTAAGGTATCTTTCAAGACTCCGCATGTCAGCTACTCTTCGCTTCGCGAAGCAGCGCGTATTTGATACTTGAGTGAGGGTGCGCAGCGCAAGAATGATGTCCGCACCCTATGAGGCGATTCAGCACCACAGAGGCGTAATGCCAGCTAGGACATTGGGCCGACAAATTATATCGTCTCGCGGGCAGTCCATCCTGATGACATGTGTCAGTTATTACATCCAAAGAAAGGCTCACGGTCACTCACGAGAACGTAGTCAATTTCGCTATATCGCCGAATGAAGAATATTTTAGGAAGCAGGAAGGACCTGTAGAGACAAAACCCAGCATATATCCCATCGTCCGGCGTTGCAGTTTTTCTTCGAGGGAAACTCAGAGGAAGAAAGAGTCGGATGGCAGAAAAATATGCCGCAGAAATGTCGACTCTCAGAAGGGCACCGTGACGCCAATGGGGCTTTGTCTCGTTATTGAGTTGCGTTTTATACGAGACGGCATTTTGTCGGTGAAACCCACACAGACTCTGGAAAGCCAAGGATGAGTTGGAATGTGCCATTGAAGTCGTTTCGGCAAGTCTCCGGGAGCTGTTAATACTATGGGTACATAGACGTAGGTTGAAGCTTGAAGCAGCGTGTACTCGATGAATGCGTCGCCAATCTCTATCCGCTCTCTCGTCGCTGCAGAAACTGAAAGCAAGTACAGTCGGTGAGGAAGTCTGCTCTATGTAGAGCGGTGATCATCCAAGGTATGGCGAGGTCGAGGAGCCTCTGGGTTGAATGAGTTCGCCTCGCTACAATGAAAATCCGTTCTCCACGATGATGATATGGGCAGCACTCGTTATCCGGCCTTAGTAGCACGTATTATCTGTATAACCCTTGAGTATGGCAAGTAGAAAGTGTCGAAAATATTGCTTACCGGCGAGCACGACCGTGTACTTTGCATCACATCCACACAATCAAGACTATTACTTCGTATCCGCCACTAAAGAGGTAAACCAGGGCGTCCACGAATGCGATCCACGCGCATAGGGAGACTGTAACAGACTCGGAGACGGGAGATGGAGAAGACATATCGATGCCAGGGCAGCCAGGCTGTGCATATCTGCCACTTGATTTCCACGCTTAGGTGCAAGTGACTGCTGGTGCCTCCGTGCTACGTGCTGGCACTCGTATGTGGTGTGTCAATTCAGCGAGATGGAATACAAGGCGAGAGATGTTAGGTGCGAGAACGGGACACGACAATCCGGGTGCGTTGTTCTTATCTGGGTGTGCGTGAGTACCTCCTAGTCGACGAAATTACTAGCCCACTTACCATCAACACCTCAGCAAACACAAAGCACTCCCAAACTCAAACCATTACTTGTATACGAAGTCGCTACACTCGCGTCAAACTAACTGACCAGTCACGTCTCGCTTGGAATTCGGCTCATCCTCCACGACGAAGCGGCAGCATTCTTTATCTAGCGGCATCTCTTGAGTGCGACAGGTAGAACTGTCCAGACATGCTCCCATAATACGCGTGTCCCGCTTCAAAACATAAGCCATCGTCTGAATTCGCGAATTTTCTTCAAACCCAGAGGACGAGAGAGCCGGATGAGATGCCGAGTTTCAAGAAAAGCTCCAGATCGTTCCTGCCGACTGGCTTTCGCGGCTGGGAGTAAGTTGGGAGGAGGTTCTCATTCTGGAGATGGAGGCATGTTCCGAAGAAGCAAATGTTCCCACGGTGTATGTCTCTGCGTTATCTTCGCGTATCGGCCCTGCGAGCACAGTACGATGCTCAATGACAGTCCGACCAACTCTTATGCAAGTCCAATGCATAATGAGTGTGACAGTACAGTGTTGGCGCTTAACGAGATCGGACTACACGAAGAGAATCAAGTTAGAAGTCGCGCTAGGATACAAAAAAACACGCGGAAGCACAAATATAGATTTCCTTCTTATACGAACATGTCACTACTGGAATCTTGGTACAAATAGTATCAACAACTGTTGAAGATTATGCACTGGTGCGCTCTTCTTAGTTAGCCGTGTTGATGATCCACTCGTTCTCCGTCCCTTGGACCTGCGCTCCGCTCTTGACTTCGACCTGTATACGATTAATCCTCAAACTCGCATTCTCAGCGAGGACAGACTTACGATTGGGCCGATGTCATTCCCCGTATACCAATACAAGTCCTGACCTTTGGGAACAATCCTGACAGACAAGACGGTGCGTTTAATGGAGAATCTGATACAACGATAGCCACCAACTTACACATAGGGCCCGGTCTGAGTAACATCGACCTGCCAGGTCGCAGCCTCGCTAGACCAGACAAGCTTACTACCGGATACAGCGTTCTGTTGCATTCGAGATTAGAAAGAGTTGACGATCGAAAGGTGGAAGAGAAATACCTCAGGCAAAGCGACATACAATCCGCTGATGCCCTTGATGGTGACATCTGTGATAGCGGGTTGAAGGGCCTGGCTGAAGGTCAAGGTCTGCGACGAGGTCGGTCAGTATTAGATGCTACTCCTGAACATCGACCACAACTCACAGCGCCATCAGGGATGCCGCCCTTACCATCGGCTGTAGCGACAATCTGGCCGGGTACATCACACTTGGTGCTGGTGATATAGTAACCAGTGGCCGGGCTTTGAGCGGTATAGTTCTGAGACATGGTTGTTAGTTGTCGATGTTGGTGAATTCAGGAGGGGAAATGTGAGGATGTCAAGAGGCGAAGGATTGCGGTTTTATACTGCTGTGGGTGAGTGACCAAGACTGGGAGTAAATGAACACGATGATTCTTTGTGTTGACATATTTTTCTAAGGACTACTCAAGGCTCCGTCGACCCACAATGTATGTATAGCTTACAGCATTCTATGGAGAAATCTCATGTTCGTATGGCGATATTCCGGTCTGGTCGCCATTGGTGACTTATTGAATGTTGCGAGAGCCACTACATTGGTGTAGGGTTCTGTAATAATTCTCACTTCGCCGTCTATTCTCGTGATAGTTAATATAATTACAGTGCGTTCATGTGACCTTCCCTTCGTACAGTGACAACTAATACTATGACGCCAAACCCCGATGTGATTTTTAGACCTTACCTAAACTCGCAACTCTGTTCTTGCGGCATCGCAATTCTCCCTTCTTGAACACATAACAGAGGTCACCTGTATACGCTACCCCACTGTGGTACCATCCAGGCATATTCAACATCTGGACGTCAAGCAACCTCTCATCAATTGCACCACAGAAATGCGGCAAGATTTAGGAACGAGTACATACCAACACCACCTGTCGTAACATTAGATAAACTGTAAAACCTCTTATAAACAATCCCAATCATAGCATTGGCTATAAAGATATGTCACGTATCTCAAAATTATCGTAAGCGGAATACATGCCCTAATATAAGCATAAATAAACCCGGTGAACCACTACATTCCTTTATAAACTTAGCCGCAATGGCTCTCAGATTATATCTATAGGTAAGGGCTTGAGGCGGTTTTAAAGGCTCGCAAACCATTTACGACAGATTACTTGAATATAGGATATGTTACCGGCAAACAGTTCATTTGCAATTCTTGTAGTAAATGCACCGAAGGAAAGTAGATACATTATTCAGCCCTAGTGACAACAAGGAATACTAGTACATCAAGCAAAATGGTCCCTTCATAGCGTCGTTCAGCAACAGCGACAGCACAGCCTCAGCCCAAACCTCAATGGGCGACGATCTTTGCAGCGGGGCTCTCTGGTGGATGGGTGTCTTGCGTCTTGTCGAAGTCCATACGTCAATTGGGGTCACCAGGAGATATCTGCCAACAGAGCTATGTTCAAAAACAGCTAAAGAAGGATGGAAAAAACATACACAACGGCGTGACAAGCTGATTGGCGAACTGCGTACAATATGACAGATGCTGCGCACGAAGTTCTGTCTGGTAGCTTGCAAGCCAAAAATCAGCATACATGCGCATATATGCTGCTAAAAATGCGCACCTTTGCGAACAACCATGGTATGGCTCCTTCCTTCCTGTCCTGCACCATTCTCCTATCGTAGCGTCGACATCGTCACCGTCCTCGTTCCCCGTCCTTTGCGCTAGTCCTCGCAACTATCCTTTTCAGTCTCCCTAACATCTGATCTGGCCCTCCTTGAGGTTCTTCTCTACGTGGTCAAGTTCCGTGTTGAGGTCATGCCTATTGCTCGTTTGACTAGGGAGAGGTCAGAGGTATGATATAATACATTTTGATTGACGAACCTTTCGCGCACATTATCTCAGAACGATTCCAGAGTAATATCCGATGCATGGATGAGGATCGCAGTTTTGGCTGGGTTGCAGAAGGCTTGAGCAGTGGTTGGCGCTCTTCATCAGCTGGCTTCAGCGGCAGTTAAGCACTGGAAACATCAGAGGAGGAGGAAAATGGGCACTGTTGTTGATGGACCATGGTGGCAGGAAAGAAAGCGCAAAGTCAGCGAGGCCGCGTCAGGGCACCGTGTCACTCATCGGGTCACGGTCAGTGACGTGTGTGACATTGCGTGACTCGGAGCACTCGGAGCACTTAAACTTGGCGGACTCGGAGTTGCTATTTTGAACTCGTCGTGCGTCCACTTCCTCCTGACCTGGCCACCGACTGTTCGGAGGTACACTTGTCATTTATAATAGTCATCTATCAGCTATATAATGCTTGTTTCATTTGCTAATACATTGGAAAATACACCTGTTATACATGGTTACAAACTCAAGCAAACCGAGGCCAAGATTGCGTACCCTTATTTGCGTTCATAAACTCATCTAGGAGGAATATAACTATGTATTTCCTGAAATAATAATAATATCTTGTTATATTGATTTATGTTCTAGCTTCATAATTGGATCAGTTTCTATACTACACAACCGTTTGTCATCCTCAGTAAGCTATTCACACTTTTTGTGGTGTGGGGGTGCCTCGTGACAAATAGACTTCCTATGACAGATCTCATTGTACGTTCCGTTGGAATTTCGGTATTGAACTTTGTGAGAAACTCGATTTGAATGTGCGAGATCAAGACCTGCACTTATGTGCCTTCACTGCTGGAGCCGGTACATTTTCAGAACAGAAACAGGTACTCTAAAAATGTCGTGACTTCTCATTCCCTTTGTACGCAGCACAAATGGCCCATGGGAACGGAAAACGCAATGAGAAATTTGACCCCTTTATTGCTCCTTTCGCGTATCGAAAGCAACTTATTTTTTTCAAATGAAAAATGGTTTCCTTTGTTCTGACCACGGGGGCACCCTTTCATCCCGTTGTCCCCGTTTTTGTTCCTTCACCTCCAAGAGTAAGGAAATTATTTCATCTTTCAACTCATTTGTACCAACTCATCTTTATGATTAGAAGTTCAACATAAAATGTCACAAAATTCTGAGGTCGCAAAGAAAATGTACCCGCTACAGCAGTGCTTCTTGGTACCAAGCACCGTCGTGTACCACCACTAGTACGTGACCTCTTGGCACGCTCCACCCCTTGTAATACCCTACGCCCTTTGTCAAAAGAGAATTAATAGTGAGCATGATCAACTCCTCTTTCCCTCCACAAGGCATAGGTACGACAAGTTCAGTGTCGCGTAACCTCCCTTGTAGGTGCAGAGCTTCCAAGGATCCTGTCAAAATGCGCCATTCAGCTGCGATCCTATCACACGCTTCAGCAAATGGAGTTATTGTGGGTGCAGTTACCACGGCGGGACCCACTTTGCGTGTGGTGACATTTTATATTGAACTTCTAATCGTAAAGATGAGTTTGCACACATGAGTTGAAAGATGATATAATTTCTTTACTACAGTTGTTGATTCCATTTGTACCCAAGTGTGTCCAAGATTCCAGTAGTGAGATGTTCGTATAAGAAATTCGATACTTGTGCTTCCGCGTGTTTTTGTATCAGTTGGATCCTGGCGTGACTTAACTCGAGTAGTCCGATTTCGTTAAGCGCAAACAATGTACTGTCAAGACCGTTCATGGCCTGGGGGAAGACCGAGGCATACTTTAGAGAAAGACATTCGTGGATGTTCCGCCTGTTGGAAAGAGAGGTACGATAGGATAAGAAGAGCTCGTCTGTAACAGTCTGTTACGGTACTGTCCCCGCGTTCAGAACAAAGGAAACCACTTTTTATTTGGAAAGAGGCTGTTTTCGGTACGCGAAAGAAACACTAAAGAGGACATAGTTTTCATTGCGTTTTCCGTTTTGCTACGTACACAGGGAATGAGGAGTCGCAGCATTTTTAGAATACCTTTTCCATTCGGAAAATGAACCGATCCCAGCAGTGAAGGCACATACATGTAGGTCCTGGGCTTGCATATTCAAACCGAGCTTCTCGCACTTCAATACCCGGAATTCCAATGGAGCGTGCGCTGAGACTTGTCAAGGGGAGTCTATTTGTCACGAAGGGATCATCAATTGATGAGAGGTCGCTTGATGTTCAGATTTTGAATATGCCTGGACGGTCCCACAGTGGAGTAGCGTCTACAGGTGACCTCTGCTATTTGCTCAAGGAGGAAGAACCACGGTGCCGCAAGAACAGAGTTCCGAGTTTAGGTAAGGTCCAAAGTCGCATCGAGGTTGGCCGTTGTAGCCGTCTATGTACGAAGGGAACGGCATATGAACGCACTGCAACCAAATTAATTACCCCAAGAAAAGACGGCGAGGTGAGAACCATTAGAATTATTACATTAGTGTATGACTCTGGGCTTGAATTCTAGGGTTCTGTCGCGATGTATAATAAGTCACTAATGAGAGCCATCGGACTGGAATATCGCCGTACGATCATGAGATCTATCCATAGCATGCTGTAAGCCATACAGACACTGTGGGTTGACGGGGCCATGAGTAGTCCTTAGAAAAATATGTCAACACAAAGAAATTTTAGGGATGTCCACCGTCCCCGTATATACGGCGGATACGGGTACCGTATATACGGGACCGTACCCGTGCCGTCGGGGTGTCAGGTCCATTTTGGACTATACGGGTCCTATACGGGTACCTAAAAACGGACCAATTTGTGAGTTTTTTTGAGCCGTCTGGATACAAAACGATAAAAGCTTACGATTTATGCTATATTTGACCCTCCCCCCTGCTCCTATAGGTAACCGTCAGGCACCCTACGGTATAAATGGCCGTCGCCGTCACCGTTCCGTCGAAGCCAAAATTCTGACGGTTGACGGCCGTCCTCCAGACGGCCGTATACCGTATACGGTACGGTGCGAAGCCCTACACCGCAGTGGAAGGGAAGCTGAGAAAGATCCAGGGCATTTTAGAGTCAATTTCTTGATTAAGATTGAAGGACGGCAACGTCACCTTCTCAACCTATGATTAGGGAAAACTTGAACTTCAAACGGGTCCTTTGTCGAGTGAAAATTTGAAGGGTACATCTGTGATAAGTTCGTTGAACCTACGCCTTTCATTCCAGATATTAATTAAGAAGGTGTCAATATCATGGTGCGCGATCGGTGACTCAACATTGGGTACGACAATATGGTGCTTGGCAGTCTGCGTAGACTGAATGAGTATCAGGCTAGCCGCATGTGAACAGATGCCAATGACTCTTCTTGAACAGGTCCACGATTCGTATTTTTCATCACCCCAGAATGCAGCCAATCAACGATGATCATGTCTTGTATCAGCCGCCCATTCCCCTCCGCCAATGGGAGAACGAGCAGTCGGGACCGTGATCAATCACCAGGTAGTCCATTGCTGTTAATCTAGTGGGTTAAACATCACGCAGATGAATAGTACACTTTCCGTTCCCTTTCAATAAGGAATGTAGGGGAGGAATCATGCCAAGTGACCAGCCTCCAACCAGATATGCGGACGGCCACTCGGTAAGGAGGCAACAGCAGATTAATCCAAGCGAATAATGTAGGCAAATGTAATCACGGTATTTGCCGCATTAGAGGTGTTGCACAGCTTAAAATATGCAGTTGAGCAGGCAGGCCAGTCGTATTGGGACCGTTAAGGAACGTACTAGTTGAGTCCTCCCAACATAGCTTGGGTTTACCGAGCTTGTTCCCCCGTATACATCAAAAAAGAGGTCGGCGGTAGGGCGAATGAAAGTGTGAGACAGAATATTTGAAGATAAGGATGTCGGTTTGCAAATGACAGACTGCAACCAGCGATGGTGCAGGGAAGCGAGGTAGTGTACATAGAGCTCTACCTCCGCGAAATGATGTTGTGCCAGTGAGGCCTACATCAATAATGAATCAGGAAAGCCAGAGACGCCTCAGAATGCTCCGTTTCTGCAGGAGCCGGTAGTACGAGTGTGTACGTGTAGGTTGAAGGAGTGCCTATCCATTCTCCTGTCACTGCGGCAACTGAAAGCAAGTGCGGTTGGCGAAGATAAATGTTCCATGTAGAGTGGTTAGATATCGTCGCAATGACAAGGTATGATAGGTCGAGGAGTGTTAAGTGCCTACTCTATCACGCTACGATGAAATGAGATCAAGTCTGCATCTGACCACCACGAAAGAGGTAAACCAGACTGCCCGCGCACTTCATACGAGTGCGATCCACGGGCGTGAAGGAAATTGCTTCTCGGGAGCGTCGAACTCCACACTGATTGGCGACAGACACGTTGGCGAGAGCGTTCCTTCGCTAGTCGAAGATGAAATTGTTGTAGGAGAAGGGCGGTAACAGACTGTCGGAGCAGAACGAGACGGGAGTTGAAGAGGACACATCGATGCCAGGGTAGCCTATCTGTCGGTGCAATTGAATTTTGATTCCCGTGATTAGGTGCAGATTACTGAGTCTTGTAGAAGCGTGGGGATTCAGCGAGGCGGAATACAAGGCGAGAAACGTCCCGAGTGGAAGATTATGGCACGACGGTCCAGACGCGTTGTTGTTATTTGAGTGCGCGTGAGTACGTCCTAGCCGACAATATTACTAGCCCACTTACCACCAGCACCTCAGCAAACACAAAGCACCCCCAAGGTCAAACCATCACCCGCATACGAAGTCGCAATAGCTAGCTGACCAGTCACGTCTCGCTAGTCATCCTCCACGATGAAGCAGGCAATACTCTTTATCTAGTGCCTTCTTTTTGACGATAGGCAGAACCATCAGATGGATTACTCACCGACAGACATGCTCCCATCTACGCATGTCCCGCTTCAAGATCGTCTGAAATCGCGATTTTTCTCCAAATTCAGAGGGCGGAAGAGCCAGACAAGAAGCCAAGTTGCCCCCAATCAATCCCGCCGAGGGGCTTTGGCTGTTGGAAGGAGAAGGTTTTTATTCTGGAGATGGTGGTATGTTCCGAACAAGCAAACGTTCCCACGCTTGTCGCATTCCAGAGGACTCTTATCTTCACGCCTATGCATATCAGCCCTCCAAGTGTATTTTTGTGAGTCCGATACGTAATGACATTCCGACTGACTTTTGTGCAAGTCCAATGCATAATGATAGTCCCTCGATAAAGGAAAAACTCAAGGTCACTCGTAAAAAGAGTCGTAAGGCGTTTAATTTCAAGCAAACTAAAGGACTGCGACATGAATTTAGCTAATGATACGCCGAAACGACACCGAGACCTACCAGCCTATCGCACAAACCAAAGCCAAAAAACTGATTCCTAAAGACGAAGCAGATTAGTGAAAGCGAACGATGGAATTTAGTTCTCACGTACCGTATTCAGATATAAAGACCCTTGAAGTCCTTGGACACGTAGACCTTCAGAGAGTCGACGGTAGCAGAGAAATTGTTCGTGGTACTGCCATGAAGAACCCAAGACTCCTCGTCCTCGATATTTGCCTCCAACTTGATGGTAGTCACCATGCAAGAGAAGTAATTGCGGAGGTACTCATTGGGGAGCGCAAACCATAGCCTACACTCCCAGGAGCTCCTCCGAGTCCCCTCCTCGGTCGACGGGTAAAAATCCACTACCCCTTTCTCCTTCTTCTCCTTCAAGTGAGTAAACGTCGCCTCGATGGTCGTCTCCAGCTCGTGTAGGTCTACACCCACTCGGAGGGTATCATCTAGGAAGGCGGCGATCTTCTTCGCCATCACGGAAACCGTGACATCAGTCTGAGATATGACGGTACTCCTGAACAGAAAGTTGGCGAGGTCGAGGGCCGGGTAGCGATCGATGGCGGCCTTGAACTCCTTCCAGTCGAAATGTTTCTTGCCGGTCGTGTCGTCGAATTTCACGTAACGGCCGGGGAATTTCATGAATTTTACGCTGGCAGGTACAAGGCTCTCGGGCAGCTTGGAAAATTGGTCAATGGCGAGCTCGGCTACGTAACACTGTCGATGAGTAGGAATTCAAAGGGAGGAAAAAGAGGCCGACGGACGATTAGCGCTGAACTTGTCCCTGTTGGCAGAAAATGAGGTCAGATTCGTCCAGTGAAGGTGAAAAGGTTACAAACTTGAAAGACATTATGAATATGATATAGGGTTTGTTGATGTGAAGGCGAGTTTGTAAAAATATTTGAGGTAGGAGTGTTCTATAGGTCCAGGAGATGCAGTGAAAGGAGACGAGGCCGAGACCAGGGGAGTCTTAGTTTGAGACCATCGACCAAGATCCTTCGAATCTTAAATAGTAACATGGTCTGATGAATCTTCGACTTCCTAGAGCGCAAGGCAATGTGCAGATTTGCTGGAGTTCAGAGAGATTTGGAGGAGGTAGATTGGACCGTGTGCATCTTGAAGATGTCTGTTGTCGTATTTATACTGAGGGCAAGCCTGAGCACAAGGGCCAAAAGGACACACCTATTATTCATGGGACGTCATATGTACCGTCGAGCCTCGAGCCCTAGTAGTACTACCTAAACCTGAGACCATCTTGAAGGTACGGCAGTGTCCATCGTGCGAGTGATTTGGAGGTGGATCGATAGCTGTCGAGTAGGGAGACTCTTCGAGGCGAGATGAGCGTCAATTGTGAGCATTGACTCGGAATATCGAGGACCGACTAGGATGCTTCAAAGTTCAAAGCGAGGAAGTTAAGTGAAAGAAATGAAGACTCGTCGAAGACCACGTGCATGTGTGAATCTCTCTTTCAATTGTACCTCAAGCCGGGATGTCGACTGGTTATGGTGCCGGTGTGCCTTTTTCGTTGGATTGATAACATACGTGGTGCTCTGAGGCATCCAGCAGATCAGGGTGACGAAATGCCTGCTTGGGCCACCGCTATGGAGAGGAGGTTGACCAAGCAGATGGTTGAGATAACTGAGGACCTCAAGAATGATCTGGCGAGCATCAATGACGGGTTGGCGAGCCATTTGACGAGCATTGAAGGCCGTTTGACGAGCATCGATGGCCAGTTGAACAGTGGACCTTTGAACGGAACGACAAGCCGCCTCATCAGGATCGAAACCAATGCTGCTAGAGTTCGTCACTTAGCATGGATCCTGCCAACTGACTTTCTAACCCTTTGTCCAGACCATTAATTTTTCCTGCGGCGATGGCACTTGCTAGCCGTACGAATTAGTACCTGCAACAGATGGGAAGTATCTTCATATAAGTCAGATTTGACGTCGTCTTGCCCATCGAGGCTTATTTGGTTAGAATCTACCGGAGCTCAAGATTTGCGGAACCTCACCAATGTCCAGTTGAACAGGTATCTCAAAGGATACGGACTGGAACATGGGCACGACACCGCACGTAATGAAAAGCTCGCGCTTCTGTGTCGTTACATTGGAGGTTCTTTGGAATAGACGTCCGAGGCAGGGAAAGAGAATGTGACACTGGCGGCTCGGACAGATGTATTTTCAGGAACGAATATTTGAATATTTGTGGTAAGCAGTGTAAATTAAACATGGTGCAGCCGGCACGTCGCATCTGGCGGCAATATTGTTCGAGTTTACGTGCCAAACGACAACAGGCTTTTGAGAAGAGAATTTGATCCTAGGCCCATTAAATCGGTGCAAGACTTGATTACCTGAAGGCCTGACTCTTTACAGTGCTAGTCCAAAGAAAGCAAATTAGGAATCATGAAACTACCTGACTCCTGGAGTCCTAGTCCAGCCGGATCCATCAATATCATCCAACTTCCTATACAACAAAAGATGACAACTGTAGTTGAAAATGAGTCGACCCAGGTTCGAACTGAGGACCTTCTGTGAACATATTTCTTGAACTCATCAAATGTTAGACAGATGCGATAACCAGCTACGCCATCGACCCATTTCAAATTACTTTCTGTGCATCAGGACTAGAATTCTTCACAACGCAATGAGATTGATATTGGTATGGACTACGCTAATACAACATCGACAAAAGGACGGAGAAGAGTGATCAACGCTAAGCAAATACACGTTAGCACCGAACGCCAACTCAGAGAACCAAACCTCACCAGAACACGTCGAGCACAATCCAAAACCCTCCCTATGCGCGCGCGTATCACATTTACTCACTGTAAACCACCAGTCAGCCCTACGACGCGCTAACACGAGCAACACACTTACAGGAGCGACAAGGTGATATCACCGTTGACCTTGGCCTGGATGGCGATCTCGACCTCGAGGTTGAGGTCAAGGCGCAGCTTCACGGAAGCGGGAGGTGCGGCGGCGCGCTGGGAGCGGCCGACGATCTGTCCACCGAGGACGGAGGAGGTTTCGGTAGGTGCGAACTGGGTTTGTGGGGCAGACATTTTTGTGCTGAAGAGGGAGGGATGCTGGGGTGGGAGATTTTATACGAGCTGAGCGTTATTATGGATTGCGCCATATTCCCCAGAACGACTATGGACCCGGGGCGAGAGCAACGTTATGATTGCGCCATGGTGCACGGTGAATTTAGCAACTCGGGTGCCTCGTCGTCGTATATTGGATGAGAAGAGAGGTCCGGGTTAAATTTCGTGGGTTGTCATTGTCAAACACGAACAAGTGCGAACACTCGGGTACCTCTTGGGTCGCCTTCTCGGACGGGGACGATGCGCACGGGCATGTTCTTCTTCTCCATTTGGAGGTGGAGCGACGAACGGGAACTGGTAGGCAAAAACAGAATGCAGGCCGTGTCGTAACAGCCTAGAAGTGGGGTGCCTTCGAGAGAGAAAAAAACTTGAAGTGGTCATGGGAGGAAGAGAGAGAGGCTCGACTCTTGGGTTCCCACGAATGTATTCAGTAGAGTCCTACCACATCAGAAATTTTCTCGTCAACGAGGCAAAGTTGCAAGCTTCCGGATCCATGTATATTCAAATGAAATATCGATGGTTACACGAGCATTCCCGCGCCGAGTACCCCGCAACGGTAGCCCAAGTAGTTATAAAAACCCTCACCTAGCCGTCCTCCATCCTCAGCATCACAATGTCTGCCCCACAAACCCAATACGCACCTACCCAAACTTCCTCCGTCCTCGGTGGACAAGTTGTCGGCCGCTCTGAGCGCCAGGCTGTCGCACCCCCCGCAGCTTTGAAGTTGCGCCTTGACCTTAACCTCGAGGTCGAGATCGCCATCCAGGCTAAGGTCAATGGTGACATCACCTTGTCCCTCCTGTAAGTGGATCGCTTCGTGTTGGCGCATCGGAGAGCTGACTCGGTGTTTACAGCGAGTAAATGTGCTATGCGCATAGGAAGATGGAGTCGGCGCGCAGTCGTCCGTTCAAGGTGAGCTTTGTCTGTTGGTGTGTTCGGCCGTTTCGTGCTGACGCTTGTTAGGCATAGTCGTGTACCGGTTACATTCTTCTCGTCGTTCTTGGTTGGCAGTGTATTAGTGTCTGTACACCTATTAGATACGAATGTCATTGTTTTTCTGGGGTCATGCAATTGAGATTTAACCAACAACAACGCGTGTGTTCCGAGTTTCGAGGCGGTAACTATGTCGACTGGAGGTGTCGGGGAATTCTATGGTGTGAACCACTTAGTCACCACCAAAGTGTGACAAAGTTTCTGCAGTGGTCACAAGTGACCGGAGAAAAAATCCCTCTTGTAGAAATGCACTAATTGATGAAAGGAACAAATCCTCTAGAGGAATTTTCGATTGGGTCAAAATTAGCGGAGATATTTTATCAGGCTCGTCTCGATTTGGCGGGCATGTCACAAAATGGCAGGGGATGTGACTCAGGTCACGGAATATCACACTTTTCAGGATTTTTTTTCGCCTTCGGCAATCGACTTTTCAGGATGATTTGGGTTTTGAAAAAATTTCGGACCAAATTGGCGGCTGTCACTTTTTGGTGGTGACTTAGTGGTTCGCACCATACCGCGATTGAGAGCATGGTGGTGTAAGAGTGACCTTGGATGGCATCTTCCGTTGTGTTGCTCTCTTCCGCACCATGCTCCAGCTCGGTCTACTATGCGAAGACTACTGCATCCCTGTTGCTTCTCCATCCGCCGCTACCCTACATCGTCGTGAGAAGGACCAAATCCTTAGAGTGTGGATGTTGTCAGCGCTGTGGGGCGAGAAGTTTCATGGCTTACCATGATTCTCCTTTCATAGACCACCCAGCCAGGTTCGCTTCCTTGCTTGCATATCGGCAGCACACGCTATCATCACATATGCGACAGACTCCTCCAATCGCCCACCATATGCAGGTGGTATGAGACGACCACGGCAGATTCCATTCCTTGATGGACCTCGATGCTTTGGAGCACAAGCATCAGATGTTCGCTAGTCGTCGCCACGAGCCAACGCTCGCCAGCCATGTTGTTTCTTCCTAGCAATTAGCACTGCTCCAATGTCTTCGTGCAAACCCATGGCGCGCTCTCTCTCCTCCCGGGCGTCGTCATCTGCCCTTCAAAGCCTGCTCGCTCGTGTTCGCGGCTTACGTTACAAGCACATCCAATATCGGCAGAACAAGGGCCTCACAACGTTTGTGCAGTCCTCGCCCAAGTTGATGTCGAGTATAACGCGACGCTAGGCCATTCCTTACCACACTCAATGTGCAGGCCGTACCGCAATACGCACGTCCCTACTTCCCTAGTTCGAACATGCAAACTGGACCTCGACGGGAGGTAACTTGCAAGCGGTTTACGACAGCCCTTGCTAGTCATCACTACACCTCGACCTGGTAACCACCACTCGATGTTCCTCCCACGCACCCCCAGTCTCCTCCTGGCACAGTACTTGGTTACGCGCAAAGCCCGCTCTCCCCTATCTCTCTCCATCAAGCATGTGAAAGATGGCAGTCCCCATCGAGTCTGCTCTCAAGCTAGTCCCGTCCTATATTCAGTTCTGTGGCAGACTGTAGGGCGACAACAAGAGATCCATACACACGGATAAAAGGATCCGGTGCTTGCTTATTGGGCGTCTCCTGGGATGTGACCAGGTGCAGGGTAGATCGATTCATCTACTGCAGAGAGGATGTATGCAGTGGTGACCCTTTGGCATCGAGAGCTGTGCTCCAATTTCTGGTACTGTACAGTGGTTCCTTTGTTATAAATCTAATACATAATCCACTCATTCTCTTTACATCGCGTCGTCATCTGAGCTCACTCTCAAGTGTACCTCTTTTGAGACGCTGTATCCATTTTTGCCAAGGACGCTTCCACACTCGCGGATAAATGGGTCCGATGCTTTGGCGTGGAGTTCCATTCTCCCGAGGCGTAGTTCTCGGAGTGTTTGGATGTTTTCTCGGCAAGGGACATTGCACCTCATTCTATCAAGCGATTATTTGACCCATGCCCGCTAAGGGGTTTGGATGAGCAAGTTGGGAATTCCCTTGTTGCCTGCTCAGTCCCTCGTGCTGACTGCATGCATCTCTCCTTCTGTGGTCAAGCCCTCATGCCGTCGTGTCTTTCCTTACCTATTCCACATTCCGTCCTCCACTCTCTGGATTTTCGCACCTAGCAGGATCCCGAGCGTGAAGTCCAATTTCTTTGTCCATGGATCCGGACGCCCAGAGAATTGACCGCTCACTCATAACCCCTACCATGCACATCGATGGCAAAGTTGGTTGTCGTATCTCTCCTCAGTTCGAATCTGGGTTGACTCATATGGTTCTAGGTCGTGATTACATTCGTTTTTGCCTTGTGGACACTGGAGTCGATCGACTGGATTACTATTAAAACTTGACGCTCTGCTCCCGAGTGACGGATACCCCTGGGTCTTATCTCTTCCATCCCGCGATAGACAGTACCGTTTTTCACAACCGTCTGAGACTTAAGTACTAAGTACTTTAGTACTAACCGGTTGGAAATTGGCAAAAAGGAATTTCCCTACAATGTAGGTCTTTAAGTACATCTATGAGTCGGTCCAGGTTCGAACTGAGGACCTTCTGTGTAAAGGGAGAACTCATTGCGATTATGTTAGACAGATGCGATAACCAGCTACGCCACCGACCCAATGAAGTACGAGAGACCATAGCAGGCACATGGGGATATGGAGCCCACGTGCAAAAGCAACAGGACGAATTATAATGGGGACAAGCAATATCTTGTCGTCATCTGCACCGAAAAGAAACCGGGTGCGAACCCAAACCTAGAGCGAAAGACGAGCGCAAGGTACTACCGATGCTGATGTGAACGACCCGTCACAGACATTTACTCCCTCTGTAGCGTCAGATTTGAGTGCATTGGGGTGCTACGCAAGGTCCAAATGAAGCGGTCAACATGTTGGTGTTGTATATGGGAAGAGGGGAATTGTAATGGATCGTCGGTTAAACGTATTCCCACATCCCCCAGAATATGTGGCGGAAAGGATCTCTTCCAACGTAGCTCAGTTTTGCTGTGTTTGAACCTCTGTATACGTGAAACTGTGAGACACGGAATAACTTGTAGATGAGGAAGCCGGTTTGTATATGACAGACTGCGATCAGCGACCATGCTGATGTCCCATACACGTTGGTGTGGGGAAGCGAATGATTATGTATATGGATAGAGCTCCACAAAATGATGTTTTGTCAGTGCTCTACATCGATAACGAATCAGGAAAGCCAGGAATGACTCAGAATGCTCCGTCGGGGTCGTTTCTTGTCAGTACGAGTGCGTACGCGTACGTTGAAGAAGCGTGTACTCCGTAGCAGCGACAATCTCTATCCGCTCTCCCATCGGTACAGCAACTGAAGCAAGTGAATGCTCCATGCAGAGAGATTAGCTATTGGCAAAGACAAGATATGGTGAGGTCGTGGGGCCACCGAGTATGGTAAGGAGTGTCAGGATATTCGCTCTCCATGACGATGATATAAGCATTCATTATCCTGCCGTGGTAGCATGGATCTGGATAGCTTTTGAGCACAGCAAGGAGAAAATGGCCAACAGATTCCTTACTGGAGAGGAACTTCGTGTCCCATTCGTGCAAATAAGGGACCAGCCTGCCGCATTTCCACGGCCAAGCTACGGGAGAGATGTGGACTGGTGTGACGACACGTGCATATGTTTGAGCCAGTTACCGGGGGGACATGGATTGTAGCTCGATGGCGATGGAACATCGCTTGAGATTTTCTTTCTTCTCCACGATGGGAGAAGTAGCAGAGCGAGAGACGGCGGTGGTAGCAGGATGACATTCAAAAATGGACTAGAGAATGCTGTATGCTTCTTGGAGCGGCCCTGGAAAAGCGATCTCCACAAAGCCGCCAATGATTCTTGTTGTACTCAGGCTTCAGATCTGCGTCCAAGGAGTCCGGACTGTAGAGAAGTGGTGTTGTTAGATTCAGGTTCAGGGAATCCAAGGCAAGTCATTACGTACAACATTGATGAAGACGAGAGATGTCTTGCTGGCAAGATGCGTGGACGTAGCTTGGATTGACTATTTTTATTACTGTGGCGACATATAACACCGGTGAATGCTCTGTCCAAGATAATTGCAGCAGAGAACGTGTTGGAAGGACCGCCAAAATACTGCTCCAAGGTGCTGAGAGGGCATTGTAGTATCTCTGGAGATTAAGGCACCTCAGGAGAGTCGAACTCCGCGTTGATTACTAGCATCGGACGTGTGCGCCCACCAGCGCGTGTCCTCGGCGTCAAAAAGTAAAGGACGTGATGAATTCTGGTAAAAGCAGGAAGGGTCTTGGAAAACCCTCAGCGGGTACCATAGAATTTCATCTCCCGGTATATGATACGAAGGGCTGAGGTCGGTGTAAGTGACATTTTCGGGGTTGTGTCTATCAAGTCTAAACTCATCACCTCGCTTCGCTTCTACCAGAGACCTGACCACCCAAGCGTAGGTGCAACCTCCTGCTTGCAGACAATCTAGAGACCTGCTTCTCAGCGTCAGACCCGATGATACGCCGTCTATGTGTTCACACCTAGATTTTGCAATTTTGTAACAATACAATTGCATATCTATCCTATACTAGTGATAATAAAAGGACTATAGCTGAGGCTTCGAGCTGATAGTTACAGCAGTATGCAACTAGTGAAGCCAGGACTTAGATGCGATACCACTAGTGGGTTAAATCTACCAGCCGGCCATACTAGTGACTTGAATACTAGCTGGACTAATTAATATAAGGCCACTAGTAGACAAGTAACGCGACTAGCGCACCAAACAAGAAGCAGAATACACAGATCTCATGAAGTCCGGTCACTAGCAGGCCGATCAGGGCATAAACGCCTAAGTCAGGTTAACTAGTCACGCGGCAATCTCGAAGCAGGACTTAGAAATGAATTAGCAACGGATTAACCTCGCATCTAGATCCGACTAGTGCGATCAGATCTGTTATGATCGGACACGAGGATAGCCTGGCTGCGGTTTCGATCACGGCCAACTGCGTTGCGGACACGGAAGTGTGGCTAGTAGTTTATCCTCGGCACTAGTGGCGCGTTGCTGGGTCAAGAACGCGAAGTAAAACCGCTAGCATAGCTCCGTGGCTCACTAGCCGACCAGCAGCAGTTTCTAGACCGACTATTGCGTGCTTTTTCGCAGTATTTCGTGACTAGCCAAGAAATCCATACCGAAAATACCCCACTAGTATAGCTGTTTGTGTCGCTTTGTACCTTTCTTTACAGTATATAAGTAGTAGAATAGCCACTCGCAACGACAGGCAAGCCATCCCTGCGATTGCGAGTGACTAACAAGAGTTTAGTGCCCCAATTAAAGGCTTTTGTGCTTAACCTCGACGAAGCGGCTACTAGTCGCTAAGTTACCTATAGAATTGAGTGAATTGAAGTCCCTTTTGAGCAATACTATTGTGTCCTGCAAAGACCAAGAGTGTTTCGAAGTAATTCTTGCAATTTCTCGAAGTTAAAGTATTATTCTTAGGCCAAGAGTGCCACTAGTAAGCTAGAGTGCGAACTAGTCAAGTGTTATCACTTGTAAGGAGCAGTTTCTAGGCCAAGAGTGCCACTAGTAAGCCAAGAGTGCGAACTAGTCAAGTGAAGATCACTTGTAGGAAGTAGTACAGGGCCAAGAGAGCCATTATTTCGAAGCAGTCATAGTCCCAACGAGCACAGTAGCTCAAAACCAAGTCACATTCAGTCAATTGTGTCTTACCCACCCCACTAGTGCGAGTAGTACGCTTGTAAAACTCACTAGTAACGAATAAAGTGTCTTTTGAACAACATCCCTTGATTATTGAGTCTGCAGAGTGCTTCTATCGTACTCGAAACACCCGAATTCAATCAATTGGTGATAGTGTAGAGTTGTGAGAGGTTTAGTGTCGGTTGGAGATCATTTCCGCCCACTAGTCTTTTGTCACTCGCCATTACCGAGCACATCATCTGGAGCCCACCGCGAGGGAGTTTCAGATTTGATAATCTCGTTGAATTAAGATCTTTTATTTGACACTAGTCTTGTTAAAGAAGCATATTATTCGAACTAGCCTGCGTACTATCGTCTTTCTGACCCTTGCCATAGTATCACTATGTGCAGGGGAGGATTCTCAGACTTTATGCGCACTTGGGCTTCGGAACGGCTACTTGGTGGCTCGTTTCCGATGTCCCCTCAAAGAATGATTGTAGTCTTTCCTTCGAAGGAAACAACTGTCCTGTCCAGTACTGGTATAATTCTACCAATGCAATGCATGACTGTACTTTCTGCTAGTCCTTCGGACAGAGCAGAACAGGAAGCGGTGCGAGCTACTGTAGATGTGCTGGATAGTTGGAAGAGTTCTTCAGTGGAAATGCCTACGTCTTCTTCCGCTGTTGGAAGTGATGCTCCAATAGTATACCCTGGACTTTCGAACTCACAGTCCTATCAAACCGTTAGCAGACCGATCATGTCCGCTAGCACCCAAAAGACGGCTAGTCAAGGAGCGAGAAACATTGTGAAGTGCCCTAGTAATAACTCTGTCAATGCAGACGATGCTATGGTGCGAGACAGGCGCTTGTTCTTTGGCTATAGCGTTAAAGACGATGATATTATAAAGTATCCATTGGATACAAGTTCTATATCGCTGTCTTGAGCTTCCAGCTCAATTGTAACATTAAATTATGTGATAATATGGCAACTAGCATACACTCATAAGCTTAATCTTTTAATTGTACACTATGAATGAAAGAAAAGCACGGTTTTCACAACCTAAGTGCGAGTTGTATGGACTATTGCAAGCATTGAAAGCTTGTCAGTATTGGCTCATTGGAATTCGCAACTTAGTGGTTGAAACCGATGTGAAGTAGCTGGAATGGGACCGAATGTGACTACCATGATGGATAGAAGACATTCCGATGTTTCATTTCACTCTTCGTCATGTGAAAGGAAGTACTTTCCCTGCAGACAGACTATCAAGGCGAGATCCGCAACCTGGAGATGAAGTCCATCCTGACTTGGAGGATTACGAGCTTGAGGACCATGGCCCCTTGAAATTTGAAGTCGCAGAAGGAACTAGTACACTGCCGAAGGAACTTGAAGAATTTAAGAACGAAATTGACAGTCGAGGCAGCTATATGTACACACTAGCCACTAGTATCGATGATTTCACTATAGAATTGAATGATGCACGTTCTCGTGAACAAGAATTAAGAAATCTATACTTAGTACAGGAGAAAACTGATGAAACTGCATGCGAGTTCTTGAAAGCGACTCCACTTATTCCAGATCTAGAGTATAAGTTCGATCCTAACAAGCGAGAGGACTATTGAGAGAAACAATGGACTGTAGTGGACTAGCACAGGATGAACGCTTACCGCATGTCAGAACTTGGTTGAGAACCCTCAGATACTGCCCAGAAGGACTTAACGACAAGCAGTGCTGTCGTAACTTCTTCTTGGACAAGGAAGGACGATTATATAGTTGCAGTACCGAAGGAGACCATCGACTAGTGGTTGATAAAGAGCACTGGATGCATATGATGAGATCGGCACACGACTCGTTAGGGCATATAGGCTTTTACGCGACTAAGTCACTATTGGATCAACGGTTCTGGTGGCCAGAGCTGGAAAGAGATGTCAGTTGGTATGTCAAGTCTTGTCATTTATGCCAAGTCTGACAGAAGACCATGCTTCGTATTCCACCCTCTGTCACTCAGATGCCGTCGCTATTCCAGAAGGTACATTGCGACACTATGATCATGTCCCCGGCATCTAATAAGTGCAAGTATATAGTTCATGCGCGCGACTCGTTATCGTCTTGGCCAGAAGCTAGGGCGTTACAGAATGAAAACGCTAAAGCAATTGCGATTTGGTTCTTTGAGGATGTGATATGCAGGTGGGGCTATCCCTACGAAATAGTAACTGATAACGGAGGACCTTGGGTCGCTGTTATACAGTGGCTAAAGGATAAGTACGGCATTACTGGCATAAGGATCACGCCTTACAACTCGCAAGCAAATGGAAAAATTGAAAGGGGTCATTGGGACCTTCGTCAGGCGCTATTCAAAGCAACTAGTGGCAACTCAAGGAAGTGGTGTTACTTCCTACCGCATGTATTATGGGCTGACCGCATCACTATTAAGCGTGGTACCGGTTGTTCACCGTATTTCATGGCACTAGGAGCACATCCAATAGTACCGCTTGATGTAGTAGAAGCGACTTGGCTAGTCAAGCCTCTGAGTGGAATCTTGAGTACCGCAGACCTTATAGGTCTACGAGCGAAAGCACTAGCCAAGCATGCACAACATGTAATGGAAATGCGACAGAAAGTAAGCAAGAATAAACTCGATACAGTACTACGCTACCAATGCGAGCACAAGGCCACGATAGTGGACTACGACTTCAAACCAGGTCGACTAGTACTCATGCGAAACACGCGAGTCGAGGATAGTCTCGATAGCAAGATGGAGCCAAGGTACTTGGGACCACTAGTCGTCATAAGAAGGACGAAAGGTGGTTCCTATGTCTTAGCAGAGTTGGATGGTTCAATAGTGGGCGGCACAGTCGCTCAGTTTAGAGTAATCCCATACCATGCGAGGCATAGTGTCGAGTTACCCAAGAAAATTCATGATTTAATTGATGTAAGTCCCCAAACTCTTAAAGAGTTGGTGGATAGTGATGAGTCTGTCCCAACAGAATACCACTATCGGACCTTAGGCAAGAAATTGTATGGTGTAGACCGAGTTAGACTGCAGCAGAGTGACACTAGTGGGTCTGACAGCGACGATTCAGCTTCAGAAGCGGAGGGATACCCTCAGCTTAATGATAATGATAGCAATAGTGAGGAAGACGATGAAGTCCCCATCACTAGTCGACTCAGAAGCTCGAAAACTGCGATCGGAGACGGTTAAAAACACTGTATATTACTAAGTAACGACGGTGTAAGCTAGATACTGTATCTAGGCAGTTGGAAATCACGAAAAACGACAGACTAGTAATAGAAAATTGACATATGCGGCGACTAGTAAGGTTCCAGAGCGACTAGTACTAGTTAATCTTGGAGCCAGAAGCAACTGGAACAGAGGAATCGGCCTCCATAGCCACAGGAAGGCGGCTCTCGAGCTGCTTGACGACTTGGCCATGGTGAGCAACCACAAGCTCCCTGTACTTCAACAAGTACTTGATTTTGTGTGTGGTGGCAATCACATCGTTGCGAAGATCAGCCTCCCTAGAGCGCAAGACGCTTTCGGAAGGGTTGATATGATCCCCAGCAACGACTAGTGAAGCCGCAGCATCGATAGTACTCTGACTAGCCTCGTTGTTGATAGCTAAGTCAGCCGCTAGTGAAAGAAAGAAGGTGAATAGTGCGTCGCATAACTCACTAGTAAGCACATACCAGCAATAGTGTAAGGGGAATCCTTGAAAGCATGGTCAGCAGAAGCGCGAGGACGCTGCCTAGCTTGGTTAGCAGCCTCGATGGCCTTCCCTTTGGCAATAGTCGCTTCGGCGGCCTGGTAAATGTGTAAAGATGAGTGAAGCTCGAAGACTAGTGACTAGGTAATCACCTGAATCGCCTCTGCACGACGCTCCGCTTTCTCCTTTTCCCTCTGAAAGAAAAACATTTTAGACTAGTGAAGAAGAAAACCGACTAGTAAACTAACCTGAGCAGCCTGAGCAGCCTTCTTGTTCTTGAGGAACTTGGGAAGCAGAACCTTGTGGCCTTCGACGATATTACCGGCAGCCGGATCACAATTGACAATGACATCGATGTCCTTGTCGATATTCATCTGTTCAAAGCGCGAAATGACAGTATCAGCCTTGCGACGAATGGCAGCTGAAGGAATCAATACCGGGTCAGTTTCCGGTGGCGCACTGGAAGCATCAGGGTTACCCATGATCGTGTCCTCCTCAGTGGCTGCGACGATGCTAGCTTCTTCATCGGACGAGTCCTCGATGATGGCTCTCGACTTAGTGAGGCGGCGACTCTGTTTGGCAGGCTAGAAAGCAAAATAGTCGGTTAAGAATAGAAAGAAACAATGACTAGTGAAGTGCTCACCGCTTTGGAAGCCTTAGGCTTGCCACTAGTAACCGTAGTTTTGGTGGGAGTCGACTCAGCAGGAGTAGTAACGACTGCAATAGCAGCCACAACAGCCGCTGCCCGCTTGTCGCGCTCACTATGGATGGTTCCGGTGAAAGTACGAATGGTATGGTAATCCTTGAATGTTGGAACGGTGGAGTGGTCTGACTGAATTCGCTTGAAGACCTGCTTGATACGAAAAACCACGTCTTCGTTCTTGGCATTGCCAATGACCGAAGCACGATGCTTCTCCACTAGCTCTGCCTGGATCACTAGTCAGTCGAAGATCGAAAATTGAATCACTAGTCCACATACCCCGATAGCACAAACAGCTTTACACTGTTTGACAAGCGTCTCCAGCTCAACTTTGTGCTCATACAAAGTGTCGGCGGCTTGAATAGCCTCATTGGCGTGAGCAACAAGGACAGCGACGTCGGTAGGATTAGACATGGCTAGTGATGATTTTATGAAAATATTTTGGAAGAATAGTTTGAAGAGTTTTGAAGTGATGAGGCTAGTCACGAAAAGAAGTCTACTAGTGAGACGATGAAACGACTAGTCAACGGGGACGTTGAATTTATAGTGTGGGGGAGGACCGTGCTCTTGGACTTAGTAAAAGCTCGACGAAAATTTCGCGAAATTTCCCAAGAAATTTCAATGATAAATTACTAAAGTTCAGACCACAAGTAACACCGCTCACGCAAAGTTCACCTGTCAAAAAGAATAACCAAGTCAAAGTGAAATGACTAGTGATGGAGAAATTGAGTTTAAGATCTAATTGATCGGCAATAGTACATCGCAATTGGACACTAGTGGAAATCCTAAGTCACTAGCGGACTTACATGTTAAAGAAAGCTTGCTAGTTACACTTAACAATTCACTAGTGTACCGCAAACTGGTGGAAACCTGCATGGCTAACTCGGAAACCTCGCTAGCATTAGAGGGACTTGGGCCCAATCTGGAAGGAAGAATGATCGCATCATCAATTTCTAGCTGAATGCGGATGACATGCATCTGAACGGCACTCTGAGTGCTCCCTACCCACATCATGCAGATATGGATACAATGAGATAAAAAGAGTTGCAATGGATGTAGAAAGGACTACTTTAGGCTAGAAAATTGTCCATTTAGCCTCCGGACATTTTGAGAGAAGATAGATGCAAAAGAAGGGAAGCAACGTGTCTTCTTCAACCGTGATGCACTAGAAAGAATATCTTAGTAGGCAGAAGGGTCAAAGAGGAAGTCAGTATGTACCCTGGACCGTTTGCTCATCCGGAGCTCCCACCTGTCAAAGCTAGAAAGCTGCAAGTTGGCAGGTAGCTCTGTGACAATAGTATCACAAGTGTACAGAAGATCGCGAGCGAAAGAAGCAGCGGAATGGCCTTAGCCTGACAAGAAAAGCTTCAGGATTTGGTCTTAGAGTAACAGAAAATCATTAGCAAGAAGCGACGGCACTAGTAGAGAGCTCACCCACCAGGAAGGGAGTGCTATCCTTGAGTTGTCACGCAATCTCCTTGGGCCTGTGCCGGCTACGCTTGTCAGGATTCAAAAGGGGACAGAGTTGATTGACTCTGGCAGTGAAGTTGTCGAGCCTACTAGTAAATGCAACAGCAGAATAGTTGATGAGAAGGGTGAAAGCAAAGAAAGTTTTATGAGAGTCGGACTTAGGATTGATTCATTACAATTTCCAAGCTGAGCTTGAAATGGCTGTACCAGCCATGCAAGCTAGTGCCTTCCTTGATCACACTAGCAGCTCATACATGCGATAAGTATGAATGAATAGAGATAAGAACAGTCCTAGTGAAGCAAGATTTGCACGGTCGCACATGGACCGGAAGATCATTAAGTGAATTTGATGATCATTGATGGCTAAGTGCCGAACGGACTTAATGACTGAAAGACGTGATCGAGACCTGTGACTTCGAAAGAATAGCAACGGGCCACTAGTGGGATACACTGCTAAGTACAAAAGTGGACTTAGGTGACTGAGGACAGTCACTATTTCAGTGTGGGG